>JAVXUO010002843.1:0-124697 GCA_033065855.1 Escallonia rubra
AATCATTTTACTTTTGTGAGTGAGTTAGGACTCATTCTGACTGAAAAAAGTAAGGAACCCCTACTGAAAGGAGCCAAATTTGAGCATCAGTTTCGGATAATTTCCTTTATGTACCGTCTAGACATCTGTAGAAAGATTAATAACAATATTCAGGGAAAAGTTTCACGTAGATAAGAGTTACAAATTGAATGGAGTGGAATCAATCCCTTAGTTAGGTTTGAAACAAGAACTGCAGCTCGTGAGGAAATTGCCACAAGATTGATTTGTTTGAATTTTTATTCAAAATACTAATGCTTATGCACGTATTAGTAATATGTTTTCTGGTATTGAAAGAGCACATTGAAAGGAAAAGTCAAGGAAAAAATGATTGTAGTGCGAACAGTACGTGATTTTAAAATGTCTTTGTTTGTGGAAACAAAATCATTCATTTTGCATTCTTGAGGAAGGAAATATCATGGAAATAATATAAAATCGATATAATCTGGAGGATCATAGTAGGTGAATCACAGTACAATCTTCATTAACTAGTCAATTTGTTTGATTTTGGCCGTAAATTTTTGCCTGCAGTCAGAGGCAAAGTTCTTTGGAAAGTTTAATCATCCAAACCTTGCTAAGCTCTTGGGATACTGCTTCAAAGACAGAAATTTCTACCTTGAATACATGCCAAACAGAAGCTTAGAAAGCTGCCTTTTCAGAAGTAAGATATAATTGAAAATATCTAAATACTAATTCTCAATAGAGACAAACTGTGTGAAAGCAAGTTGCATTTGCAGGAAACTTAACACTTCCGTGGGATGCCCGGATCAAAATAGTGGCGGGAGTAGCTCGAGTTCTTGCTTTCTTGCACACAACAGAGGAGCATATCATTCACCGCGACATTAAAGCTTCCAATATATTGCTAGATGCGGTATATTGAGCTGTTTGGCTTGCTTGTTGGTTTTTATGTGAAGCCATATTAATCACCCAGGTGGCTTATTGCTAAATCTCTATCTTTACTGTATTATTTTAATTTTCCAGGAATTCAATGCAAAGCTTTCGGATTTTGGGCTGCTGCCTAAGTTAGATCCAGCAAATGGCCAGTCACATGTTACTATGAGAATGCCGGGCAGCTATAGTTATGCACCAGGTAATTTACCTTATCTTCTTCTCTCGTGCTATAGCAGCATCCCAATGCATGTGACAATTTAAGGGCTGGTAGAGGGTAATTTGCTTACATCTAATTCTTCACCTTCATTCAGCGCATGCAATTTTATGGTTTCTTAAAATGTTGGCCATGGCTTCATCTCAGCTATGTCTTTGTCTGCGATAAAACCTTGATAAGGCTTTATTTATATCCATGGTTAACTTTAGTTGCCACCACATATTGCCCACAGTTTCGCCCCATCACATTTTCTCATACCTTTATATCTTGTAGTTATGCAATATCTTGTTGTAAACTTCTTTCTCCAGCACTACCACACCACCAAACATCTGTGCAATGAACCATGACCACCATATCATTACCTCAATCCGCTTTATCAAAATAACTTCACTTCTATGATTCAAAGGCCAATACCCTCCTAGTTGTATGAGCACCTAGACAATTTTCCATTATAAGAACCACCTCTTCCTAGCTCCACTTCTCCCCAGTTGCTCCCTCAGCAAATTTTTCTCAGTTTTAGCGACTGAATACATAATCGATTAAGAGCGAGAAGCCACCTATTGACTTCATCTGTACTTGTAGTGTTGCTGTGAAGTGTAACCATAAAAAATGTTCATGTTTCTATGTATGTTGTTCCCCATGTAATGAGCAAAGCATTGCAACCCACTGTTTTATACACTTGGAACAGAGTATCCACATCATACGAGTAGACAATTCTTGGGAGTAGGACGAGTTCCTGGTCTTTTAATCCTTTATGCTTGTCTTTCACTTCTTTTGCATTTTCGTTCACATACATAAGCACTAAGCAGAATGATGTTGCACATATGCATGGGCACACTCATATTTTGCACCTGATAAAAGCAGACCTTTTATACAGAGGAGAGCTGCGGTGATGATATGCATGAGTTGCGGGCTTTAGATGTGGGAATGGATTATGGTTGCTTACTAAAAAAAGAATGACAAAGAAATATATACATGACTGAAAAACAAGAATAAGGTTGGCTATACTAAAAGCTTTTATGAGAATATTATTCTCATAAAAGAAGGGGCGAACCTATGCGCATTAGAACGTTCACCGTGCAGAATACAGAAGGTGGCTATGCTAAAAACTTGATGTACGAGCATATATCCTGCTATAATAAACCTGACTGGTTTGACATTATCTTTCTTGACCACGAATTATTTGGAAAATCATGATAATTGACCCAGTCCACTTGGGCAGGTCAGCTGACTAAGAAGAGTGACGTTTATGCTTTTGGAGTGTTGTTGCTGGAAGTGCTTATGGGCTTGCGGGTGATTGACATAAATCGGCCTCCAGGCAAGCATAATGTAGTGAATCTACTGAGGCCTTTCCTAGATAGAGGAGAGCTGGGTACTATAATGCACCGGAGGCTAATAGGCCACTACTCTCCAAGAAGTGCGTTCAAAGTGGTACAACTAATTCTAAAATGCCTAGAAGGTGACCGTAGAAACCGGCCAACAATGAAAGAAGTCTTAAAGATCTTAGAGCAGATTAACGACGATGAATCCAAAGGAGAACTCCAAAGCCAGTGCATGCCAACCCACTGTGCAATGATAAGAATGGCGCCCGACCGATGATTATCTTGCTTTCCTCGCACAAAACAGCTATAAGTTGTGACAATGTCATGGGAATCTTTACTTCCTCTACTCTTGTTCTCTATCTCGTAGAGTGGGGTGCTTTCCCTATCTTATGTAGATAATACGTAGCATCTACCCGTGCATTATAAATCGTGGTTTCTCATTGTAAAGTTCAGGATACATAAGATCGTATGGAATCTTAGGAATATGTTGAAATGAAAGGTAAAAGTGATTTTCTAGGGCCTGCTTGGCATGCTCTCTGTTATTTTTGTTCTCGTTTTGTGTTTCTATTCTCTTTGTTTCTGTTTTCAAGAGAGATTTGTGTTTAAGTGGTCAGTGTTTTTGGCAAATATGTTTGCAAAGGTAAGTTCTTTCAAATTAGATTTCATGTCGTAAGATGTATGGTTAGTGCTTGGGGGGCGGAGAATTGAGATCAGTTTTCACGGTCTTCATCCAATTTTGCCCATACTATTCTTTTGCCTTGTACATTCATTTTAATCACAAGTTGACCTCGCTTTTATTATTAAAATCAAAGGGAAAAAAGCTTTTCTAAAACCGATACATGCTCTGTCTTCATTTTCTTCTCTTTTTTCTCTCATCCCAAAGACACCACTTCTCTATTCTCTCTCATCACATCCCATTTCTCTGCCTTCTTTGTCGATTTGGTTGGTGGTGAAGGTTTGAGGTGAGCACAATTCACTTTGTTTGGTTTGGTTTGGAGGTCGAATACGAAGCTATCATTGGTTTGAAGGAAAAAAAAACTCATAGTTAAACGGTTTGGTTTTAACGATCTGTACTAATCAAACAATCGATTAGGACGGACCGGCTGATCTGGGCTTGAACAGTCATTTTTTGGACTTCTCTGGGCTTACCCCCATGACTATTGGGCATGTGTTATATACATAACCACAAGTTTTTGGAGCTTACCTATACATGTTGGTGGTTAAATTATAAGCATTGTAAAAGCTAGATAGTAACCAACACTGAACTAAACTTTGATATTTTAATTGTATATATACTGGGTATGGTTCGATTCGGTTCGGTTTGAAACAGTTAAAATATCGACAGAACGGAACATTCAATTAGGGAAGAAAATCAAACCGATTTTTTTTTAAAATCGGTCTGTGGTCTGACGGATTGTTAGATTCGGTTTCACTGGTTGGATTGATTCGAATGGTTTGCATGCTCACTCTTAGAGGAGTCTTAGTGAAGGTGATGATTAGATGGTTGTGAGATGGCAGGTGGTGGTTGTGATGGTTGACTGTTGCTGAAGAAGAGCAGGTCATGGCAGATCGGGTCATTTTTGGTTTGTGGTGGCGGTTAGGTGGTTGTGAGATGTTGGGTGGTTGTTGCTAATGGCTAAATAAGAGTTCGTGGTGGCAGATAGGGATTATTTTTTATTTTGTGGTGTGGCTTGGTGGTTGTGAGGCTAAGGATGGTTCATGTGATGGTTGGTGGTGGCTGAAAAGAGTTAACAGTGGCAGATCGTGGTTATTTTTCGGATTGTGGTGGTGGTTTAGTGGTTCTGAGGTGGTGAGTTGCGGTTTTGTGGGGGTTGTAGTGGCGGGTATGTAGTCGTTGGTTGTGAAGTGGTGGGTGATGATTCTAATGGTTTGGTGATGGCCGAGTGATTGTAGGAGGTGGTGTGGTGGTTCTGCTATGGTGATGAGATGGTTGTAGGTGGAGGGCAATGGTTGTTTGGTGGTGGTGTGCATGGTTGATTGGCTTGTGAGAGGGAGGAGGGCGTAGATTAGCAATGAATTATAGCCTCGTCCCTTGTCCCAGGCAAGTCTTTGGTCTATTCGAGAACATGTTTTTTTGAGAATAATTTTAGAAACATGAAGAATAATTTGACACGGGAAACAAGGATAACACCTCTTGTGGTATTTTCTAAAATGGGCACTGTTCATCTTTTCCGAGAATTGTTTTCAAAAGCACGAAAAAGTCAACTGATGTCAAACATATTGGGTTGACATTTTTCATGCTAAATTGAAAACACCAAAATAAATAGGGATGTCAAGCAGGGCCACGCTACATCCATTTAGTGTTTCACTCGTCTCAAAAGTTTGGTATTAGTGGTCATAAGTTCGATCATTCATCGAGTTTCCTCAAAGTTTTAAAGGAAAACCTTGGGTTGTTCCGATTATAGCGGGTGAAGTTCTCCACATGGATCCTTGACAATGCATAAAATTCTTTTCGACCGGTGCTTCTTTTGTTAAAAAGTTTGGTCCTCAACCTCACATTGCAATGCAATTCCTAATCCATATTTGTTATGTCAAATTACATGCTTTTTAAGGAACTTCGAGCTTCAAATAAAAGAATTAAAGAAATGAGCCATCAAAAGTTTTTGAAACGCCCTCCCAAACTCTATTCTTGGCATAATACCATTCTGTTTGTCTCAACAATGAATCATTCTTAATCACGCTCGATATGTCAATCTTACTCTATGTCAACAAACCCAAAATGACACCTACAGATTTATAAAAAAGAGTTGGTTTCAATTAATTAACGGGTCAATAAGTAATCATATGCATTACAACTCACATCTAATCTATTCACATTGAAACTCTTGGATTTCCTTTTTCGTATACTTTTGATATAATACTGTATTATTAAAAAATATCGTCAAATGTATTTATGATAAAAGTTGTCACTAAAAAAGAAAATTTAATAGTGACACGAAAAAATTTATAGTAACATTTCATCACTAAAGTTCGGTAATTACCATGCTTATGGAGACGTTTATTATTGTATGGAGTACTACGTAAACTCTTTTTTTTTCTTTTTGTTGAAAATGGGAAGTCTTTAGCGCGGTTAAAGTCAAGTCAAGCCGCGTAATGCCGACATGGAAAGAGAAACAAGAAAAAAAAAATGGCAACGAGAAAACCAGAACTACGTTCACGATCGGAACTACATTCTCCGATCTCACAACCATTTTCCGACCAACAAGAATGGATACTTGTACTACAACCGTGTTCTTTGCCGCTATCCACGCTTTCATCTTCCTCCAGTACTGTCCAACCTCTGCGCTCGCCGGTAACTTCGCCGGTGACGGCAACACAGTCTCCGACACTGACCTGAGAGGCATTGTTAACGCTCTCGTGTCCGGCCTGATAGTTGCGATCGTCGCGCTAAACATCGTTGTGTTCGCGCTGAAGCAAGTCTTCGGCGAGAGAGAAAAGCCGCCGAGCTCCTCCTCGTCGTCTTACGAACGACTCTGCCGCCCGTTTTCAATAGCCGAGATCAATTCGGCGACGAAAAATTTCGATACCGGCCTCGTTATCGGACGGGGAAGGTTCGGTAACGTGTACAAGGGGACCATTGCAGAAAAGGCCGTGGCGATAAAATTGTGGGATTCGGCTTCAAAGCAAGCAGCCCGTGAGTTTCGGACCGAGGTTCAAATGTTTGCCTTGCACGGATTCCGGCACAGCCACGTCGCCAGTCTAGTAGGTTACTGCGAGCACTACAGTAACTTAATCCTTGTGTATGAATTTATGCCTCTTGGAACCTTAGCTCATAATATACACAAAGTTAGTGATAGTGCTGATTGTAGTGATATTAGTACTCGTCTTTCATGGGTGGAACGCGTTAAGATATGCATTGGGGCGGCGCGTGGACTGGACTACCTTCACACCGGCACGAGCTTCGAGCACAGGGTGATGCATCGCCACGTAAAGAGCTCGAACATTTTGTTGGATATGAGTCGTACGGCTAAGGTCTTCGACTTTGGATTGTCGAAAATTGGCCCTGCGAACCAGTCGTGTGCGCTTGTCAGTACAAAGATTAAAGGCACGTTTGGGTATTTGGATCCTGAGTATCTCGTGACGGCCAGGCTGACTGTGAAGTCTGATGTGTATGCTTTCGGGGTTGTGCTGTTTGAAGTACTGACCGGAAGGCCTGCGGTCGATTCAAGGCTAGATGAGGAGGAGCGGAGTCTAGCCAGATGGGCAAAACAATGCGTTAAACGAGGAACTATAGGCCAGATTGTTGATCCTGTTTTGAGAGAGGATCGCATCTGTTTGGAAAGTTTAGAGGAATTTGTTAGGATTGCAGACCAATGCTTGCATAAGCATTCGAGTAAACGGCCTATAATGGCGGAGGTCGTGGTTTCTCTTGAGTCTGCCCTGAGATTGCAGGAGGGCACTTGTTCTCCACTAGTTGAAGTGATTACCAATGCTGGTAATCGTGGGGCTTCTAACAACCAAAACATTCTGGATTCTTCCTTACAGGAGGAGGTTGTCAATGCTTGTAATGGTGGGCATAACAACGAGCAGATTGATAGGACTAGTAATGGAGGTGGAATCTATAACAACCAACAGGATGGAGATTTAAGAACGGGACATGAGGGTGCGAATGGTAATGTTGCGTGTCATGAGGAGGATACAAATGGAGCATATAACAACCAGCAGAGCAGAGATTTTATTACGGAACAAGAGGTAATAGGTGGCAATGTTGGGCATCATGACAAGCGAATTAATGGGAATAGTGACACTGATCATGCCAATAACATCCAAGAGCATGCAGATTCTTCTGCGGAACAAGTGGCTGCCAATACTGTTAATGGTGGGCATGACTTGCAGACTGATGGAACGATAAGATTGGGTGATGCAAGTGGCAAGCAGTCTCGTAAAAAGCCTGCCATGAAGACTCTCACAAAGTTTTTCTCTGATAGAGCTGGGATGATTTCAGGTAACCCCAAAGACTTCATCATTTGTCATTCGTTTTCTCCATCTCTGCACTAGATATTTTTCTCGCGAATTAACTCTAATATAGGGATATAGGTATTATCAGTAGTTTGTTTCTAGGCATATGAGAGCAGGTCTTCTGTAGCAATATGGATATCTGTCAGTACAGCTAGGGGATATAAACAGAGACATTAAACTAAAAGCAAGTTACAGATACCAAATTCAGATATGATGAATGTAACAAAGTAAGATGTGTCTCCTTAAGAAGCCTGCTGAATCCCATCTAAGCCATCTTCTAAATCATGAACAAGGGTATGTATACAGAAAACATTGAACATAATTGAAAAACAAGAAGCTAATTTGCTCTACTAATCAGAAGAGGAGCCTGCTACATGAATATTTTTGGTCTTCCACATGCTATCAGGATTCTTTTCCACAGCTCTACTATCATCAGCTGCCCAAATTTTGTACAAAGCACATTTATTGGCATTAGTGTTATACGGAGTACATAGGACGTGCACTTGGTGTAGGCGACATTACATTCCTACCTGGTAGGTTCTATATTGCAGGGTTTTGGTGTACAAGGATGTGCTTTGCTGATGTCCTACACTATGTAAATGCTCATAAATTTGACTATGCCAAGCACTTTGTAAAGGTGAAAGACTTTGAACTGGTTGACCTCTGTCAGTCGGCTGGTTCTTTTGAGAGTTACTATCCGACCAGTTGCTAGAGTTTTTGGCGGACTGCTGAAAGCATTCATGAGTGGACTCGGAACCGTGGTAGTAGTAATCTACTGACAAGGTGATGCTTTTCTCTCGAAAACTCGTTTTTGCTCCATGGGATCGCGTTCCAAGCTAACATGGGAACTCAATTTCGTCAGCTGGATAGAGGTGCATAGAACAAGTGAGATAGTACCTGGAAATCAAGTCCTTAAAGCCTCCTTGTCCATTACTGACTACCCTCGTCGAGAGAATAGAGCTTGTCAATCAGTGTGCTCTCTCTCTCTCTCTCTCTTCAACTCATTTTTGGCCCCATGTCTAACGCTATTAGATGGAAGATATGCCGTCTAGAAATGTCTCAAGAAGTGAACAGAACAACTTTACTTTTGTTATTCTCAAAGGCAAGTAGCTACTAGCCACTTGATGTGACGAGTACAAAGTAACAACCGCCGACGCTTATGGTATTTCAAGGAAACAAGTGTGTACACCATAATCAAGCATAAGATGTATTAAACAAAGGTGTAATACTCGTGCAACTAAGATCTGAGCGCATCCCCTGTTTTAGTGCTGAGGGGAATTGTATGCCTGAGTGAAGTACGAGTTACTGGAATTACTGAACATAAGCTTTGGATTTACAGTTTAGGGAGGAGGCACTCTGGAAGTCCTTATCAACACGATTAGTTTCTTGCTTTCCGCATTCCACAAAATTCGAAGGCTGGTTATTGGTTGAGAGTGCTCGATTCTGAAAGCTGAAGCCACTCCACTCTTCTTGCTGCCCAGAATCGCTGCTAGAAGCTTCTGCAAAACAGCAGACTGCGTAAGAGCATTCCAGCTTCCACTTTGAACAAAGGATACCAAATGAATGATCTACATATAATTCTCGTTAGCTAGGATTGACTCATTGGATTTGCCTTTGTTTTAACTTGCAAAAAAGAAGATATCATTCCTCATCCTGTCGACGAACTAGAACTTGCTATGAACTCTCCCCAGATGTGAGAAGCTTCTCTTGCTGCAAGTTCTATCGACCCGTTCCACTATACCAAACTCAAATAAGGCATCCTAGTGCTCAGATTTGACCATGGGGTGGCCTCCAGAGGTAATCATACAGTGAACAATTGAATCAACGGGGTTCTAGCTAATGTTTATCAGTTAGAAACCTATCACGCCTAGCAAACCACTAGAGGATTATGCTTGCCAACACTCTTAGCATCCAAGATTTTTGTCCAATGCTGTAGTTAACCTTTTGCTCTATTTACACTGAAACATTTTTTTCAATGTTCTACTGCTTAGCACTAATTATTACTGAACACGATATTTGACATTACTATTCCACTCAAAGATTCCAATTCTAATCGTATGTGCAACTGGAACAATCAACCAGTCATGAATTTATGCAAGGTATCACTCTCCTATGGTTTCCAGTTCTCAGTCCATTGTCCCTTATAAAACTATATCACCTTTAAATACCCCCTTAAAGTAGCAGATAGTAAGGCCTCAAAGGAAACCACAAACTTGACCTGTTCTTTAGATATGTACTACTGCGGATATAATTCCAGAGACACTAAGTCAGTTCACCACTCTATGTCCTTGATTTGCTAGAAGGGCATCATTGACTCATTGTAGTTGACATTTTACAAGTCTCAAAACATCCTTTGTACACTCAGTAAGCAACTGCACCTGTCCTCACGATACCCACCAGAACGCATTGCTTGGAAGCTATCCTAGCAGGGGCTTTGTGGATTTCTTCATTACATTGGTAGAAGTCTATAAAATTCTTTCTGATGATGCTGCATTGGCATATATTGGAAATCTGAATCGTAGGTGTAAGGTACATTGTAGGTAGTTAATTTGTTTCAAAATGAGTAAAGTATGTGATAAGTTATCGGGAAAGGCCTTTGGACATGCTATAGGCCCTTTGGAAGCAAATACTTGCCAGTTCTTCTGGATGATCTCCGTTTTTCACATGCAGCAGCAGCCTTTGGAGTCGCAGAAAATTGTTTACTCATGTGCCTCCTGCACTCAGCTTAACTTTGATCGTGAAACTGCTGCAACATTTCGGGGGTCTTCTTATATGCCAAAAGCTGAGTGCCCCTTTTCTTTTAGGCCAAATAGTTCCTTAACTTCCTTTTAGGGAGCCCTGAAAGAGGTTATCGAAGTAACGTTCAAATTGATCTTCTTATTTTCCCTCTTGAAGACTTGGGGCTTTGTCTCTGATTATGCTTTTGCTTCAGCAAAGATATCCAAGTGGAAAGCTGACCACCACCTCCATTCCCATGTCCAACTGCTGAGGTTTTGATTTCTTAAGCTCTTCCTTGCTCTCTCTAGTTTGTCCCTTCAACCCAGGTAGATACATCAATAATTAGGAGTTGAGCTCCCCAAAAGTTGCTTCTCCATCTAAGCAGACCATTCTTCATAACGGTTGTCCCACAGAGGTCTCGCTAGGTTTTGGATCCCTACACCTGTTGTTTGTCAGCGTTTGTCGTCAATTTGCTCAAAGGATTGTAGCTGAGCCAGAATGACTTGAAACGAGAAGGCCTTTCCTGACTTTGCTGACTAAGGTGACCTTCAGGATTATGAGCGTATGATCACATACATGAATTCCTTGAACTTTTGCACTGGGACTAACAGTTCTCCAATCTATTTTCTAAACTGTCTTTTAATATACATGTCTCAGGTGCTGGTGCAAAACAATCAAGGCTGAAAAGGAGCTACAGTAACAACGGTGGTGTGGGTGCATTAAGTGGGAAAATTGTGACACCAAATTTAAAATTGTTCACATTCAATGATCTAAGTAGGGCAACGAGAAACTTCACACTGCGTTCTGGCGGGGGAGACTTTGAAATGGTATTCAAAGGTTGGGTTGATAAGAAGACCTTTGCCCCGTCAACAGTTGGCGTTGGCATGGCCGTTGCTGTTAAGAAATTAAATTTATATGGCCCCCAAGGAACTAAGGAGGCACAGGTAAACTTTTAATCGTATTACCATTAACTTCTATCTCTTGAATAATGTAAGAATGTGATCGATGCATTCTGGCCAAGTAGTGCATAATTGACTTCTCCATATGGTCGAAAACCTAGGTAAGTACATTTATTTGCATCTCTCACAAGTGATACTTGAGGATTTTTTTAGTGGTGCTGTTGATCGATGCATACCGGCCAAATAGTGCGTAATTGACTTCTCCATGTAGTTGAATACCTACGTACGTAAGCACATTTATTTGCACCTCCCACAAGTGATGCTTGAGGTTTTGTCTAGTGGTGCTGTTCCAGATTACATATTTGTTACATCACAGTTTTTCGGGACTGAGAAAATGTGGCACAAAGACACTTCTCGTTTAGCTCAATTGTGGCGACAATGGATTGCTTTTGCAGGTACAATTGAAATTCTAGGGCATATAAAGTTGGCAAAAAATAGAGAAGCACTTGCATATTAGCTTTAGATATTGTCTATCCATATGCCACCCGACCTTTGGACTGCATCATTTTATCTTTTACAGCCCCCTGTCAATTTGGTTTTGCAGTTTTAGAAGTCAAAACAATGTTTAACATCATAGAGAGCGATACGAGCTCTTTAGAAGTTCCTTCATAAAGCATTCTATAGAAACAGCAACTTGCACAGCTGTGCTTTTCGGAGCATCTCCCTCAGAATCTTTACTATGAGGCGATTAACTATCATTATAGCCAGACAAAAATGAACAGATGCGCTTTATCTTATAAATAAACCTTCAAATCTTCTTTTGTGAGTTCGAAGTGTACCAGTTTTATCACGGAAAAAGACAGTCTCTCTCTCCCTCTCTTACCAGTCCTGCAAAGAGACCACCTTTTTTTGATCCATTAAAAAGTTTAAGAATGATGTTCAACAGTAAATGGTCATGTACTATTCGTGAGGTCTATGTACACTCTTTAAGTGAATTGATGAGGTCTATGTATAATCTGTAAGTGAATTGATGAAATATCTTGGTGCAGTTGGAGGTGAAATTCTTGGGAAAATTTTGTCATCCCAATCTTGTTAAGCTCCTGGGATATTGTTCCGAAGACGGGGAATTTCTCCTTGTTCATGAATACATGGAGGGAGGAAGCTTAGAGAGACACCTTTTCATACGTAAGCTATATTTGAAAAGTTAATGCAGTAAAAGATTTAAGATAGTGCTTGACTATTATAAAGTTGCATCTGCAGAAGATGCAGAACCACTTGCACTGGTTACTCGGCTTAAAATAGCAATCGATGCAGCTCGGGCCCTTGCTTTTTTACACGCGATAAAGAAGCAAGTCATATATCGCGGATTTAAGGCTTCTGATGTGCTGTTGGATGGGGTACATTGAGTTGCTTTGTTGAATTGCAAATATTTTAAAAGCAGTGGCATAGTTGTAAACGCCCTCTACATATGGCTCCATCCTCATCCTAAATAACTAGTACAATCCATCCTTAACGTAAGGCATAAGTTGCAACGATTCAAGAAATCCCTCAGTTGCAACTAATGCCATGTGCTGAGGGTGGTTTACTTCTATATATGCGGGTAGAGGGTCCATGTGGCATATTTGCCATATGTACGGGTTGATTTCTACAAGTAGGCCTAAAGCAAATTTTACCACCCGTTCACTGCTATTTCACACTCTTTACACCTTTGATAAACATTTTTTAGGACTCGAATGCGAAACTTTCAGATTTTGGACTGGCTAAGTTTCGTTCAACAAATGGCGAGTCACATATTTCATCCCTGCTCGTGGGGGACACCAGTTATACAAACATACCCAAAAAAAACATTGGTTATATAGCTCCAGAGTACGTGACTACTGGTAAGTTGCTCCTTTTCCTTTTCTCCACTGATGCTTGTAGGCTGGTAGCAAGCAGCTACTAGGGCTACGTAATGATGCAGTTCACTTGGTAGCTTGTTTGATCCCCTGCTGTTATATTACAGGTCTGAAAAGTAAACTTATTGGGCAGAATAAACTTTGATAAGTCTTGGGTTGATTCATTTCATTTCTCATTCATAATCAAACCAGCTTGATTGGTTCTACATATTCTCACCGCAGAAGTAACCATTTCTTAAACCAAACTTTAGTCGAACCAATCCAACTCGTCATCTTCGTCTGATGAATACTCCTATTTGTAACCTAGATATAAAGACTGATAGTGGCCCAATATACTTGCATTCTGTTGCTCCTTTTAGTCTGATTAGCCTACATCAAAACTTAATGTTTTCAACCACCCGTTCTTAGATGTCTGCGCAAATAATTTTCCTGCATATTTTGCTAACTATGGAAAGGCATCGTGTTAATAGTTCTTCAAAAGTTACCTATGCAATTAGAACCCCGTACTTCCGATGACAAAAGATAAACCATTCCGATCCATATTGAGGAATCATTTCATTTTCTACGAAGGTCATCCAATTAGTGGTTGAGGAGATACAAATTGTGATGTTATACAGTTCTTCGTTCAATGATGTCTATTGTTTAGAAACGTGGCACCGTCGTTTTTTGTTTGCTGTTGTTACTTGTAGTTATCTAATACTAGTATAGACCTGGTCAGTCCATGCACAGTTTTTGTCAATGGCGATGCATTTAGAAAAGTATAGTTATACAAACTGGCTTTCTATGTGGAAGAGAAAAGTATAGCTATGTCTTCCCCAACCCCAATGGCGATGCACAGTTTTTGTTTGATGACCAGATATATGGTTCTGTGGCTTATCCTACCTTTGATTTCTAAGTCATGGCTAGTAAGCACAGTTGGTATGTGTGAGAAGTTATCTGCTACACTATAAGATAAACTTAGCAAAGATTTATCTTGCTGTTGACTTAATTGACCTATCTAATGGGGCAGGACATTTGAACATGAAGAGCGACGTCTATGGTTTTGGAGTGGTCTTGCTGGAAATGTTAACAGGCCTGCGGGTGCTAGATTTCACACGATCAAATGGGATTGGTTGTGATTTGGTGGATTGGGCTACACCTTTGCTAACAGATAGAAAACGGCTGAAGGAAGTAATAGATCCGCGGATGGAGTACGACTATTCTCGTGAAAGGCCGGTCCTAGTAGCTATGGGTGACCTTGTGTTGCAGTGTGTTGCTTATTACCCGAAAAATCGGCCGTGGATGGAAGAAGTCCTTGAAACTTTAGTACAAATCAAAGAGCAAAACGAAAAAGCGTTCCTTAATTCGATCTGAAGCATCGCCTCCCTGCGTCCTAAAAAGCATGATAAATGTTTCTAGAGCCGGGTCGTGTCTAGTGATCATGCATTTATCGGCACTTGTGGGAGGTACCGTTCATGGTGATATCACTTTCTCCCGATGACATTTCATGTCAACGAGCCGGGCGGGGTGGGGAGCGGGGGGCCCGGGGGGGGGCTGGTGTGTTGAGGTGGGAGCGAGTTGGGGGGTGGGGGAAGGAGGGGAGACAAGGCATTTAAATTTTGTATAGATTACAGAAATTTGAATTCTAGGTGAAAACTAACAATTGGTCATTTTTTGTATGTCCTGTAAGTTTGGTGTAAAGTCAATTTAGTCATATAGTCCAAAACGTTCCGGATTTTAGAGATAAAGCAAAAAATATCACTTTATCGAGAAAGCTTTGCCCGATTTTGAAGCTTAAATTAGTATGTACACTGTATTAGCAAAAAAAAAATATAGCCCAAGGGCTCTGTGATAATTTTCTAAAATTATACTGACGTTCAGTTGTGGTTAGTCTCGTTTTCCTTCTCTGTGCTCTCTCTCTCTCTCTCTCTTTAAAAAACATAGTCATTTGATATATTCTTTGATCTGGATACTGGATGATGTATCGACACTAATCAACTGACCTAAGGGCTCAAATATTTATTCAAGGGATAATACTATTTTACTCCCCTGAACTATCCCCGTTTTGTTATTTAGGTCCCTGAACTTTAAAACTCGTTAAATCAGTCCCTGTACTTTGTGCCGTCATCAATTTAGTCCATCCGTTAGCATTTCTGTTAAAACTCGGGGGTATTTTAGTCAAATAATGAAAAAATATGGGATAATACCATTTTAGTCCCCTGAACTATCCCCGCTTTTTTATTTTGGTCCCTGTACTTTAAAATTCGTTAAATCAATCCATGTACTTTGCATCGTCATTAATTTAGTCCCTCCATTAGCATTTCTGTTATAAATCGGGGGTATTTTAGTCAAATAATGAAAAAATATTTCATATCTCTTCCCTTTCTGCCTTCCCCCAACCCACACCACCCCACCCCCCCCCCCCCCCCCCCGCCTTTCCACCATTGCTACCACCACCAAAAATCAACAGTCACCACCAGTCGTTCGATCACCACCATTCTCAGCCACAAGAAGACCTGTTCATCATACCTGCCATTAACCCCCCACTCTCCCCCATTCTTCTTCCCCCACATCTGCTGCGACCACCGTAAATCAACCATCACCGCTTCCTCATTTTCTCTAGCAATTGGTGGAATGCATAAGCCCTCCATAGAGATGGGTGACCTTCCTGGGTTTCCTTTGCAGATTCTTGTCATTTTTCGTTGCAGATCTGAGAATTGAAGGAATTGGGTGGGCTTCATAGTTTCCTTTGCTGTAATTGGGATGTTGGTGTTAGAAGGGAAAAGGAAGGGTATGTTAAATCAGGTAAGGGATGTTCCATGTGGTGAGTCATATGTAATTGTAGTGGAAGATGATTGATGGGTTTAGTTTTAAAGGGATGAAACTTGGAGTTCATGATTTTGGTGGTGGCTGCTAGGATGGAGAAGAGAGGGAGGAAAGGAAGACGGGGAAGGGAGAACAGAGAGAAAGGTAAGGGGGAGAGGTTGAGGACTATAAGGCTAGGGCTTGACTGAAATATCCCTAAATTTATAACATAAATGCTAACGGATGGACTAAATTAATGACGATGCAAAGTACAGGGACTGATTTAACGAATTTTAAAGTACATGGACCAAAATAAAAAAGCGGGGATAGTTCAGGGGACTAAAATGGTATTATCCCATATTTTTCATTATTTGACTAAAATACCCCCGAGTTTTAACAGAAATGCTAACGGATGGACTAAATTGATGACGGCACAAAGTACAGGGACTGATTTAACGAGTTTTAAAGTTCAAGGACCAAAATAACAAAACGGGGATAGTTCAGGAGAGTAAAATGGTATTATCCCTTTATTCAAACCCTGGGAAGATTACCTCTGAAGAAATCTGGTTAACTCTTTGGTCACTGATTATACCTTTCGAAATCATATTCTTAATTTGGCAATTGCTAGTAGATAGACTCTTGTTGAAATCTACTTTGGAATATTCAACATCACATGTCCATTTTATAACAATTAGAATGATATAGCATCACATATCTTTCTCCGATGTCCACAACTGAGGAGCGTTTGGTTTGGATGCCAACTAGGGACCCTAAAATTAACCAACACTTCCTCTTTCAAGGAATAAGAATAACCATTTGTCTGGGTCAAGAAAGCTTCTCCCTACAAGTTCAAAATAAGTCTTGTACATTGTTTATCTTTTTACCGTTCTTTGGTTTGTGAGGCATCACAGAAATGAGTGTGTCTCTTCGCGATATGCCTTTTGACCGTGGAAAGATCATCTCTCAGGCCAAGGTCAATGATAGGGCTTTCTCCATATTTAAAGTTGGTCTTACTCGAGAAGATAAGTCAAAACAACATTCTTTGGGAAACCAAACTCGAGTTTTTTTCCTAAATAACCCTTTTTTAATACTTAATTACCCCTCTATCCCATTTTTAACTTTATTTACCTATCTAACTCATTTTTGGAAATCTTACTTTCAAAGAGAGATTTCAAGCTGAGAAAACGGGTTAGATAGGTAAATAAAGTTGAAAATGGGTAGAGGGGGTAATTAAGTATTAAAAAGGGGTTATTTAGGGCAAAAACTCAACCAAACTCCCCCCTCGGTATTCAGAATGCCAATGCTCAGACATTAAGGATCGACCTTATTCATCTTTCCTTTGTTCAAGGGGTTTTGTAGCCACACTAGCGCTGTGTGAACCAATCTTTCCAGATAGACAGAGAAAGAGGAGCAGCTGCAGCAACATGCATGCCACACTTAGCAGTGTAATGAAGAGGGGTTATTCTGAAAACTTGAAAGGCATAAGCTGAAAAAATATACCTTAAGGTAAGTACATATAAGGGCTTATTTTGGCTTTAGGATGATTGTATACGGATTATTGCTTATGTATTGTTGCTTATAAAGCTGCAATAAACATGCACTTTAAGTTTTAAGTTAAGACCTTACAAAATAAGCTATAACGAACTGGGTCCAAATCATTTCTTTCCAATAAAAGCCTGCAAGCATTTGAATGGTTTTTTTACGGTTCAAGGGTGATTGTTTATGCGTTTGAAGGGATTGGGATGGTGTTGCCATTGGAATTTTAGATGAAGGAGATGGATAAATTTGGGTAGATTTTAGGTTTATCAATGGCTTTCATTTCCTTGACTATGGAGGATCTGAGGCGCTAGGATACTTTGGATTTGGTGAAAGTTAACCAGCGGGCTGATTTTGGTTTGAAGGAGTGATGACTGCTAATTGATTTTTATGATAATCTGGAATGATTAAGGATTGGTGAGCGGGGTGGGGGGGGGGGGGGGGGGTAGTGTCCACCTGCTTCTCCATAATTTTTCCTCTTTAGATCGTATATTTTATCTCTAATGGTGAAAGTGTCCACCTAAAAATTTGAAAAAATACTTAAAGGAGATGTTTTTGTGGTCATTTTACATGTTAATCTATATCTATATCTATACATATATAAAAGCACGTATGGGCTTAAATGGCTAATCTTTTCTTTCCTTAAAATACCCTTTTCTAATTGATATTTCCATAAAAGATTAAGGGTAAGTAAGGGTATTTTTGACTTATAACATTTCTTTTCCATTAAATACCCTTTCTAAATTAGAGTTTTATTTAAAAATGAGGGTGTTTTGGACTTCTCATAGGATATCAAGCATCTTTATTTAAAATACCATTATTGGAATATATGTTTTTGTTAGAGTTAAGGATTGTTTTGACTTTTGATTAAAAACTCTTCTTTTCATTAAATACCTATTTTTAATAAGTATTTAAGAAAATAAGGGTTCTTTTTTAGTTTTATATAATATCAAGTCTCTTTCGTTAAATTATTTTTTATTGGACTATATGCTTTTATCAGAGTAAAGAGATGTTTTGACTTAAAATAGAATAGAGTTACTATAATTTTCTCCGTCATATTCGATTAAAGAAAACAACCTGTAGAGAACATATTTTCTAAAGCCTTTTTCGAAAAATATAATATACCTAAGCTAAATTCAATATTTTATCAGAAATTCAATCGTTTTTAATTTTGTATTTCATATGTCTATGTTAATGTGTATGCTACATATTTGAATTATTCTACATGTATATAGATTTCAATACAAATATATTAGTACATTGAAACTGTCGTAAACCTAAAGTTTGATTCTAGATTTTTAATACAGACATATCTATATAATATATAATAAGCGAAGCGAGAAAGGTATTGATAGCTTCTTTGCGCGACACATCATCGTTTTTTTATATGACACATCATCATAATTAACTTCTATCTTTGTAAGTCTTATTTAATTTAAAAACTAATTCTAACCATTTTAAAACTCTACCTAATCAAATACTATTCTATTAAAACTCCTTTTTGACAATTATGTCCTTAAATATTGACTATATAAAAGTTCATATATATAAAAAAAACAAATATAATACTTTAGATTTAGAAGAAAATTATATATATATATATACACACACACACACACACACACACACTTTCGATTTAGAAGAAAAAATTCATATTATAATTAAGATTAAACAACTTACGGGACTTAAAAAAGAAATGATCTAACAATCGATTTGAATTTTGATAGGTACCTTATTTTTTAAATTTGATTAATTTCGCAAGAATAATGAGGGTTGTATAATTTAAAAATTAATTCTAAATATTTTAGAACTCAACCTAATCAATATACTAACTTATTATGCCTTCATTTTGACTATTGTATTCTTTAAACCACTCTTTGGAGTGAATATTATAAAAATTCACATATCAAAAAAACAAAAATAACGTTCTAATTGAGTTAAATGTACTATCATTATTCATATCTATGGATATATACATAATATACATAAGATAGTCATCGTTAAAGATAAATAATGTGATAAATAGATTTAATGAACGAATTATAAGTTAGCATTTTTTTAAATAAGACCTCATGATCACCAAACTGGTTTTATCCTAAATATAAATTAAGAATACAAAATAAAACTCTTTACTATAATTTATTGTTGAAAAATTCATGCTATAATTGTCGCGATATTTATAAACCTTAAAATTCCTAGAAAATTAATTGTATAACGTTTAAACTCTATGCTAAGACATTTATTTACGTATTAGACTTTTATTTTGGTTATTAAACCTCGGTTAGATTGTCATGCAATTCTTCCACAATATTTGCATACGTATATTTTTTGCTTTGGTTCCTTTGAACTGTAAGTTGAAAGAACAATGATCGATCGAGTATATTGTTTTACAGTACCGCCATTGCATGACCATCTAATCAAGACTACAATTTTAAATGTGTATGAGACGAAAAAATTTGAACTGTAAGTTGAAAGAACAATGATCGATCGAGTATATTGTTTTACAGTACCGCCATTGCATGACCATCTAATCAAGACTACAATTTTAAATGTGTATGAGACGAAAAAATGTGCTACTGGATATCATGTTCGTATCTTAATAAGTTGATGATTTCTTGAAACAATGATTCATGAAGAAGATAAGAATGGACTATGACATTTACGATTCTAAAGATAAAGAACTTTTAACCTAACTTTTTTAAGTTAAGAGACTTGATTTTGAAAGGTTACAGGTTGGAGTACTAAAAGAACTTAATAATAATATAGTCTTGACAAGTTACTTGAAGCTGTTACGACTAAAGTATTAAAATTCTTACCATCAATTACAGTTTTAGCAAAAGTACATTTTTTATATCCATTAGATCTTAATCTTTTTTTATTTCTTGAAATGTGGTCACATTGATACACTTTTTGTAACTTTTTCAAATATTTTATTAACTTACACAAGCTTGACTCAGCATCCTGAGTTTTAATATCTAATAACTGAGGCGAGAAATATAATGATAGCTTATGACATATCATTGCATTGTGTTTCTAATATAATAAGAGTTATAAAAACTAATGTTACATAGATTAATGTTGCTAATGATCTCCAAACATTATTTTGAATGAGGTCCTTAATCTGCAATTAATTAAATTGACAACTATAGTAAATATTTAAATAATAAGCCTTATGTAATTGGAATATCAATTCAAAGCATTCAAAATTTTCTAACCAATATAGTAACTTATTATGACTTTATTTAAATATTATATATCGAAAAAGCCCTCTAACATGAAATATTAACTTATAAAACAAAAATTACTTAAGAGATTTAATAAGAAAAACTATGTACTATTCAGATTCATATTTAAGTTTTCTATAAATTAAAATATGAATCTAACTTGATAAATATATTGGTTAAAAATTTTGGTCAATAATTTCCTTACTCTAAGGATTTGTATTTGTCCTACTTAGTTGCATTGGTTAAATGTAAAAATACCATAATATGAAAATTCAATATGAGATATATTAAGAAAATAGTGTAAACTTAAAACTTTAATTTAAAAAGATACAGTATTAGTTAAGTTGTGATGAATGTAGACCAAAACTTCGATTGAAGACCTTATTAATCTTACTTAGTAAGCATGCTTATTGTATACTTTGTGAAATCTTGATTAAATTTTATTTAATAATTTTCTTATTACGATGTTTTGAGTTATCCTATATAGTCATGTTAGTTAAACTTTTTAAATTTTATATAATTTTCTCATGTATTGATTACTATTTTCTCTATATACTTTGTCGGTAGATTACATTTGTTTCTAAAAAATGTCACATCATCCTTACTTAATTAGTCATGTTGATTAACTTTTATAAGTCACATGCTATAAACAAATATACGGGCCAAAAGTTTCTCTATCAAAATTAAACTAATATGCAATTAACATTATGGACAACTCATTCAAAGGTACAAATTATTTTTAAAAAATACTTAGAAAATAATAAAAATGTCGTGTGCAATTGCAAATTGATCTCAATATGTTCTCCGCATATTTTTATCAGTAAAATTTACTTTTTCTTTTTTTATGTACTAAATAAACTTTTAATTTTGTCCATCTCTGTAGTTACCAAATCAAAATTAGCATATATGCACAAGGACATTGCTTATTGATATTTCTTCAGAAGGGTTAATTTATTTCATTACAAGAAAGTTCAAGCCAAAAATTAAAGTAACTATTTTTGATGAAATAACCATAAAATTGTACAATATATTCTATTATGCATTTCAAAACTACTAAAATAAATTACTATTAATTGACCATCCCGTGCTTGGCACGGGATTCTGGGCTAGTTGATATAAGGGAGGTATCATAAAATTAGAGGTTTTTAGGATTTTCTAAATTCATATGTAATCTTGACTGGGGTTAAATGGCTAATTCTTTTATTTATTTTTTCCTTAAGATACCCTTTTTAAACTGAAATCTTCACTTAAAACTTTTTTTTCCCATCAAGCGTGTAATTGGCTTCTCTTAGATCATTGTTAAAAAATAAGAGTGTAATTGGCTTCTCTTATGACATCAAGCGTCTTTCCTTGGAATATCTTATAGGAATATATGTTTTAGTTAGAGTTAAGGGTTCTTTTATCCTTTAGAAAGAAAAAAAAAAAAACTTATGAAAACTTATAAAACCACCCTTGAACTCCTGTGTGTTTTTTGTTTACCAAAAAAATTTCTATCAAAACCTACTGCTTCTATTCACGTTAAAGCTAAACTACCTCAAGCTATTCACGATTAATGAAAACAACTTGCAGAGAACAATGTTTTCAATAACTAGATTGAATATTTTATCAGAAACTTAATCCTTTTAAAATTTTGTATTTCAGATTTGTGTGTTGATGTGTATGCTACAAATTTTAATTATTGTGCATGTATATATATTTCAATGTAAATATTTTCGTACATTGAAACTATCATAAAACTAAAGTTTAATTCTAGATTTCAATTACAGACATATTAGTGTAAGAAAACTATAGTAAAACTGAAGTTTCTTTAGAAAATTTTAAATGCATAAGAATTGATTTTATCATACAATTTTGTTCCTAATTATAATTTGAGTTCGTGGCAAGTACATAATCTTGTATTCATATTAGAGTTATTGGAATACCCTTATTTCATGACATCATATTCTTCATACGGTTATTATCTTTATATGATGCATCGTATCCCGATGTATCATATATTTACATGATAACATGTTTTATATGGCTATTGTCTTCACATATTTCGCTCTTATAAAGTGATAGGATTAGATGAACCCCAATTAATAAAGACTCCAATTTATTTCAGTTCAAATGATTAATAACTTTTTTTAACTTGAAAACTCTCAAGTTTTTATACGCAAGGGGTTAAACAACTAAATATTCTTTTTCCTGAAAATATTCATTTTAAGTTAAAAAGTTCTCTAAATATTTTGACTTTTTAGAAGGTGAGGATAAATTACTACTGTTTTGGCTAACTTTACACATTTTGACACTAAAGAGGTTCATTAATGCATCTTTTAGTGACATAAGACTATTAATATAATCAAAACGGGTAAGGATCTCGCCCCCAGCGTACAAAATAATCTCAAGCGATTAAAATGGCTACAAATTTTTCCATTAAAAATACCCTTTTGGAAATAAAAGGTTTATTAAACTTAAATGTATTTTTACTTTTAAGAAGGTGAGCCTAAATTACAATATTTTTTGTTAATCATAAACAATTTGCTGCTAAAAGAGGTTACAAGTTTACTAATGCATCTTTAAGTGACAAAAATGTGGGAGTGGATCTAGCCCAATCGTATAAATATGATACTAAGTCTATGTTCACCTTTAAAGAAAACCTTATCAAAACATAACCTTAAAACTTATCAACATCAAAATCGATAAAATGAGCACCTTAATTGTCCCTACTTCTTAGAGAACCGTTCCTAAGTCCAAGTATTATCATGTTTTTTCCTATAAATTAAGGTGCATCAGTTATTGCCTCTATTAACTTTTGCATATAACTACAAATTTAAAGTTGATTGGGGTGAGAAGGCTGAAAAAAAGTGAAAAAGCTAAAGAACACAATGATGGTGGGATGTAATTGTGGTTATGGCCGGTTTTGCGGGGAGGGGGAGGGGGGGGGGGGGTGTATGTGTGCATATCGTCTATGTGTGTGTGGATGCATGTATATGTTGTCTTTGTGTGTGTTGGAGCTCAAAAATCTAAATGGATGGTGGTGGTGGTGGTGGTGGTGGTGTATGGATGAGATGAAAGGATGATGAATGACATTGGAATAATTACATTCCTAAGTGACAGACATTTTGATCTTTACATCCTTTCAGTATTTTCGTTCGGTCAACGAAATAAGTGTTATTTGTTCCAACTAATGGGCATACTTTTAATTTTACCCTAACATCAAGGTCATGGATGTAATTAACCCTATAATTTTCTTAACTCTCAAAACCTTATGCCATAGGTAAAATGTTTCTTTTTCTTTTTATTTTGATGATATATGTCTTTATTTAATGAATGATCTGGGTTACAAATTATTCTTGATGAACTTTTGTTGAATTTGTATCTATATTAAAATTGTAATGGGTATATATAAATATAGGGTGAAAACGTAGGTTTGTGAACATTATTGAAATTATTTAGTTCATTACCACTATCTGATATCAACTTCGCACATACATTTTGTAGTATGGATTTCAAAAAGACACACATAGACACATATGTATATATACTTTTTAGATGAGTAGGTAAAGTCTGTGTTAAAAATAAAAATCTTAAGGAAAATATGTGCTAAATTACATCTACAACTAAATTAATAGCTTTATTTTACTACTACGATGAACAAGGTCATGCTAGATAAATATAAAATAGAGCTTTATAGTACACTATCAAGAGAAACTTAGACTACACTATAGATTTTTTAATTGAAAAGTAGAAAAAAGAAAGTATAATTAAGATTAAGCGTCATTTTAGACAAATTGTACTCGAACGTTGGAACTTAAAGATAGAAAAAGTTGAAAAAGACTTGCTTTGTACTTTAATCCTAAAATAAGAGATACATGAAACTTATACTCCCCTTCGTCCCAAATTATTTGATCATATTTGACGCACGTTTATATAAGATATAAGTCTTATTTTATGAGTTTCTCATTCTATCCCGAGAGAGAGAGAGAGAGAGAGAGAGAGGGGCAAGACGAAATTGATTCAGTAAAGAAGAAAAGGTTGGTAAATGACTAAATGTGGAGAGAGAAGTAGAATAAAAAATTGTCTACAAAGGGTAAACATGTAAAAATAGCTACAAAATCTTTTTTAATTTGAAAACTGGTCAATTTTTTTAGGACAGTTCAAAAAAATCAAATTTTTTTTAGATTGAGGGAGTTATAGAATAGATCATTACCAAAAGCAACTAAATTGCAGGGGATACTTTAACTCCCAATAATCATCGCTACAAGAAATGGTAATAACTGGGTAGAAAAGGAAAATGATAGGTAATGAATGATACTGAAAATCATAAGTGATGATATTTTGAACTTTAGTAGTGATGCTTAGACCTGGCAAACGGGTCTACCCGCGCGGGTACGGGTAATATCCGGCCGGATCCGGGTAAAACCGGGTCGGGTAATTTATACCCGGGTTTTTCCGGGTACGAATATATGAGATCCGTACCCTACCCTGGTGGGTAGGGTATTACCCGCGGGTCTTGACAATTATTATTATTATTTTTTTTTAATTCAAAACAGATTTTCCTCCTCCAGGCCAACCTTCCAGCAGGTGGAGTTCAGTCAAGCCACGGCCAACCAATCCAGGCCAATCAAATCCCAAGACATGCGATTATAACTTAACTTATAAGTTATAACTAATGGAGGTCAGTCAAGCCACCCAAACAATCCCAGCCGAAATTCCCTTGAAACTTGAAAGGTTGAAGATCTGAGGGCTCTGTCGCCGGAGTGCTATGTCGCCGGAGGGCTCCGTCGCAGACTCGCAGGAGTGCTATGTTGCCGGAGGGCTCGTCGCAGGAGTGCTATGTCGCCGGAGGGCTCGTCGCAGGAGTGCTATGTCGCCGGAGGGCTCCGTCGCAGACTCGCAGGAGTGCTATATCGCCGGAGGGCTCGTCGCAGGAGTGCTATGTCGCCGGAGGGCTCGTCGCAGGAGTGCTATGTCGCCGGAGGGCTCCGTCGCAGGATTGCTATGTCGCCGGAGGGCTCCGTCGCCGGCAGATTGTTGGCGTCTTGGCTTGCGACGGCGTGAGAAGTGAGAAGTGGGTTATCGTCTACGTGAGAGTGAGAGAAATGAGAAACGAATGTAGTGAAATTAGGGCACATTCCAATTTATAGTTCAAAAAACCGGGTAAATTCGGGTTACCCGAAATCCGAACCGAACCGACCCGGATTTTACGGGTCGGTTCGGGTCCGGGTCCAATTTCAGCGGGTAGTAAAAATGGCTACCCGTACCCGGGATTTTGGACCGGGTACGGGTCGGGTAACGGGTACGGTTCCCTTTTTGCCAGGTCTAGTGATGCTTATAGGAAAAAGTGTCAAAACTCTAAAAGTAAATGATAGAAAAACTTTGGAAAGATTATTGAAAGCTAGGGCTACTAAATTTGTTCCTTAAGCAGTTCAGTTTCTCTATGTGTCCTGATAGATCTCTTGAGCTTGATTGATTCTTGATTTTAAAGATGCAAGATTTAAGCTTCTAACCCATTTCATCTTACAAACGTTGTTATACATTTATTAATAATAACTTTTTCATGTTAGACACTTTATTTTCGACAATCCTTTTCAGGTTGATTATTGAACTTTCGTAATACAACTTAATTATAATTCAAAATTTTTCTCAATTTCACTTGCTAGACATATATATGCCATCAAAACATAATATAGGACAATAGACAACTCCAATATAAACACTTGATATTAATTATCTAAAAAAAAATTCTTCAATTTTATCAATGTACAATCAAAGTTGTAGTGTTTCGTGAGACTTAGATATTTGTGGGAGATGTTTGAGACTAATTACAATGTCAGTGTACCTTGGATAACAAGATATAATATGGAACCGTCAGAATTCTGTTCAGCGGCAATTTGATGTGATGAAAAGAATAAGTATGATAAATAGTGAAAAATATCGGTGATAATTGGCGTGAAAAATTCGGGTTTGAAAGTAAGACTATGTTTTGGATAATGAACTTTTCATATTTAATTAGTAGTTAACAACTAATTTGTTATTATCATTTAATTATAATAGTCGTATTAATTAATTTTAATTATTTTGTAACCAAAATTTAGAATATTCTTATTTCAAATCACTATATATCGTGCAAAGCATGTGATCCTTACTAGTATATCTAAAAGTTCCAAAGATGGTTAAAAAAAATATCATTTCAGTCATTTAAAATGTTAAACTTGAACAAATAAACAAAAACAAAAACAAAAAAATAGAAATAAAAACTTAATCTACACATAAAGTCAACAAAAAACTAATTTTACTCTCATTCTTATGGTTTCCAAAGTCTCAATACTTTCAAAGCCTTAAAGGCACATATACGGAAATGAGATCACCGCCTCCTCCTCAGTTTTCTCACTGTCCACCGGCACCCCCTCAACGGCCTCCACTGGCCGGTCCACCTCTGGCAAGTCACGGGTTTGCGAGTCACGACACCCTAAGCCCAAAGGTTACGGCCTCACGTGCTTAGGCGTGGCCTCAGGGACGATTTACAGGCTCACTGGCGACGGCAGTCGACATGTTAATTTCTCGATGATGACACTAATAATCATGGCAGTCTGTGAAAGTAAGGAAAAGATCCAGTGATCAATTCTTAAATTTTTTACTTCTAAGAACCTTTCATTTTCGGTATCAATCTAGAATGTGACAATTGAATTTTGCAACTTACATATGCAATTAAAAATTGGTAGAATTTGACAATTACTGCCAGTGAGATTGTTAATTTTAGATTGAGATTTTGGTGCCTACCTTAAAAAAAATTATGGCTCCGTCACTGTTAGTGATGCTTCACAATTCGTATACACGATTGATTGTCATTGCTGGCAGTTACTCCGTATTTGTTTTGGTGATGAGTGTCATACAATGTTGTTGGCAGTTGTTTGTAGGTGGTTCACTGATGGTGGCAGGTGGCCTAGTTTCGCTACCTTGCTTTAGCCTCCCCAGATGTAGGCGTTTAGATTAACCGCTTCGAAATGGAGGAGGGAAAAGAAGACGACGAAGATAAAAGAAGGAAAATAATGTCTATAAAAGTAAGATATTATGTGACACTAGCAACCGTCATAGAATGAGGTTTATTACAACTTTCGAAAGCAAAAAGATGCAACTTACGTATGGAATGTCACAACAACATTAAAATTTTGAATCAAACAGAGGATAAAAGTTGTAGACTGACACAGTATTTTCCCGAATTAATTTGCAAAGAAATATTCAGAGATTTGGAGATATCGAAATCTCTGAATATTTCTTTGCAAATTCAAAGTCCTTTCTTTTTTTTTTTCAAATGTTTATCATTTGCCGGTTGAATTTTTTTACTATTAACTCTGACTTACGCATAACATACGGTAATTTAACATGAATCAACACTCAAAACCGGAAAAGAAAAAAATGTTTTATTTCAAAACAAAAAAGAGAGAAAAGGACTAGCATTTTTGGTGCTACTGGGCCCAGGCTGGCTTTCATGTCAGTCGGCCATGGGCGCAGACTTTCGTCGTTGTCGTGACTATTCAATTTCTGGGAAAGTAGCAAGAAACTGGAGTCCAGTAGCTGAAGATTAAGACGTCAACGCGTTTGGTTGCAGCTTCTCCCAAGCTCTGCAGTGCGCGTTGATTTCGGTTATTTCTGTTCATCGTTGTGTAATTCCCTCTGTTCTTCCTGGCGGGTGTCTCTTGTCATTAAATTCCCAAAAATTTTGATGGGTTCTGCTTGAATAATCCCAGTGGATAGTGTGTGGCTGGTAAGTGACTTCAAAACCGACACCCTGAAATTTTCATGGTTTTACTTGTTCTGTTCAGATTGCTTCCTACTTTGCTTATAGGACTGAGCCTTTTCAGGGGATCGTCGAGCTGAAAGCTTCAGAAGGTGGTTTTCACTTTTATTAATCCTCCGTTTTAACTGATTTTTTCCCTTTTAACTTTTCGTGAATCTGTGGGGTATAATTATTGCATCTAAACAGTGACTTTACTTAATGTGTTTACCGTAGCTTGACTCGTGAAACCACGCTTGTTTGATCTATACTTGTTATTTGAGTTCAAATCAGTGTTTGGCCTGTACTAGACTATCCTAGAAATTTGGAAAAGTGAAAGGGGATAATCCAATGACATGTAGGCAGTAACTTCAAGCTTTTGGTTACAATCTGAAACTACAATTTAGAGGGTGCTAAAAGTATGAAAATTTTCATCTGTTTTCAGGGCTTCGTTGTACTTGAATCTTGGCATTGTTAATGGTGGTATTCAGTTTCAATAATCTTTCTGAAAAACGTTTTCTCTATCTTAATCTAAATCATATTTGTGCCAGGTTCAAGGGTGAGGTCACGATATTTTTCTCATGGGGAAAAAAAACATCAAATTTGCTATTAATTATTTGAAAGTGCTAAGTTCACGTTTTTGGCTACAAAGCTCTAATTGTTGGCATTAGATCATATTTGTGGTATTACACTTTTGATGACTAGTGTGGAGTATACATCACTCTGTTTTTGCTTAGCGACAATAATTTATCAAATCATCATTGCGCATATGCCATGTTTTCAGCAAAAATTATTCGTCAAAAGTGCCAAAAGATAGACATGCAACTACAAGTTATGTATGAGTTATTTATATTCTCCTTATAAGGTATGTGATCAAATGACTCACTAAATCGACAATACACGAAAACTAAAGGTATATCTTTAATAATTTAGTTTGTAATGGTATTTAGATATTTTTTATTCTTGTAGCCATATCACACGATGATTTGGCTACTCATAAGAGGCTCTCTTGGAAATGATAGGAGGGTATAACTACTTTACAACTATCTTAAATATAGGGGGACCAAAGGTTCATATTACATAGTTAATTCGATGTGTTACACATGAAATTATTTGTGATGCTATGAAATTACTTTTTTTCTTCAAAAACCAAGGGAGCCAATTGCCCTGGTCTCCTAAGGGTAGTCTCACCCTTAGCTGCAGGAAACTCCTAATATGGTGACGCTTCTCTCTCGAAAACTTGAGCTCCATGGGATCTCGTCCCAAGCTAATATGGAAATTCGATCCCGTCAGCTGGATAGAGATGCATGGAACAAGTGAGAGATTACCTGAAAATCAAGCCCTTTTCAACTCAATTCCTTGTTTCTCTCTTCCTTCAAGTCCTTAAAGCCTCCTTTTTTGTTGTTGCTGCCTACCCTCCTCTGTCTCTTTTCTGTGAACTATACTAAACAAACGATAATACTCTTTACGCATTTATTTATTCAAGCCGCTCCCAACCTTAGATTCTTCTGGGTGCTTACGCTCCCCCGCCCCCGCCCCCGTTCCCGCCCCCGCCCCCGCCCCCGCTCCCGCTTTGTGTAACTAAGGTCTCACCCCTGCCAGGATTCACTGACAAGGGGTTAAGGTTTGATACAACTGTAGAGTTTTCAGAAAAACGTTAAATGAAGCATAAAACTGCCTTTCTTTTTCAGAACCTTAACACTGCATACATGTACTCAGGCTATATTTTTGAAATCTTCAGATTATTAGAAACTATTAATTCTAATCAGAACTGCACGTGCGTCTGTCATTAATTGGCTTTGTTAGTAACGGATTGCTGAGAATAACCATGGAGGAAGGGCTAAGTGCTCCCGGAGAGGGAGAGGCAATGGAGAGAGGACTACTTTCAACTGCCCCTCTCAATGATAACCTTCTTCATAAGGCACGCTATCCTGGTGCTGTTGGAAAAAAGGCCTATACATTCGATGGACGCGGGAATTTTAAGCACAAGGAATGGAAAGTTGAGGGCAGTGGTGAAGAGTTTTGTTGGTACCATGTGGAACTTCCCAGGTGGAACCAGACATTGTCACAATCTGCACAATGCCTCATTGAACTTCTTTGCCCGCCGTTGAAGCTCCAAGAAATTCTTTCACTAGTTAGCAATGGACCCTACTGTGGGCTTGTAGACGGTGCTCTTGTATTCAGGGCTAATTCGCCAGGTCCTGCCTCGAGCAAATTCACATTCAGAATCGCTGCGAGAGTTACTGAGCACTCAGTGATTAGTGTATCTTTGGGTGCCATGCCCAAATTGGGTTTGTGGTCTGTGGGTCAATCTCTTATACGGCAGGCTACTAATTTGGAAACTCCCAGACAAGGTGAGCAGAATGAAAGAGGTGGTGTCGTGATCAGGGAGCATGTTCTTGAATATCTACTGATGATTAACCATTCTGAGGAAGCCGGTAATCCTGTGCCAAAATCTGTGTCGAATCTTCTTGTTCACATTATTAGCACACATGTTGATCACCTCCAGGATGTTGTGACTAAACTTGAGATTGAGCTGGATTCGGTGGAGTTAGAATTGGACAAAGGTAGTTCCTTTACCCAGTATCGTGATTCTCTCACAAATGCATTTGTTTACATGCTTCATTTGTTTTGTTCCCTTAAAGAAAGTTTATATAATACAAGTCAGTTTCTATACTGTCTATAGCTAGCATGGTACATGTATTATCTTCGTGATTTGAACATGAGGTGATTGGTTTTATCTGGAAGCTCCCCAACCCCACCCCCCTCCCAGACCTCACCCTATTCCCAAGGGTTTATAAGTACATGAACCAAGGAGGATACTCATGCAGGTAGCTTACTAATCTCAACTTTTGTGTCACTCCCTTGGCTTTATTTCGTCATTCAGTTCTGTTCCTAATTACAATTGGGGCAGGACTACTTTCAGACCGTATCTTTCGATTCAAAGACTCCTTCAGTTTCCAATTATTATCCTCCGGTCTTCTGATATGAAACTTAAATGCACCTTTATATATAGATTCTCTTTCTGTCCTTGACGTGTTTAGAAAACATCTCGACTTCCATAGGAAGTTAAACAGAGGAAGTATTTCTATTATTTTCCTAGCACGGTGCAGATTATAACGACTTCTTGCTAAGCTGTTTGGCCTTATGTACACTTGACCTCAAATGTTACTTGTGGTGAAACATGAGAACATTGCAGTCTTTTGGTTATTCAAAAGCAAGGCCATTAGGTTTTCCTTGTACCTCAATCAAAAGTTTTTGGTTTGATGTTCTTTCTGGGGGTCTGCTCAGGGGCAGGAGTAGGGAGGCCCTTGAGGGGTGGCAATGATCTTCGTAGGTCTTAGGCAGATGTGTTAGAAGCGCATTCGGAAAATAGGTAGCATGTGCTTTCGTGCCGATTGAAGGTATCATGCTGAAATTCGCTACCCTTAAGGACTGCAACATACCCTCTCTCTTCGGTACGTTCTACTCTGGTAGGCTTTATCGTTAGTACGTAGCCTTTTCCGTGGAAAAAGGGTGTTAAATCTTAAAACAGGGAGGCAAATTGTCAATACAGTGAACGCTAATTCGTTGCATCCATTTAGCGACCACTTCTCCTGGAATGACTAAAGAGGGTGTTTACACCCAAAGAAGTTCAATAGCTTTAGGAATTATTCCATATGGTTAGGGTTATAGCATGACTAGATCTGGCATGAAGAGGAGGAAATTACTAGCATGCTCCTTTTTTATGCTGCATTGGCATCAGCTACAGTTCTCAAGTCAACTATTCATCTTTAGTGTGGTCATAGGAATCCTAAACATTCCTTTAAAGTCTCAGACTAACTACTTGCAGTTGACCAATGTAAATTCTTGGCGCCATTGAGGCTGAGCTGTCTTTTTATGCCTCTTACCCGAACAGATCACTCTTATTGGTCTTAGATGTCCTACTTTCATCATATTCTCAGTTGTTAGTTCTTAATTGTCACAAGTGCGTTCATGTCTTATTGTGTTTGAAGCTTTCTAACTCTTGTTCTTTTCTATTAGCGGAAATGTTAACTCTTTCCAGGGTTTGAGTATCAGCATTCGCTGAGTGCCTATACCCTTCCATGTTTTTTATGCTTCTCTTCTGTATTCACCAACACTTTTTCGGCGAGGTTGGTTCTGGATTTAGGATCAACATTCGAATTGTTTATCTCTAGTCTGGAGGTTGTGTTACTCTCCAATACCTTTTCAGCATCAAACTTTACTCCTTCGGGGTGCACCATCCATGATTGATCCTAACAAAATCTTCTATTAGTTAACATAATTCTGCAATCAAGGTGCTTAATTTAGAATCTGAGACTGTCTTGAACAGCAGTCACGTGCTTTTCATCTCACAAGCAAATAATTGTCTTAAGAATCAACTTTCTCTATAGAAGTCTAACAAGAGATTAGAACATTTGATGATTGTGTAGCAGATAGAGAAACAAGTAAAAGAGAACGGGGCATGGTTTAATTGGAAATGAAAAGAGCAATAGCTCGAGTGTTTTTTATGCCTTGGATAGCAATCTGCACCTTTTGTTTGGATGTGCATGGTTTGTCCTTCAGTTGATACATCTTTATGGGTCCCATGTGATTCCAGGTGGTGTTGCAGTGAAAAGAAAAGTGCTAGATGATAGAAGATTTCCAAAAATGCATCTTGACTTGCAGCGTCTCCTGCAGGTAGTTTGTGGGTCCCCTTCTTTTATCTATACAGGTCGTTCAGTAGTACTTGAAGTTTAACTTCTAAGTTGCTTGATAGTGATAATTGGAGTAGTATAGCACTATAGCCTTACGAACTTTCATCCATTATAAGTAGCTTTTGACCCCTAAAACAAAAGACTTGAAAGCATATGGCCTGACGGCATCCCAGTAATGCTTTGCACAAACAAAGTGAAACCAGCTTCCATAGTGGGGGGTTATCTTTACATAGAAAGAGTCCAAGACTTTCTTGGCTAGGAATTGAGTATCTGAGACCAAAATAGTACTTGTCTAGCCAGGGGCCAAAAGAGTTGCAGGACTACCAAATTGAGCCAATTTGGTGGATCAAATAACTGTTTTTTCACTTCTGATTAGCCAAAGGCGTGTGATTTAGTGGAGCTTACTGTACCATCCTGTCTTGAACATTGTCTAATACATGTCTCCAAAGTAAACCGTTTTCAAATGAAACTGAAAGGACGTTATCTTGTGGACTATTTAGACCAGAAAAGGAAGAACATGAAAGCGTAGAAGAGAACTGTGGTGATTTTATATTTGCTACTGAAAATGCAGGTGATTGCGCACGGGGAGCAAGTATTCCCACGAGTTAAGGAGAAGCTTTCTTCGAAAGGGTGGTCTGGTACTCATCTCGACTCCCTTGAAGATTTAATTGGGCAGCTAAACAGACTGAAGGAGAGTGTTGGATTCATAGCCAATCGAGTCACAGCAATCCAGACCGGTCTTGACAGTTGGCAGTCCGAGCAAATAAATAGAAAGCTATACTATCTCTCTATCATCTCGATCATATTTCTTCCATTATCGATAATCACCGGGGGTTAAATCTTGAACTCAATCAATCTTTATTACCTGTTGAAATCATATTAGAGAAGCACCCTGTTTATGCACTTGCTAAATAGTTACATTGTTGATGCATGTTAACAGTGTTTGGGATGAACGTGGGTGGAATTCCATGGATAGCGCGAAACAACCGCGAGCCAAAGGATGGGTTCCGAAATGTCATATTTCTCTTTCTGGCGGTACCGATGTTTTTGCTTCTGTGCTTTGTATTTCCAGCTCTCTGTACTCGTATAATTGCTTGGCACCGTAAAGGAGCTGTGAAAAGAAGCTAATCTTTCAACAAACTGTCAAGATAATTGGCAGCTACACTTGCTTTCTGGTATATATACTGCTTTATATCTTTCCGTTTTTTCCCCTGGTCTGTGGAGAATATCTTTTGGTGATTTAGCCAGGTAAAGTAAGGACCAGTACAGTTTTTATGTAAAATCTGATGATGGCTGAGCATCACAGATTATGAAACAGGTTTTCCAGAATAGACTGACGGAGGAATCGTCAGAGAATAAGTGAGCATTTGTTTAAGTCTTATGAGAGTGTATGTGTGTGTATGTATATGTATTTGGTGACTTCTGTGCAGATTCTTTTGCTCAATGAATATATCCGGGTTGTTAATTCATTTCTCTTGGCCTCCACTTATCCTGCGTGGGCAACACAGCTCTTCCCCTCCATTTCGTTGATTATGTTTTATGCACATGATAAGTGTCCTTTCTCCCTACCTTGATGAAATCAGTGGTCACCATACTTTAACCCTCAATGCCTATTATTTCCTATTCTGCAGGAGGGTGCACAAAGTAGGTTTATATAGGCTTTACAGAGGCATGAGACGCTTAGAGCTTCGTTTACCCCTATCACAAAAGATATTCTAGTTAATGTTTGTGATTTAGTAACAGAACTTTTTGTCATCGTCAATTACTGTGTACATTCTGTATTTCCCCTGCCTTATCGATAGATTCGTGCTTTTATAGTATCAGTTTCTTGTGGCAGGTAATTTTAGTATATGGAATGTAGAGTATTGAATGCAATTTAAGTGAGATTTTTGTAAATCTAATATTTCTCTTTTGTGCCTTCTGCCATAATTTCTAATTTCTGTGCCAAGAAGTAAATTTTAAGGGATATGACACTGTGGTTTGAGCAATTAAAACAAATTTAATGTGAGTTGTCTCAGCCATATCACTGAGCGTATCAGGTACTTCTCCAAACATTAGCTCTTTCAAGAGTTATTTAAAAATGTTAAATGTTTGGATAATAACATTCCCATCTCAGAGCTGCTACTAAATCATAATTTGCAGTGCATGTTTCGTCAAGAGGTATAAGAAAACACTTTTAGATTTCTAGTAATCTCTAGCCTCCCCGACCAAAAGCTTCTCTCTTAAACAGTTTCTCCCTCCTATTCCTTCCACTGATAATGCAGACCCTTCAGGTACCCTTCAAAGCTCAAACCTCCCGAAGCCTCATAAGCCTCACTCTGATCTCATCTTCTATATGTATCATCTACCTCTATTTGTCAATAATCCTCCTTCCTAGAACCAAACTCCTAGATTCTTCTGCTTCTTTACAAGAAATATCTTACCCAACCTCTCTCCAACATATTGTTTTTGGAATTGGTTCGAATAGAAAAACATGGCCTTTGAGAAAAAACTATGTCCAGTTATGGTGGAGAACAAATCAAATGCGAGGATGCGTGTTCCTCGAAAGCATGCCACCATCCGATGGAAATTCCCATTATGATGCAGATTCGCTTCCTCCGCTTTGCGTCTCCGAGGATACTTCTCGGTTTCGTTACTCCTTTAGAGGCGCAGGGGGGCTCCAGTCGGCGATTCGTGTTGCCCGGGTTGTGATGGAGACTGTTGCACTCAATCATTCCAATGTTAGGTGGTTTGTGTTTGGCGACGATGACACGATCTTCTTTCCAGAAAATCTGGCGAAGGTTCTCTCGAAGTACGATCATGACTTGTGGTATTATATTGGGACTAATTCAGAAAGTTACATGCAGAACAAGTTGTTCTCATTTGATATGGCCTTTGGTGGAGCTGGTTTTGCCATGAGTTATCCACTTGCAAAAGTTCTAGCAAAAGTGTTCGATTCATGTATTGAACGATACCCTCATCTCTATGGCAGTGATGGTAGGATTTCATCTTGTATCCAAGAGCTCGGAATTGGATTGACAAGAGAAAGCGGTTTCCATCAGGTATCATCTATGATTTTACTACACTAGCAAGATTCTTACTCTGCCATATGGATTTCCTTTTAACTAATCTGATACATTGATGTTTTTATCATCAAATCAGATGGACCTGAGGGGAGATATCTTCGGCTTATTGGCTGCACATCCGGTGACACCATTGATATCCCTTCATCATTTGGATATTGCAGAACCAATTTTCCCCAGCATGACCAAACTGAAGGGTCTCAAACATTTGTTCGAAGCTGCAACGTTTGACTCGAACAGGATCTTGCAGCAAACAGTTTGCTACGACACACGATTTAAGTGGACCATCTCGGTTTCATGGGGCTATGCTGTTCAGGTGTTCAGCAACCATCTGTTTTTGCGCGATGCTGTTCAGCCAGAGGCGACGTTCAGGCCGTGGAAAGGGGGAAATGCTTTTGATGCATTGTTTAATTTTAACTTGAGGGAACATCAAAGGGACCCATGCCGACGATCCACTGTTTTTTTCTTCGATAAGGTGTCTGGTAGCCAAGCAAATGGTATAATAAGCACGTACAGGAGATTGGTGTTCGATAATTGCACGTTCGATGTTGCTTCACCGAGGATTCTCAAAGAGATCAGAGTTTTCTCACAGAAATTAGACCTCAATGCTAAACAGGTAAGGTGATCACATAAAAGTACTCACGTCGAGACTATGTTCTGAGCTTAGTTTGACAACATTTTTTTTTTAGTTTCCAAAAAAAAAAAATTGAAAGAGCAACTTAAATTTTTTTTTATTTATAAAAACAAGTGGGTGTTTGATAACCCATTTTTTATTTTAAGTTTTTTATTTTGTGGTGGTTTGCACTGGCGGGGCGTGGCAGTGGCTGACGGTGACTGCCGGCGGTGGTCGCCGTCGGCGGTGTTGACTGGAGTTGGCCGCCGGCCAGCAGTGGTCGCCGGAGGTTGCCACTGGCGGTGGTGGCCGAAGGTTGCCGCTGGGGTGGTGGCTGCCGGCGGTGGGAGGGTGGTGGTGGTGGTCTAAAAAAAAAAACTCATTTTTGGAGTTTTTTTTTCCTTCTTCCGTTTAAAAACTGATTTTTTAAATTGAAGAAGGAAAAAAAAAAAATTAGTTGCCAAACGTAACTTTTTTTTTCAATTTCTAAAACTAAAAAAAAAAAACTGTGTTAAACAGGGCCTATGTTGTCACCCGCCATTATTTACGCTTTTGGAATGCAGTTGCAGGCACCAAGGCGGCATTGTTGTGATGTATTGCCTTCTACGGCTAGCAAGGTGATGAACATTGGCGTTAGAGAATGCAAAGAAGAAGAATTGATATACATGCATTCTTAGTCTTCTTGTCCACCATGGTCCATGGCCACCCACTCTGATGCTCTTATCCGGTGCATTCAATCGAGGCAAACGTGCTACTTTGATCCGATGCTGGGGATAAATCTTCACGTGGATTATTTCATACGATCAATGACCAATTTATACGATCTGTAACATTTTCGACAAAAAATATTGTAAGATCTGGTATAAAATATTGTACCATCTGAGATCAATGACCCTGACTATTTAGGGTTAATAAATATATATAAATTATTCCCTTCCCGCTGGTTGCATTGATATCTTAATTTCCTTTATCATGTATATCACCTTTTGTTTACCAAGTACTCGAGTTTTTTTCTTTTTTTACCCATCTTTTAGTAACAAGGGTTTCTTAATTACGCGTGCCTTCAATATTTTACCTACATTGAATTACTTTTTCACATGTTAGTAACAAAATAGCGTACATTTAGTTCATTACTCCATTTGACTCCTGTTGATGAAAACAAAATTCAAGGTTATAAATCCTAAGTATAGGTAAAGTGGCAAAGACCTTGAGAAGTAACAAAGTCACAAGTTTGAATCTCCATACTGAAGGGTCATAAAATTTAAAACTAAAATCATAAAAAAAAGGTTATACTCTTATTACAAAAAAAAAAAAAAATTCTTGTTTTTAAAGTTTCGACGACAAGGAGTATCTTCGAGCCATTTTGTGTATAAATCGAGACTTAGTTAATAAAAAATCTCATTTGTCATTAACATTTCATACAATATAAATAATTAGCGTTTATCTTATCGCTAAATCAAAAAAATAAATAATATTCCCTCCGTTGCAAAAAACAAATACTGTATAAGGAACTTTCGCGCCGCCCGACATCTTTCTGGTATTGTACAGTCTCCCAGCAAGTCCATAGTCTCGGTGCGTGGCGTGTCATCTTCCTCGTCTACACCTGCGTAGCTTCTTAGCAGTGTGCGTGCGTCCATTCGTAACATGAGCGACACCGACAGCTCGCCGTCCACGTCATCCTCATCCAGCCGCCAATTCTCACTCTCCGACATCAAGTCAGCGACCAACGACTTCGCCGACGAACTAGTCATCGGCCGAGGCGGGTTCGGAAAAGTGTACAAAGGCTCAATCACCGATGGCGAGAGCATGACCGTCGCCGTAAAGCGGTTGAACTCCCGCTCCCGCCAAGGAGCCCGAGAGTTCCGGACGGAAATCGAGATGCTCTCCAGGTTCCGGCACGGGCACCTCGTCTCGCTAATCGGCTATTGTGAAGAGCTGGACGAGATGATCCTCGTTTACGAGTACATGCCGCGGGGAAACTTTGCCGATCACTTGCACAGATCGGGGAAGAATTACAGTGCGCCGCTCCCGTGGCTACGGCGCCTCAGGATCTGCATTGACGCGGCGCGTGGGCTGGACTACCTCCACACAGGCACGAGCATCCAGCCAGACAGGGCGATACACCGCGACGTGAAGAGCTCCAACATCTTGCTGGATGATTATTGGGACGCCAAGATATCGGACTTTGGGCTGTGCCGATTAGGTCCAGAAGACCAGGCCTACTCATATGTGAGCACCGAGGTTAAAGGAACGTTCGGGTATTTGGACCCGGAGTACTTCTTGACCCGTAGACTGACGAGGAAATCGGACGTGTACGCGTTTGGGGTGGTGATGCTTGAGGCCCTGTGTGGGAGGCCGGCGGTGGATTTGAGCGCGGATGAGGAGCAATGGGGTCTGGCCGGGTGGGCGCAGTATTGTATTAGAGAAGGAAGGGTGGATGAGATTATTGATCCCAGTGTGAGGGAGGAAATTAAGAAGGATTGTTTGATGGAATTTGTGCAGATTGCGGACGAATGCTTGCATAATTTTCCTAGGAAACGCCCCACGATGGCTGAGATCGTGGTGCGTCTTGGGTTCGCATTGGCAATGCAGGAAGGAAAGGACTCTTCTATAGTTGTCAAGCCTGCAAAGATGGCTTTGACACTGCAAGAGGGAGAGGATTCTTCGGATGTTGTCAAGCCTGCCAAGATGACTTTCACGAGGAAGGTGCAGCTGTATTTCTTAGGAGCGACGTCGGGTACACTCAAATCCTTTCATATCTGTTTGATTGGTACAGTCCAATGCATGTAATGTAATGTATGCATTCTCTCTATTTCTATAAAAATAGCCGACCTTTTACCAAATTTGAAATGCTATCTGGAGAAATCAATTCGGAAGAAGCCTCCTTAATGTCCTCGATATTATCTTCTATAGCATCTGGATAAACATGAATGTTTGCCATATGTCAGTATTTAACGGCATTAAATCTTTATTTGAAAAGAAAAAAGGAAGTCCAGTAGAGGGAGGGTTAGTCGTAACCAGCCCTTCCCCCCTTCTATGGAGGGACTGTTTCTGCGTTTTGAACACAAGGGGTCAAGGTCATATTGGAGCAACCTATCTCCTGCTCCAAATGAATGTATTGAATCGAGTCGTATGATTTCCTATAAGCTACTTGACTAACTAAATATCATGCGTACTTGAATGAGAGTGTGTTTACCTATCGGGCCGTAGATCTCGTGACGTTGTCGCTCCCTTGAGAGTGAAGGACTGGTGACCCTTTACTCTTCATGCCTGAAAGTTATTCTATTGAACAGGGTAGGAGGCGACAGTGACTGCATACGGGGAACAACTTATTATGTGTTCGTTGTATAAGATTTGGCTTCTCTACATCAGTGGTCCTCCAACAATATTTGTGTGTTGATGAAGCCCCTTTGACTGCTACATGCAAGTCACACGTACATACGAGAGGGGTATCAATGTAATTTTGCAGCAGTTTTGCGTTTCGTTATCTTTGTAAGTTGACCACCTTAAGCAAATCCTCACCTTCACCCATCTGATCTGAGCTGCAATGCCTTAGAATGGGCTTTATGTGAATATGCTCCTTAGGCATTCTTTGAGGATTTTTGGTGCATGATCAGATGCATGTACTCATAATTTTTGCATGGGCATTTTTTATTTTGGTGTATCTGTCTTTCCTCTATGCAGTTATGGAAAAGTACCTTTCTCATATGTGGTTTTTTTATTTATGCGTATGAGGCAGTGTTTTGAAAATTCAGCTTTTGTTTCTATCCTTGTCTCTTATTTCAGTTAATAGTGATACAAGGCCAACCAATAAAGTACAAAGAAACTATAGCAGCATCAGTTACAGCATATCGCCGTTCAAAGATGGAGCCATGTCAAACAACAAAGATGGAATTCTTGCACAGGAACTGCCTTCAGGTGGACAAACCCTGACTCCAAGTTTTAAGCAATTCACCTTCAGTGAACTGAAAAGCATAACCAAGAATTTCAATAAAGAAAGGATATTACGTATAGAACCCCATGTTGTGGCTTACAAAGGCTGGATTGATGAGAAGACGTATACCCCGTCTGACGTTGGTGTTGGAATGGCTGTTGTCGTGAAGGAAATTACACTAAATGGGTTTCAAGATTCTGGACTGAGGCAGGTAAAATAAGTCGAGGCTATCCTTTCTCTTCAATCTTCAAAAATGGACTTCCTAAACTGTTGGAACTGCATTTCTATGCTTTCAAGCCAATTTAATTATATTCTTGCATGCTGTAGGGGCCCATACCTAAGCGCCATATATATGATGTGTGTTTCTACTCGGATGACGGTTTATATAGGCCCAGTAGCATCTCCTATTTTTGAGACACAAAAAAGGGGTGTGACAGTGCTATCTGGGCCATCGAGTTTATGGTCTCTTTGTCTGTAAAATAAAATCGTGGTCTCTTTGTCTGTAAAATAAAATCGTCGTTTTGTAGGTTCAAGTGTTTCTAGTCTATTTGTCTGTAGGTTCAAGTGTTTCTAGTGTCTTTGTCTGTAAAACGTAATCGTTGATCCATCAAGTCTTCTTTGAGGTCTCTCTGCATTTGGAGTTATCTTCGGGAATCGACTGTTTGGCCCTTTGGCCTAGGATGCTCTCACTTATCTAGGTACAGGGTTTTTCGATCCTGCTGTGCACTTCCTATGTGCTTGGATTCACCTCCTTTCAACTTTTTCACCTTTAATAAACTCTTTAACTTCAAAAAAAATGTTTCGCTCATGCATTTCATTGTTTCTGCTACATAGCATTCTTGAGTGCAGAAATTAATGAAAAGAACAGAACGTTTTATAAGAATCGAAAGAGACTAATTTCAAAAAGCTGGAAAGTATTTGTATCCCGATTCAGAAAAAATTAGCCATCAGGCATGTTACTTCGTTGTGAATCTATGCTCTTTGAGCTTTAACTATATGTTTACTTAGTCTCAGATCCTGGAATTCATGAGAAACTGTAGTCATCCCTACCTAGTTAAGCTCTTGGGATACTGCACTGAAAGTGACAGATTTGGAGTTAACCAGACGTTCCTCGTCCATGAGTACATGCAGAAGGGAAGCCTAGACAACCACCTTTTCAGAAGTAAGCAATTCCTCTTCATCTGTCGATCATGATCTAATTTAAGTAAATTGAATAAACTACATGGAAAATGTTTTCTTGCATTCGCAGAAGGTACAGAACCACTTTCGTGGCCTATACGGCTCAAAATAGCAATAGGAGCAGCTCAAGGCCTTGCTTTTTTGCATACTGTAGAGAAGCAGAACATGTACTCGAAGTTTGAGGCAACCAATATACTGTTGGATAAGGTACACTGAGCTATTTTTTGTAGTCAGTGTAATTGAGCCAATGTTGTTTATCGTGTGGTTTTCTTTCAACTAATAGAACCGGTTTCTCTTTCCAAATTCTATCCCTAGGACTTCAATGCAAAGCTTTCGGACTTTGGAATGCAAGAGTTATATGGAGCAGGCGACCCATCTTCCTACGATCCTTTATACTATGTCCCAGGGGCAGGACCAAAATTCATCAGTAAGTGGGAGGGTGGGAGGTTCAATATAAAGAAAAGCAGTATAATGAATCAAGACTAGGGGCCATCACTACCAGTATACTTTTGAAAAATGAAAAAATTAAGGGGGGTTAATTCTTGCCTTGCACTCTGATCCGATTTTATTTTACTATAATAAAAGTTACAACGAGAAATGAATTTTAGGAGGGTCTTTCTCTCCGATTGCTGACTACATTGTACATAGGCACTGGTATATTGTCTTATGTTTTGTTTTTGGTTGGTACTCGCAGGCTAAGAAAAGGTATTGGACATTGTATCATGATGGTGTTACTTCATTGTCTTCTGAAAAACTTGCTTATCAAATTTTGAAGTGTATTATATCATCAGAGGATGCATCAAGTATAAAAGTATTAAACCAAACAATTCATAAACCATAACTGCGTACTCGTTACGTTATAACAACAGTAAGAAGCAATATGTTAATACTGAGTTATTGTTCTATATTAGATGGTAGCAGTGAACTTTCTATTGCTATGTTTTGATTATTACCTCTAGACTAGATACTACAACAAATGTTGGAATATCATACAAAGTTACACTTCATTTGGCAGGCGATTTCAGGGCTGGCCTGTTGAGCAGGAAGGTTGACGTCTATGATTTTGGAATTGTGTTGCTGCAGATTTTAGTATGCAGGCGGGAGGTTGGTGAGTTTTGGGCCAGAACTTACTATTCCACTCCCGAGATGGAACTGCAACAGAGGATTCCTTTAAGAGCAGCACGTCGAATTGCCGTACTCGTATTGCAATGCCTCAGCACCGAACCTAGTCTCCGGCCGTCAATGGAAGATGTTTTGCTGAACTTGGAGACCATAGAGAAAGAAACTTCAACATGAACAACACCAAAAGGAGCAAGGCTTTAAGTTCAAAGCCAGTGGTAGGCATCCTGTGACCAAGACACCAAGGATGGCGGTTCCACTATTGAAGCCATGTGGCTGCCGAAAAATGCCTTTCTTCGTGCGGCAACATAAGAAAAATGAAAATCCCTGTCGTTGAGATGCGAAATTAAATTTAACCTCCCGGCTACGGGAATACAAATTTAATCTTAAATATGTTTTGTAACGATCGACGGAAACTTGGGTTGAAGGGGTTCTTAGGCTGAACGTTTCTTTCACATTATTAATTGTTATAACTGGTCATAATTCCACAGATAACTCCAACAAGCCAACTCTCCTTGTTGAATAAGAGAATGGTATTGCCTAATATTACGATTGTACACCCTGTTTGGCTTTATGGTGTTATATTATTGGTAACGTTTATTTTTTTCAGTTTTGTAAACTGGAGAAAATAAACGCGTTTGACACAGTTTTCTTTTTTTTCTCATCCAGTTTTTAAAACATGTCTGTTTTTTAAAATTCCAAAAAATGAGTTTTTTGGTTTTTATTTTGAAACCACCACCGCCACCACCCTCCCACTGCTGGCCAAGACTGCTCCCAACGGCCGGCCATCGCCACGCCCCACCACCGTCGCCGCCGCCACCATCATAACCATCACAAAAAAAAAACTCAAAATAAAAATTAGATAATCAAATACTTATTTATTTTTATAAAGAAAAAAAAAAACTAAACTAATTTTATTTTTATTTTTTTAAAAAACAAAAGATTAAAACTTGAAGTAACCCTCACACACTTGCGTCTCAAGCCAACAAGTGTTTATCTTTCAAGACAACTTAAGACGATAACGACTTTGTTATAGGGCTAGGGGTAATTTGGTCTTTTGCGTCTGTTCACATATACGGGCGGATTTACTGTCACATTATCGTTACTAAGCTACGGATGTAACGATCACACTGTACCATTGATACAAAGAAAATTCCGCGCCATTTGCAGCCGCCATTACAGTCCACCAGCAAGTCCACTACCACTAGTTTCTGAGCGGTGTGTATCCTTTCATAACATGAGCGACTGCGACGGCTCGCCGTCCACGTCATCCTCATCCTGCCGCCGATTCTCACTCGCCGACATCCAATCGGCGACCGACGACTTCGCCGACGAACTAGTCATCGGCCAAGGCGGGTTCGGAAAAGTGTACAAAGGCGCAGTCACCGATGGCGAGATCATGACCGTCGCCGTGAAGCGGTTGAACCCCCGCTCCCGCCAAGGAGCCCGGGAGTTCCGGACGGAAATCGAGATGCTCTCCAGGTTCCGGTTCCGGTACCGGTACCTCGTCTCGCTGATCGGCTACTGCGAAGAGCCGGACGAGATGATCCTCGTTTACGAGTACATGCCGCGGGGAAACTTTGCCGATCACTTGCACAGATCGGGGAAGAATTACAGTGAGCCGCTCCCGTGGCTACGGCGTCTCAGGATCTGCATTGACGCGGCGCGTGGGCTGGACTACCTCCACATAGGCACGAGCATCCAGCCAGACAGGGCGATACACCGCGACGTGAAGAGCTCCAACATCTTGCTGGATCATAATTGGGACGCCAAGATATTGGACTTTGGGTTATCCAAATTAGGTCCAGAAGACCAGGCCTACTCCCATGTGAGCACCGAGGTCAAAGGAACGTTCGGGTACTTGGACCGTGAGTACTACTTGACCCGCAGACTGACGAGGAAATCAGACGTGTACGCGTTTGGGGTGGTGATGCTTGAGGCGCTGTGTGGGAGGCCGGCGGTGGATTTGAGCGGGGATGAGGAGCAATGGGGTCTGGCCGGGTGGACGCAGTATTGTATTGGAGAAGGAACGGTGGATGAGATCATTGATCCCAGTGTGAAGGAGGAAATTAAGCAGGATTGTTTGATGGACTTTGTGCAGATTGCGGTCGAATGCTTGCGTAATTTTCCTAGGAAACGACCCACGATGGCTGAGATATTGGTGCGTCTTGAGTTAGCGTTGGCAATGCAGGAAGGAAATGACTCTTCTATAATTGTCAAGCCTGCCAAGGTGAATTTCACAAGGAAGGTGCAGCGGTATTTCTTAGGAACAACGTCAGGTACTATCAAATCCTTTCATATCTGTTTGATTGGTACAGTCCAATGCATTATTGTAAGCATTCCCTCTATTTTTATAAAGTAGCCTCCCTTTTACCAAATTAGAAATGCGATGTGGAGAAATCAATTCGGAAGAAGCCTCATTAATGTCATGGATATTATCTTCTATGGCATCTGGATAAACATGAATGTTTGCCCTATGTCAGTATTTAACCGCGTTAAGTCTTTATTTGATTGACAAGAAAAAGGAAGTTCAGTAGAGGGTTAGACATAAGCCGCCCTTTTCCCTTTATGTGGAGAGGCTGTTTCTGCATTTTGAACACGTGGGGTCAAGGTCATAGTGGAGCAACCTATCTCCTGCTCCAAATGAATGGATTGAATTGAGCCGTATGATTTTCCATAAACAACTTTGACTAACTAAATATCATGCGAATTTGAATCGTAGTGTGTTTACCTATCCAGCTGTAGATCTCGTGACGTTGTTGCTCCCCTTGAATGTGAAGGAGTGGTTACCCTTTACTCTTCAAGAATGATATTTATTCTATTGAACGGGGTAGGAGGCAACAGTGGCTCCATACGGGGAACAACTTCTATGAGTTCGTTGTATAAGATTTGGCTTCTTTGCACCACTGGCCCTCCAACAATATTTGGGTGTTGATAGAGCCCCTTTGACTACTACATGCAAGTCACACGTACATATGAGAGGAGTATCAATGTGATTTTGCAGCAGTTTTGCCTTTTGTTGTCTTTGTAAGTTGACCACCTTGAGCAAATCCTGGTACCGCCACTCATCTGATCTGAGCTGCAATACCTTAGAATGGGATTTTCTCTAGGCATTCTTTGAGGATCTTGGGTGCATGATCAGATGCTTGTACTGATGATTTTTGCATAGGCATTTTGATTTGGGTGTATCTATCTTTCCTCTATGCAGTTATGGGAAAAAAAACCTTTCCCATATTGAGATGAGGCAGTGCCTTGACAATTCATGCTTTTGTTTCTCTCCTTGTCTTCTATTTCAGTTAATAGTGATACGAAGCCAACCAGTAAAGTGCCAAGAAACCATAGCAGCATCAGTAACAGCATATTGCCAGACAAAGATGGAGCCATGTCAAATAACAAAGATGGAGATCTTGCACAGGAACTGCCTTCAGGTGGACAAACTCCGACTCCAAGTTTTAAGCAGTTCACCTTCACTGAACTGAAAAGCATAACCAAGAATTTCAGTAATGAAAGGATATTAAGTAAGGGATCCCATGTTGTGGCTTTCAAAGGCTGGATTGATGAGAAGACGTACAACCCGTCGGAGTTTGGTGTTGGAATGGCCGTTGTCGTGAAGGAAATTACTCCAAATGAGTTTCAAGATCCTGGACTAAGGCAGGTAAAATAAGTCGATGCTCTCCTTTCTCTTCAATCTTCAAAAAGTGAACGAATGGACTTCTTAAACTGTTGGAACTGCATTTCTATGCTTTCAAGCCAATTTAATTATATTCGTGCATGCTGTAGTGGCCCATACCTAAGCACCATATATATGAGGCATGAGGCGTGTTTCTACTCGGATGAATGTGTATATAGGTCCAGTAGCATCTCCTATACTTTAGCGCAGAAAAATTGGGCTAAAGAAGAGCCAAATGCATAAACTGTCCTCCATATGCAGTAGAGTAGCGTCTCAGAATCCTTGCATTTCGTTTCCTCCATATGAAGTAGCAAGTATTGGCCAGGGTAGCCTTAGCTAGCATTGTCTTCCCAGTGTAGTTGTGGATGGCGAATTCAAGTTCATCTTCCCCAAATCCTCCATTGTCTATAAAACATAATCGTCGATGTAAATCAAGTCTTTCCGGAGATCTCTCTGCATTTGGAGTTGTCTTTAGGAATCGACTGTTTGGCTCTTTGGCCTAGGATGCTCTCACTTAACTTATCTAGGTACAGGCTTTTTGATCCTGCTGTGCACTTCCTGCGTGCTGGAGTTCACCTCCTTTTGACTTTTTTTTACCTTCAATAAACTCTTAACTTCAAGAACTACCTTCAATAAACTCTTTAACTTCAATGCATCACTGTTGTATTCACTTCCTATGTATCATTCATGCATTTCATTGTTGCTGTATTATAGCATTCTTGAGTGGGAAAAATAATGAAAAGAACAGAACGTTTAATAAGAACTGAAAGAGAATAATTTCAAAAAGCTGGAAAGTGTTTGTATCGATTCACAAAATTTAAGAGCGCAGGCATGTTATTTTGTCATGAATTAATGCTCTTTGTATTCCAATTATAGGTTTCCTTGTCTCAGATGTTGGAATTCTTGAGAAATTGCAGTCATCCTAACCTAGTTAAGATCTTGGGATACTGCGCTGAAAGCAATTACTCTGACATTATGTTTCTCGTCCATGAATACTTGCAGATGGGAAGCTTGGACAACCACCTTTCCAGAAGTAAGCAATTCTTCTTCATATGCCAATAACGATCTAATTGAATTGAATTAAATAAACTACATGAAAAGTACGTTCTTGCATTTGCTGAAGGTGAAGTACCACTTTCGTGGCCTATACGGCTCAAAATAGCAATAGGAGCAGCTCGAGGCCTAGCTTTCTTAGACACAATACAGAAGCGGATCATGTACTCGACGAAGTTTGAGGCATGGGCATGGGTCATGTACAGAAAAAAGGAGCAGAAGATGTACTCGAAGTTTGAGGCAACCAATATACTGTTGGATAAGGTACACTGAGCTATTTTTTTTAGTTACTATAATTTAGCCAATATTGTTTATTGTGTGGTTTTCTTTCAACTAATAAAAGCTGTCTCTCTTTCCAAATTCTATCCGTAGGACTTCAATGCAAAGCTTTCGAACTTTGGAATGCCAGAGTTATATGAAGCATGCACCGCCGCATACTCCGGTCCTTTAGACTACTTCCCAGGGATGGAGCCAGGAGGTAAGGGGGAGGGTAGGAGGTTCAATATAAAAAAAAGCCGTATAATGAATCAGGAGATGACATTTGGCACAATTCAAGAGCCAAACTGTCTTTTATTATTATTATTATTGTTGTTGTTGTTGTTTATATATTGATATAGATTTGGCACAATTTCAGAGCCAAACTCGTCTTTGATTTTGATATTGATTTGATTGATTGATATTGATACTGATTGGGAGCCATTACGATTCACATTCTCCAAATTGGGCAGGTAATAAGGATCCTTTTGCTGCTAAGAGTGACGTCTACTGTTTTGGAGTGGTCTTGCTGCAACTACTGACAGGCAGGCGGGTGTATGATAGCAGTCGACCGTTTAGTGAAAGCCATTTGGTGAGTTTCGCTAGGCCTTACGGCCCTTACTTAACCGGGAAGAGAAGGCCCAAGGAAATTATGGATGCACGCCTGAATGGCGAGTATCCTTTACGTGAAGCATCCAAAGTAGATTTACTTGCACAATCATGTCTCGCGGATAAGCCTGAAGCCCCGCCATCAATGGAAGAGGTCTTGGAGGTTCTGAAAAAAGTTAGTGCAAAGGCCAAATATATGTGAAGGAAAGCCGTCAAATTAACTGTCATCCTGTCACTATTGGCGGCCACTTCACTTGAAACGTAATGTAGCTCACTTGAAACGTTTGTTATTCTATCATCTAAAAGTACTTTCAAGGAAAAAGATGTGCACCTTTTTTATCTTTTTTGTTTTCACCGGCATTGTCGTTTTGTAGTCCTTTTTTTTTTTTTATCATCTTCCTTTATTCTTTTTGTGTACTTGTAAAGAATGTATACATATTTTGTATTACAATAGACATACCACATTGCCTCTTTTAATGACAAAAAGGTGTGGGCTTAGCAAAAAATTTTTTTGACTTAGTTTCACCATTGTTTTTCCCCTTTTTTTTTATAACAAATATTGGCAAATCCATAGGTGTCCTATAGTCACACCATATATCTTCTTTCATGAGAAGCACACATGTTGAAATAATTGCAGTTATACATACATGGGCTAGCGAAGTTATTGTTGAGAAATTGTTCCGACCACAATTTGGAATACATATTGGTTAAACCTAGAAAGTAACCCTTGGCCAAACAAAATTTTTTTTTATTACTTTTCATTGGTACCAAAACATGATTGAAGAGAAACGCATTCCAGTAAAAACTTGAAGAGTTCCTAGGATATGTTTTACAAAACGTGAAGCTTTGTCAAAGATCTAAATTAGACTTATTAGTTAATCTGATTCACCATTTGTCCAATTAGAATTACGAACTTTAATTGTCCACCAATCCTACACCTATACCCCAGCACCTTAGTGTGACTATTTCCTTTACCATAACCACCACTTCTGTCGTATCCTCACTGGCATTTATGTACAACACTGTCCCCGTCAACCACCACTATTGCCGCAAAAGTAAAATCATTCAGACATGAAGCATTACTTGTGCCTTTATTGCCGCTATGGCATCTTCTTCATCGGCTTGCTAGCATCATTAGCATAACAACAATCATGGAACCCTGCATTTTTATCCCCACATTGTACCAATTGCAACGTTTGTAATTTTTGGAATTAGTATAGCCACAAATGCCTCTTTTAGTGGCTGTATACTCTCCATATAGGTCAAGGAATTTGTACACGAAAAATGAAAAAGCAAGCAATAAGTTCGGAGAAACATTACCAATACTTAGCTACATGTTGGCTGTGGAGTGCTGCCCTCCACGTTTTGACCTTCTCCTCTTCAATTTTGGGGCCATATGTTTGGGTTTAGTCTCTTTAACGGTAGCGTTGAAAAAATTTCTCTCCGAGCGGCAATTAAAATCAAGTTAGAGAGATCTTATCAAGTATGCTAATCATAGAGGGTGTTTAAATTTATTCTCTCCATTTCGGATAGCTATAAATAGCAATGTGAACCACATTTCTCCGCATCTGATCTTTTGAATCACGCCTTTCTCCACCGCTTCTACGGTGCTCATAAGGACATAGTGCCAATTGAATCAAAGCACATAATAAGGGGAAAGCAATACATGAAAGACAAAGAGAAATCTATTGAATTTACCTGGCATGGTTTGCTGTCAAATATGACGTCCGGTTGTGAAGATAGAGAGATAGCAGGAGCAAAAAAGGATGAACAGTGGTCTTGTAGTTCATATAAGTCGATACATTGGGTTTTTGTCATTGATTAGGACACTAAATTAAAGTCACACATAGAAGTGTTCTAGTTTCACTAACAAGTTGATTCTTAGTTGTCGAATGAAGAGTCCAACATAATTGGGGGACTTCCAGAATGAATATTGCAGCTGATATGGCACAAGGAAAAGCTTCCAAAAACCTGACGTGTCAGAGTTCTAAAAGTCCTATGTGTCGAAATATGAGAGTTCTAAAAACCTACGTCTCGCAATTTTAAGCGACGACTTTAGCTTTTTATATATACTAGCTAATGGACCCGTGCAAATGCACGGGACGCGCATAACATATACTTTAACTTAGTGACACAAATTCTGATTTTAAAAGATAAACAAAGATAATATTTCCTAAGACAATGTCTTAAATAAGAACTATCATATTGATGATATTTGCTTAAAACACAGAGATCCTATTAGCTTATATTTTGGTTCTACTGTTCTATCATCAGGAACTGCTATTAAGAAAAAAAAAATATTACAATAGATTTCACCAACAAAATGCTTTATCAATAGTCTTTTCTATCTTCTTTGATTTTTGTATATCTACCGATAAAGGATGTTGGTATAATAATATTGAGATAGATTTAATGCATGGTCTATTTTAATAATAAAAGTGTGTTGGCCGGGCAAATAAGGGTTTGAATTCACTGTCACCAAATCCTTTAATAATATCTAATATAGGAAATCCTTGAATATCATATAGTTACCTTATATCTTTCCTCATGACACGTACTTTATTGCATGTAGGGCTGTAAATGAACCGATAGTGGTTCGTTCTTCTTAAAACTCGTTCGCGTTCGTTTATATAATATACGAACCGATTGTAAACTGATTGTAACGCTTATCAACAATCTAAAAGAGTAAACTGATTGGTTCAAAACAGTATGTGACATGACTTTAGCAGAAATGCATGAGAGTAAACTGATTGTAACGCTTATCAACAATCTAAAAGAGCAAATGCTCCGACCTTGATTTTTCTTGGAGTTTCAAAGTCTTTTTTTCATATATCCCAAAAAATAGTACTAAAAGTTACGCAACAAAAACATTTACAACTACTACTTAAAATCATTAAAATAACACAATTTACAAAGTTGGTTCAAAGTAAAATCAGGTATATATTATGAAAACAAACCTCATCTAGATTTTGAAGGTTACATTACACGTTAATAATTTGCAAAACTACTTTTCATATCATTAAACTCGGCCATTGATCAAGTCTACTGGACAAACCTTCATGTCATGCTATTGAAAGATCAATAAAGTTGCTCTATCATACATTCAATTGCATGTTCTCACTGAGAGATTTATCATGCCGGGGACTGTGTTTTTAGCTCCTAAAGATAGTATTCGAGTAGAGTGGCGAATTATTTAAGACCCTCCTTTGATTATATGCTCCAAAAAGAGCATCTTACCTAACAGTCTTACTGTGTGTGTAAATAACATGAAGAGTGTCTTACCTAAAAGTTTATCTCAACCCGAGAAGTTATTAATTAATTTAACCCAAAATGGTGCATTTATGGACTTCCACTTCTATCAAAACCATAAAAGTTTAATGTGTTGCCACAATCATAAAAGGTGATCAGAGCACAAAACAAATTCATTGTTAAAATATACTGCCTGAGTATTGAAATCAATTATATGAATGCAACTATGACTATTGACTTAAGAAAAAGGGCCAGACTCAATGAATAACCTTAGCTATTTGTCACTAAAAGCACGCAGACTGAGAATTTTATATTTAGTGAGAAAATATTTTTGAAAGGTATGCTTAATATCAAGTTGATTCATTGTCATCACTGTTACGTATGCTTAGATAGTTCTATACGGTACTTGCATAGTTATGTATATTTTTAATAATGTATATTTTTAATAATATATAAACTTACATATTTGCCCTTATGAAAAGCACAGAATATGTCATCATTTTTACCGACATGCGTCACTTAATATATTTTCCATCGGCTTAATGTAATAAGTTCTTTTCTTTCTTTCTTTCTTTTTATTAGTGCAAATAGCATGATACAACCAAAACTTGATGATATTCAAGAATTTGGTCTTTTGTGCCACATAGAGAAAGGGAGGATGAGGAAAAATGAAAGAAGTAGAGAGGTTCTTGAGGAGTTCCGGTACAAACGGCAGATTCGACATGGGGCCAGAGGTAATTTGGTCTTTTGTGCTGGTTCACACATGCTGGCGGGTTTAGTGTTAACATTATCATTACTAAATTACAGGTGTCCCACTGTGTCGCAGGAATCTGTCGAAAAAGGAAATTCCGGACATTCGCAGCCGCCACCACAGTCCACCAGCAAGTCCACTACCACTAGTTTTGTAGCAGTGTGTCTCCCTTCATAACATGAGTGACTGCGACGGCTCGCCGTCTACGTCTTCCTCATCCAGCCGCCGATTCTCACTCGCCGACATCCAATCGGCGACCGACAACTTCTCCGACGAACTTGTCATCGGTCAAGGTGGGTTCGGAAAAGTGTACAAAGGCTCAATCTCCGATGGCGAGAGCATGACCGTCGCCGTGAAGCGGTTGAACCCCCGCTCCCGCCAAGGAGCCCGAGAGTTCCGGACGGAAATCGAGATGCTCTCCAGGTTCCGCTACCCGTACCTCGTCTCGCTAATCGGCTACTGCGAAGAGCCGGACGAGATGATCCTCGTTTACGAGTACATGCCGCGGGGAAACTTTGCCGATCACTTGCACAGATCGGGGAAGAATTACAGTGCGCCGCTCCCGTGGCTACGGCGTCTCAGGATCTGCATTGACGCGGCGCGTGGGCTGGACTACCTCCACACAGGCACGAGCATCCAGCCAGACAGGGCGATACACCGCGACGTGAAGAGCTCCAACATCTTGCTGGATCATAATTGGGACGCCAAGATATCGGACTTTGGGTTGTCCAAATTAGGTCCAGAAGACCAGGCCTACTCCCATGTGAGCACCGAGGTCAAAGGAACGTTCGGGTATTTGGACCCTGAGTACTACTTGACCCGCAGACTGACGAGGAAATCAGACGTGTACGCGTTTGGGGTGGTGATGCTTGAGGCGCTTTGTGGGAGGCCGGCGGTGGATTTGAGCGGGGATGAGGAGCAATGGGGTCTGGCCGGGTGGGCGCAGTATTGTATTGGAGAAGGAACGGTGGATGAGATCATTGATCCCAGTGTGAAGGAGGAAATTAAGCAGGATTGTTTGATGGACTTCGTGCAGATTGCGGTCGAATGCTTGCGTAATATTCCTAGGAAACGACCCACGATGGCTGAGATCGTGGTGCGTCTTGAGTTTGCGTTGGCAATGCAGGAAGGAAAGAACTCTTATAAAATTGTCAAGCCTGCGAAGTTGGATTTGGCATTGCAAGAGGGAGAGGATTCTTCAGATGTTGTCAAGCCTGCCAAGATGACTTTCTCAAGGAAGGTGCAGCGGTATTTCTTAGGAACAACGTCAGGTACTATCAAATCCTTTCATATCTGTTTGATTGGTACAGTCCAATGCATTATTGTAAGCATTCCCTCTATTTTTATAAAGTAGCCTCCCTTTTACCAAATTAGAAATGCGATGTGGAGAAATCAATTCAGAAGAAGCCTCCTTAATGTCATGGATATTATCTTCTATGGCATCTGGATAAACATGATTGTTTGCCATATGTCAGTATTTAACCGCATTAAGTCTTTATTTGACAAGAAAAAGGAAGAAGTCCAGTAGAGGGTTAGACATAAGCCGCCCTTTCCCCTTTCTGTGGAGAGGCCGTTTCTGCGTTTTGAACACGTGGGGTCAAGGTCATAGTGGAGCTACCTTTCTCCTGCTCCAAATGAATGGATTGAATTGAGCCGTATGATTTTCCCTAAACAATTTTGACTAACTAAATATCATGCGAACTTTAATCGTAGTGTATTTACCTATCCGGCTGTAGATCTGGTGACGTTGTCACTCCCCTTGAGAGTGAAGGAGTGGTTACCCTTTACTCTTCAAGAATGATATTTATTCTATTGAACGGTGTAGGAGGCAACAGTGGCTCCAGACGGGGAACAACTTCTATGAGTTCGTTGTATAAGATTTGGCTTCTTTGCACCACTGGCCCTCCAACAATATTTGCGTGTTGATAGAGCCCCTTTGACTACTACATGCAAGTCACACGTACATATGAGAGGAGTATCAATGTGATTTTGCAGCAGTTTTGCCTTTCGTTGTCTTTGTAAGTTGACCACCTTAAGTAAATCCTGGTACCGCCACTCATCTGATCTGAGCTGCAATACCTTAGAATGGGATTTTCTCTAGGCATTCTTTGGGGATCTTGGGTGCATGATCAGATGCTTGTACTGATGATTTTTGCATAGGCATTTTGATTTGGGTGTATCTATCTTTCCTCTATGCAGTTATGGGGAAAAAACCTTTCCCATATTGAGATGAGGCAGTGCCTCGACAATTGATGCTTTTGTTTCTCTCCTTGTCTTCTATTTCAGTTAATAGTGATACGAAGCCAACCAGTAAAGTGCAAAGAAACCATAGCAGCATCAGTAACAGCATATTGCCAGACAAAGATGGAGCCATGTCAAATAACCAAGATGGAGTTCTTGCACAGGAACTGCCTTCAGGTGGACAAACTCCGACTCCAAGTTTTAAGCAGTTCACCTTCACTGAACTGAAAAGCATAACCAAGAATTTCAGTAATGAAAGGATATTAAGTAAGGGATCCCATGTTGTGGCTTTCAAAGGCTGGATTGATGAGAAGACGTATAACCCGTCAGAGTTTGGTGTTGGAATGGCCGTTGTCGTGAAGGAAATTACACCAAATGGGTTTCAAGATCTTGGACTAAGTCAGGTAAAATTAGTCGATGCTCTCCTTTCTCTTCAATCTTCAAAAAGTGAACGAATGGACTTCTTAAACTGTTGGAACTGCATTTCTATGCTTTCAAGCCAATTTAATTATATTCGTGCATGCTGTAGTGGCCCATACCTAAGCACCATATATATGAGGCGTGTTTCTACTCGGATGAATGTGTATATAGGTCCAGTAGCATCTCCTATACTTCAGCGCAGAAAAATAGGGCTAAAGAAGAGCCAAATGCATAAACTGTCCTCCATATGCAGTAGAGTAGCGTCTCAGAATCCTTGCATTTCGTTTCCTCCGTATGAAGTAGCAAGTATTGGCCGGGGTAGCCTTAGCTAGCATTGTCTTCCCCGCGTAGTTGTGAATGGCGAATTCAAGTTCATCTTCCCCAAATCCTCCATTGTCTATAAAACATAATCGTTGATGTAAATCAAGTCTTTCCTGAGATCTCTCTGCATTTGGAGTTGTCTTTAGGAATCGACTGTTTGGCTCTTTGGCCTAGGATGCTCTCACTTATCTTATCTAGGTACAGGCTTTTTGATCCTGCTGTGCACTTCCTACGTGCTGGAGTTCACCTCCTTTTGACTTTTTTTACCTTCAATAAACTCTTAACTTCAAGAACTACCTTCAATAAACACTTCAACTTCAATGCATCATTGTTGCATCCACTTCCTATGTATCATTCATGCATTTCATTGTTGCTGCATTATAGCATTCTTGAGTGGGAAAAATAATGAAAAGAACAGAACTTTAATAAGAATTGAAAGAGAATAATTTCAAAAGGCTGGAAAGTGTTTGTCTCGCGATTCACATAATTTAAGCGCAGGCATGTTATTTTGTCGTGAATTAATGCTCTTCGTATTCCAATTATATGTTTCCTTGTCTCAGATCTTGGAATTCTTGAGAAACTGCAGTCATCCTAACCTAGTTAAGATCTTGGGATACTGCACAAGCGAGTACTCTAGAGATTACAATATGTTTCTCGTCCATGAATACATGCAGAAGGGAAGCTTGGACAACCACCTTTTCAGAAGTAAGCAATTCTTCTTCATATGCCAATAATGATCTAATTGAAGTGAATTAAATAAACTTCATGAAAAGTATGTTCTTGCATTTGCAGAAGGTGCAGAACCACTTTCATGGCCTATACGGCTCAAAATAGCAATAGGAGCAGCTCGAGGCATAGCTTTCTTACACACAATAGCAAAGCAGAACATGTACTCGGAGTTTGAGGCATCGGACATACTGTTGGATAAGGTAAATTGAGCTATTTTTTTTAGTTATTGTAATTTAGCCAATATTATTTATCGTGTGGTTTTCTTTCAACTAATAAAAGCTGTTTCTCTTTCCAAATTCTATCCCTAGGACTTCAATGCAAAGCTTTCGGACTTTGGAATGCAAGAGTTATATGTAGCAGGCGACCCATCTTCCTACGATCCTTTATACTACGTCCCAGGGGCGGAGCCAAAATTCATAAGTAAGGGGGAGGGTAGAAGGTTCAATATAAAAAAAGCAGTATAATGAGTCAGGATTAAGGGCCAACACTAGTAGTATACTATTGAAAAATGAAAAGATTAAGGCGTGGTTAATTCTTGCCTTGCACTTCGATCCAATTTTACATTAATAGAAGTTACAAAGAGAAATGAGTTTTGGGAGGTAGGCTAAGAAAAGGTATTGGACTTTGTATCATGATGGTGTTACTTCAATGTCTTCTGAAACTTGCTTTCAAAACTTTGAGTGTGTAGTTTATCATCGGAGGATGCATCAGGTAAAAAAGGGTTAAACCAAACAAACTTCTAGTTTAGATGGTAGCATTGAACTTTCTATTGCCATGTTTTGATGATGTACCTATAAATACTACAAAAAAAGTTGGAATATCATGCAAAGTTACACTTCACTTGGCAGGGGATTTCAGGGCTGGCACGTTGAACAGGAAGAGTGACGTCCATTGTTTTGGAATTGTGTTGCTGCAGATCTTAGTATGCAGGCGGGAGGTTGATGAGGATTGGGCCAGAACTTCCCTTTCCAGTTCCGGTAAGCTGAAGAGTACCCTGATGGGGATGGAATTGCAAGAGAGGATTCCTTCAAGAGCAGCACGGCAAGTTGCCCAACTCGTATTACAATGCCTCAACACCGAACTTAGAAGCCGGCCGTCAATGGAAGAAGTTTTGTTTAACTTGGAGACCATAGAGAAAGGAACTTCATCATGAAGAACACCAAGGAGCAAGGCTTCAAGTTGAAAACCAGTGCTAGGCATCCTGTGACCAAGACATGAGGGATGGCGGTTGCATTATTGAAGCCATGCTGCTGCAGAAAATTGGCTTTGTTCTTGGGAGAACATAAGAAAAATCAAAATCCCTGTCGAAGAAATTCATAACTGTAATCCCAGTGTTCTAGTTGACAAAGATGCCTAAGAAAACGTGAAATTCAACCTACTGAATATTTGATGACAATCATACTGCATTATTTACCATCAACCTCACCCGTCCGGTTCTTATGGCGCTTATCTTACTATACGGAAATGCAATGAGTGTATGAACCATTTTTCAAATCACATGAGTCTTGATCAAAGAAATAAGATAAACTAAAAATGATAAAGTTCAAGATGCTAGTTTTCAATCAATGATGTGCAACTACCCCCGAACAAAAAATATTATAGCTTAGTTCTCAATGGCCTGCTGGATGAGCATCAGAGGGAGAAAAAAAAAAGCAACAACAACAACAACAATGAAACAAAAGACAACAGTGACAATTATTCATGCATCTAAATATAGAGTCAATGTTTCAAAAATAAATTTCAGAGTTAATACTTGTGTAGGTGCAACAAAGTCCAAAGTCCTGGCGACTTAAAAGTGGCGTAACAAGAGACACACCTAAAACATCTTCATCGAATAGTAAATATATCAAAATGGTACTTACGCAAGTGAATATATTTCTATGCTCAAGAAGGATGTGCACATCATCTATGATCCTTCCATCGGTTAGAGGAAGACGCCCGATTTGGTCCGATGTTGGGGACAAATCTTGATGTGGATTATCTTACACAACCAATGACCGATCGTTACAATCAATATTCTTTCTAATAGAAACATTGTTGGAAACCAATGATCCCAACTATGTACTATACTTAATAAAATAAACTATTCCCCTTTCTCTTTTTGCATAAATATCTGAGTTTCTCTTTAGCACGTATATCCCGATTTTGTTACCAGGTATGTGGATTTTTTTTTCCATATCTTGTCACATCAATTATGCGACCCATCCTTAAATTTATTTCGTAAATTGAATTATTGTTTACTAGCGATCGTAACAAAAGTGTATATAATTTAATAAAAGGATGTTTGAAATTAATTTTGGGATGGTTAATAAAAAAATTTAAACCATTTGGTTTTCAGTTTTTTTCTTCAGTTTTGTAAACTGGAGAAAATAAACGTGTTTGGCACACAGTTTTCGTTTTTTTTCCTTCAATTTTAAAAACAGGGCTGTTTTTGAAAATTCTCATTTAAGAGTTTTGGATTTTATTTTGAGACCACCACCCTCCCACCGCCCATCGCTGGCAACGGCCGGCAGCCACCGCTACCGCAAACCACCACCAAAGAAAAAACTCAAAATAAAAACTAGGTAATCAAACACTTATTTATTTTTGTAAGAAATAAAAACATCCATTTAATTTTGATCTTTTTTTAAAAAAAAATTAAAGATCAAAATTGAAAGTGATTTCAAACGCTAATTTCGTTTGCCACAAAAGACATTTTTACATATCTGACATTAACTTTTAGCCAAAAATAGCAATGATTGGCAGCAAAGTTTGGATTTCGATTACCTACTGAGCAATGTTAAGTTTTCACTTAAAGGAGGCGCCGGAATGGCTCCGACTACCATCCGTTGCAAAACGAATGGTAGATTTGCAACGAGGAATTCCCGTGGCCAAGTCATATCTCGTGCCGCAGAGAGGAAGGGAGGAGGAAGAGTGGGCTTTTGAAACGCAAATGTTTGTGTTGATGTTGGATCAATCCAGAGAGAAAAGGCAAAATAAGTTATGTTGGATCAATCCAGAGAGAAAAGGCAAAAACAAATGGTAGATTTGCATCGAGGCTAGGGGTAATTTGGTCTTTTGTGCTTGTTCACTAATGCGGGCTGATTTACTGTAACACTATTTTTTTTTTTTTGAATTTTCACTATTTTTTTTTTTGAATTTTCAATTGAAAATATTAAAACAGGGAAAGAATCGAACTGGAAGTGAAGCTTACCAACTCCACCAACCCCTTGGGTTACTGTAACACTATTATGTTTACTAAATTACAGGTATAAGGATGCCACTTTACCACAGGTATCAGTCAACTCCGGTGTGCAGGCAGAAAAAGAAGGTTTCGCACTAGTTTGAGTTTTTTTCCCTAAATAACCCATTTTTAATACTTAATTACCTCTTTACCCCATTTTGAATCTTATTTACCTATCTAACCCACTTTTAAAAAATGTAGTTTCAAACCACATTTTCAAAGGAAGAAAACGTCGTTTGAAATTGAAATAGAGATTTCTTTTGAAAACATATGAAATTTCTGTTTGAAACAGAGATTTCTTTTGAAATCTCTGTTTATTTGAAAACGTAATTTGAAACCACGTTTTCTTGCCTTGAAAACCACGTTTTTCAAAAGTGGGTTAGATAGGTAAATAATGTTCAAAATGAGGTAAAGAAGTTATTAAGTATTAAAAATGGGTTATTAAGGGAAAAAACTCGCACTAGTTTCTTAGTACTGTTTGTCCCTTCCTAACATGAGCGACCGCGACAGCTCGCCGTCCACGTCATCCTCATCCAGCCGCCGATTCTCACTCGCCGACATCCAATCGGCGACCGACAACTTCGCCGACGAACTAGTCATCGGCCGAGGCGGGTTCGGAAAAGTGTACAAAGGCTCAATCACCGATGGCGAGAGCATGACCGTCGCCGTGAAGCGGTTGAACCCCCGCTCCAGCCAAGGAGCCCGAGAGTTCCGGACGGAAATCGAGATGCTCTCCAGGTTCCGCTACCGGTACCTCGTCTCGCTAATCGGCTACTGCGAAGAGCCGGACGAGATGATCCTCGTTTACGAGTACATGCCGCGGGGAACCTTAGCCGATCCTCGTTTACGAGTACATGCCTCGGAATTTTCAGAGACTTCATACGGTATGTTTCCGATCCCATTACGTTATGTGGCGCATTAAATCGTTTCAACAGTCATCAAGCCTGCGAAGCTAGCTTTGGCATTGCAAGAGCTAGAGGATTCTTCGGATGCTGTCAGGCCTGCCAAGATAACTTTCACAAGGAAGGTGCAGCGGTATTTCTTAGGAACAACGTCGGGTACACCCAAATCCTTTCATATTTATTTGATTGGTACAGTCCAATGCATTAATGTATGCATTCCATCTATTTCTATAAAGGTAGCCTCCCTTTTACCAAATTTTGAAATGCGATCCGGAGAAATCAATTTGGTAGAAGCCTCCTTAATGTCCTTGGACTCCTGGATGATATCTTCTATAAAATCAGGTTAAACATGAAAGTTTGCCATATGTCAGCATCTAACTGCATTTAGTCTTCATTTGAAAACGAAAAGGAAGTCCATTGTGAGATTGCGAGAAGTTTCTTGTGTTTGCATTTTGCTACTTTCTTAATGATGTGGTTGATTCTGACTTGCTGAGATCAGTTGAGAATTTGATTTGGAGGGAATAAGGCAAAGGTTCCAAAGAGTAGTTCTAATGAGCAGAGGTTAGCACCTTCATGTGTTACTTGGTGCATTTGGAGGGAAAAGTTGAGGGCTTTTGCTTGTTTGGAGAGTCCTCTCTGACGGCAGTATTCTTCTTTTGTGAACCACTTTTTCTCTTGGGTCAAGGAGGAGTTTACAGGATCTTCTGATGCTTTTCTAGTCTTTTTAGATGATTTAAGAATAGCTTCATCTGCGTAATGGTGTTTGATTTTCTGATGCTTTTCTAGTTTTTTTAGATGATTTGAGCATAGTTTCATCTTTGTAATGCGGTTTGTGGTTTAACCAGAGCACCTCCTTGGTGCTTTGGGCTTCTTTTGTACGTGGGTTCCCCCCTTATGGGACTTTTTCTGTTAGGATTCTTACTTATGAAAAGAACTAGACGAGTATATGCTTCTCATAATGTGACGACTTCATGTTTCCCTGCCTTATCTCAGTCAAAGAAAAGACCATTAAAAGCGGCAATAAAAGTGCATCACCAAACAAAGATGGAGATATCGACCAGGAAATTCCTCCTAGTGGCCAAAATGTGACTCAAAAGGTGAAAGTATTCACCGTTGCTGAATTGAAAATTGCTATGGGAAACTCTGTACTTGAGGCAGGAAGAGCGTTTTGGGTCGATAAGAAGACATATGCCCCGTCGAAGGCTGGCATTGGCATGGCTGTTACAGTTGAGCGTATCTATTTAGAGAGTCTTGAAGACCTTCTAGGCGTTCAAAAGGAGCAGGTAATTTACTTCAGTACTTGCCATCCTCCACCTTGATTTTGCAAGAGTGTAGAAAAACGGATTTTTTCTATGAAAGATCTGTGATTCTTAGAAGAACCGACTGTTTGTCTTCCTAGGTGCTTGAATAGGAAATAATTCGTAAAACACACTTAAGAATGCTGTTTATAAGTCATGTCTAGGGTGCATATATTTTTGTGTGTATAACTGTATAAGTGTAGTGTTTGTGTGTGTGTTCTATGATTCAACGTGATAGTAGAATATGATATGCTTGATTTGCTTGGACCAGATGCACCAAGAGGTTAGAGCTGTTGTCAACTTTTGGTACAGTTGAAGATGTAGGTAGTCCTAGAGCTATATCAATGGCTTCTTCATAATTAAAGTGAATATCTTGGTAGTCCTATGTGATGTGAGTGTGCCTTTACAACTAGTATATGAGATTCCTGGTGATGCAGTTTTATGAAGCATCTTTAACTTAAAACTTTTTCTTTTGTGCTTATTGTCCTAAAATCATTTATCTAGAAATTTCTGACACTAGCTATTTAAAACTCTCTTCCTTGTTGCTTGAGTAAGAGGGTGAGCCTTGGCACAACTGGAAGGTTGCTCCATTGTGACCTGGAGGTCACAGGTGGGAGACAAGAAACAACATCTCCACGAAAGTGGGGGAAGACTGCGTACATCCAGCCTCCCTAGACCCCCGCAACTGGGGAAGCCTCATGCACTGGGCCGCCCTTTTCTTCGTTATAGCTTGACTGTGTTGCTTTTGATATTGCTATTTTCCATTCACACTCTTTAGCACATTCTGAATTTGCGAGAGATGAGGAAACGTTTTGCACCACTTTTAAGTGCTTTAGAGAAGACCTTTCGACCAAATTTCCTTTTTCCTCAACCTCTACGAAGTACCGTGAGTGTCACAGTACACCAGTTTTGAATGTAAAGCATCCCTAGTGAAAACTTGTAATTTGCTTGAGAGGTAGAGAAAACACATAGAATTATACAGGATAATTCTACAGGATGAGGGCGTCACCTCAGCCCTACAGCTTTTTCCTTTATGCAAGTTATAAGGTCAGGGAAAGCCCAGCATTTTAAGGGATAATGCAATTAACTCTGTTTGTGTGTTTGTTCCTTAAACACCCCCCCACTCAAAACCCCACGTGGGTTTGTACGTGCAGTTTGAAGTGGTGTCATAGCCAATACCATGAACGTATGACCAAAATTCAATCATTCAGTTGTCGAGGTTAATCAAGACCCAAGATTGACCAATTTTATTAGGGAAAAACATAACTTTTGTTACGTGGACTCTTCAAAATGCGTGAAGTACCCGTGTCGGACACTCAATACTTGGACATGGACATGGGATATGTGTCCGACACCTCCCGTAAGATAAGCCACTAACAACACTATCTTAAAGTGTTTATTTTAATTCGTTATTGCTTTGAGATGATATAAGATTTCAATTAAACAATTTGTGTCACTGAAAACACCGTCTTACCTAAGGAGTAACTAACAAAAAGTAATAGATAGAAATATTTTGCCGTGTCCCTGTGTCTTGAGTTTTGAAAATTAGACGCATCCGACACTTGGACACTCGTACCGAGTCCGATAGACCGTACCACGACTTCCTCAAAAGCTGGACTTTATTCATATTATACAAGAAGGAAAGACAGCTGTTGTTTCACGGGAAATGTAAGGTATAAAAACATGAAATATCCATATAGCAGAATCACGCAAGCATTTCGTTGTCACAAAACAGAAAGGAATCTACACACATACACTACTTATGGAGAAATAAATATGAAAAAGAACGAAAAAAACAATCTGGAATGTCAGAAATACTATTTACAAGAATGGTCTAATGATTTGAGAAACACGTAGCACCACAACATACACTAGTAATAGAATGTGACTTTAGCTAGTTATATTTTTCAACATTTATCGCAAATTTGTGCAGTCGTTGGAGGCATTCCTAGCAAAATTTAGTCATCCCAATCTTGTCGAGCACTTTGGATACTGTTTGGTACGCAACGAACTTTTTCTTATGTACTAATTCATGAAGAACGGAAGCTTAGATAGCTGTCTTTAAACAAGTAAGCGGTACTTGGAAAAGTTTCCGATACTTGTTTAAATTTTGAACTATGTGAGTGATATATAATTGCATTTGCAGAAGGTGCACAACCACTTCCATGGGTTACACGGCTTAAAATAGCAATTGAAGCTGCTCAAGCCCTTGCTTTTTTGCACACAACAGAGAACCAGGTCATGTACTTCAGCTTTACGGCATCTAAGATATTGTTGGATGGGGTATATTGACATCTTTCATGATATATTTATACTTAAAGAACCCATATTTCTCAATTTGGTGCGAGTCCACTGCTTATTGTCTTGCTCTCTTCTAATTTCTTTTCAGGATTTTAATCCAATGCTCATTGGTTTTGGAATAGATTTGGGATGCGACCACGAAATTCCCGATATGACTGGTTATTACCACCCGAGTGCTTTGTGGTCACATTTATGGGTTCCCGAATACACTTGTAAGTTCTCCAATTTCTTTCTTTTATTTGTAAGTGGCACCTAATCACGCTTTTTTATGTAAGATGGCGGTAGTCGTTGGTTTTGAACTGAAGAGGATACTATTGGACGAAGTATGACGACAAACCCTTTAGAAGACAAGTTCAAGCTGAAGTATGTAAAATTGCCTAGAAGAATAATTATGAGCACGTTTACTATGCTGTTAGAAGTTCTAATATGAGTGTTGTTAGAAAGTAGCAAAACATCGAATATAGGGAAACTACACAATCGTTTTTCTATCTCTAAGTAATAGATGTGAACCATGATACCAAGGAGGTTCTCAAGTGAACACACCTCACAGCGAGATGTGAGTTCCGGTCTCGTGCTATTGCAATGAAAAGTATGCTTGGGTTTGCGTAGGTTTGATAATCAATTATTTTCGGTATTGCTTAAGAGCTTCTTTTTGTGTAAGATTGTATTGCAATAGAATCATAGAAGGAAGTAAATATGGGAGAAAAACTAGGCAACTTAAGTGAAGGTTTTTACGAGCTTGAGATTGTTTTCGGGACATGGTATAATGGACCCTTATGACTGCTTAGCCTTCCCAATTTGCATCAATGGCTGTTCTTATCTTTAAATCTAAGGATGCAGCTCTGTATATTAATTGTTCATACTGTGAGGAACCATTTTGTCTTGGTTGGCATAGATATGCCCTTTACAACATATTCACAAAGCTTATCTTGTTGAAACTTTGATTTAATTCTCTCTAGGAATGCATATGCATGCGTGTATAACACTTTTTGAGTACCTAGTCTGTGCTAGGTCTATCTTTTAGTCTACGCTTGGATCTTAGTGTTGTTTCACGTTATAAAATAAAGAACTAAAGCAATTACAAATGTATACCTATCCATTAGAGGCTTGGACGTGGCCCAACTATGCTGTTTCAAGTTAATTTGTGGTGAAACGGCCAAAATGCCATTGATCGAATGGAATGTCGCGCAGGTTTATCACGAATATACTCGCTAAAGGGAGCGCGTTGTGCCCGGGGCTGCATTGTCCCTAGAACTTTTATTCTTTCTAGTTTGATATACATTCCTTTTTAAGTTAACATCTGACTAATCAAATGTGTAAAATAAAGATGAAGGAAAGGGGAAGAAAGGAGTCAACCGTCTGATGATTGATACTGATATTGATTTTATTGTTTATATATTGATATTGATTTGGCACAATTCCAGAGCCAACCTTGTCTTTCATATATTGATTGATTGGTATTGATACTGTTTGGAGATCATTACGATTCACATTCTCCAAATTGGGCAGGTAATATGGATGATAATGCTATGACCGTAAAGAGTGACGTCTACGTCTTCGGTTTCAGAGTGGTCTTGTTGCAATTACTAACAGACAGGCGGGTGTATGATAGCAGTCGACCGTATGGTGAAAGCAATTTGGTGAGTTGGGTTAGGGCTTACTTAACCGATAAGAGAAGGCACAAGAGGATTATGGATGCACGCCTGAAAGATGAGTATCCTTCACGTGGATCATTCCAAGTAGCTTTACTTGCACAATCATGTCTGGGGTATAAGCCTAAAGACCGGCCATCAATGGAAGAGGTCTTGGAGGTTCTGAAAAAAGTCAGTGCAATATAGATTACGCCAAATATACGTGAAGAATGAGAGCTGTCAAATTAACCGTCATCCTGTCACTATTGGTGGCCACTTCACTTGAAACGTAATGGTGAGTCCAAGCATGGTTAGCTTCGTGGTTAAATAGTAAAAACGTTGTATTGAAAATAAGGAGAACCCTTGGGGGATAGAATATATATGGCACCATAGAGCCTGTCCCATACTGATTAACTGCTGATTCTAAATTCTCTCTCCCTTTTACCTTTGAGAGCTGGCTAAGCATTCACAACAGCTGATTAACTGCAATGATGATTGTCTCTTGTTTTTTTCAGTTAAATACCAAACCATTGTATTATCAATCTGAGGAGTTAAATAGATTCTCTGGACAAAACATATTTTGCACCAAAGAAATTTAATATACTTTTCGGAACTCCTCTCGAAAACAGACTAATGGTTTAGAAGTCGTACCGCCTATTTGATTAAGTCGTCCCGTCTCTTTGATTTAGTCTACACTGAAAGTGAGTTATATCAGGTTCTAATTCATCCGAATGGATCCAAAGTAATGAAATGGAGGGAGGGGAAGTTTCTTAGCAGTAGCGCACGTCCACTCCAGCTGACCGTAGACCAAGCCGCAGGGATTTCTATCTCATCCTTAGCAACAAATTTGCTCCAGCCCCAAGCATTTGCTGTTGTTATCTTTCTTCCATCAGGAGTATAATTGGCACTTGACGGCTCTGGAATCATGTTGTTCCTTGTTCGACTAGCGATTTTCGCCTTACCCATCTTCTTCCTCCATCATCTCGTTCTCACCTCTGCCAATAACCTCCAAACTCCATCTTGCCCTGTTGATGATGTTGTTGTTTCCAGTTGTCGTTGCTTCGACTCTGATCTGGCAAGTTTGAATCCCATGTCACGGCCAAAGTTACAAAAATCATGGTTGGTGTCTGCCTCTAAAGGGAGTCAGATTGCAAATGGTGCCATCTTTTTAATCCTTTTACTGAATATAATTGTCTACTACCTGAGGAAGCTACATGAATCAAACAATGTGGAGAAGGACAAGGCTTCGTCCTTGCCATCGGGACAGTTATGCCGTCTGTTTTCACTTGCTGAGGTTCAGCTCGCCACCCATGACTTCGACGATGCACTCATTATTGGAAAGGGAGGATTTGGAAAGGTGTACAGAGGACTCCTTGACAATGGGAGGACTGCAGTTGCGATAAAGCGACTCAATTCCACGTCTAAACAAGGAGCCCCCGAGTTCTGGACAGAGATTCAGATGCTTTCCAAGTTTCGGCACATCCATCTCGTCTCTCTGATTGGTTACTGCAACCAAGTCCATGAGATGATTCTAGTTTACGAGTATATGGCGCTTGGAACTTTTGCCGATCATCTACACAAAGGTGGTCAAATGGGTAGTCCGTCTCTATCTTGGGTGCAGCGCCTCAAGATATGCATAGGCGCGGCGCGTGGATTGGACTACCTTCACACCTGTACGGGTGTCCAGCAGAGAGTCATACACCGGGATGTGAAGAGCTCAAACATTTTGTTGGATGAGAACTGGGCAGCTAAGATTTCTGATTTCGGTTTGTCCAAAATTGGCCAGGTAGATCAGTCATGCAGCCATGTTAGCACCGATGTCAAAGGCACGCGTGGCTACGTGGATCCAGAGTATTACTTGACCCGCAGATTAACGACGAAATCGGATGTGTATGCCTTTGGGGTGGTGTTGCTTGAAGCACTGTGTGGGAGGCCGGCGTTGGATTTTAGGCTCGATGAGGAGCAATGGGCACTAGCTGCATGGGCCCAACAGTGCATCAAAGAAGATACAGTTGATCAGATTATTGACCCTACGCTGATCAGGGGGCGAATCTTGCCGAATTCTTTGAAGGCATTCGTGCAAATTGCGGAACAGTGCTTGCATAATCGTCCAAAACAACGACCTAAAATGGCTGAGGTTGTGGTCTGGCTTGAGTTTGCATTGGCATTGCAAGAGAATGCTAATTCATCTAAACGCGAAGGGGAGACTATAAATACAGGTGGGGCATATGACAACCAAGAGAATGCTTATTCTTCCACGGAAGTGCAAGACAATGTGAAGATTGATGAGATTTCACGGTCGGGTAATGCAAGCGACAGGCAGTCCCGGAGAAAGCCTAATAAGATGACACTAATACGGAGGGTGCAGCGGTTCCTTTTGGGCTCTTCTAAAGTGATCCCAGGTAAATTTGCACTCTTTATCCATTGTTGCAAGTGCTTTCCAAGGCTTTCGCGAATATTTCACATAGTTCTCCTCCAATGATTGACATCCCAAAATTTTCAGTAGGCTCTACCTTATGCATTGCAATCTGGGGTGTCGTGAAGGGCTACTTGTCCTTTTAGTCCTGTAAACCTAGCAAGTTGTACTACTACATCCGTAGTAACAAACACAAACAAGCTAGCTTCATGATCATGAAGTGGGGCAACGTTACTGAATGCCGTCTCATCTGATTTTCGAAAAAAAAGAAAAGGTTTATCCAACCAGCGGATGAACCTCTTTTCTGTTTGTTTTGAATTGACTAGCTTGAGTAGATGGGAAGACATTGGATGGCAAAAAGTTCTTCGTAACCCCTCCCCTTCTATAAGATTGACACGCGTGCGCGCACACACACATCATATTTGATTATATCGTACCCCGAAATAGAAGGTTGGTACTGTATGTTCTAGGCAGCACCTTGTTGGATCTGCATTATAAACCAAATGGCTGCACTCAATTACTCTAGTTTTGTTGCCTTTCAGCTGAAGATGATTTAGAAGATCTTCCGGGACAAACCAGGAGGTTTTATCTACGCGAGCTACAAGTTGCAACCGATAATTTTAGCAAGTTCAACATCGTGGGCAGAGGTGGGTTTGGAAAGGTTTACAAAGGACGCTTGTCTGATGGCTCTCTTGTTGCCGTAAAGGGAGTGACGGAGCGTTTTGAGGCCTTAATGTTTCGAGAACATGTAGAAATTATCAACATGGCTGTGCATCCAAACGTAGGTCCCTTGATAGGCTACTGCATGACACAGACAGCAGGGTTTCTTGTTTTTCCCTTTATGGCCAATGGAAGTGTTGCATCATTTTTAAGAGGTACTGCATCCCCCATTTGACATCTTCATATCTTTAATCTTTCTTGACCTTGTTTTCCATTTTTCCTCTTAATTTCATATTGAAACCCAAATTCTATAACCAGAAAGAAATGGCATTACAGCCACCAATACGGCAAAAACTAAACCCAAAACACTTACAAGGCCAGCCAGAAGCAGGTCTACCTACGCTGAGCAGCCAGACAGGATCAACCACACTTACAACTGTTTTCTTCATTTTCCTTTTAGATAAAGATCATTATCTTTCCCTCGGTGCAACTTCCTTCGGGAAATTGATTTTTAGATGATATATGCGACCATCATTCGTACTAGTAGTTGCTCTCGATTTTTATTTTCCGGAATCTTATACAGGGAATGCTCTGAAACTTAGTACTATCTATCTCAGCAAAACTATTTTTTTATATATACTAGACTTTAAGACTGCTTTTTGGTCAGTATCTAAACAAAGCATAGAGAACTTTTCAAAATTAAAATTTGGGGCCTGTAGCTGCTTGATACAACCCCTGTCCCATCTTGGGTGTCATGTGTGACAGATGAAGAATCTGTAGCCCATATTCTGCTGCATTGTCTGATCGCTAAAATATGTGGGATGCAAAATTCAGTTTGTAGGTATTTTCTGAGTTATGCCTCGATCGCTTGTGTATTCTTGAGGGGTTGGTCTCTTTATGAGCGACAGAGGTGAAGAGGGAAGCTTTGGGAGTTGATTGCTCCTTGCTTGTTCTGTTGTCTTTGGAGACTGGAATAGGAGAGCTTTTGAAGGAGAGGAGTTGCCTTTAGTCAGACTAAAGGCTTTTTTTTCGTTTTCTCTTTGTGCCTGGGTTGAGGAAACCATTGGTGGTTCCATGGAAGCCTTCTTAGAGTTTTAGGACAGCACTGTGCTGTATATCTAGTTAAGTTGGTATTTGTCTTGTGTACATAGGTGGAACTCCCTTTTATTTGTCTTCTTTTGTTAATAAATTTTTTGATTGTCGTCTATAAATAAATTGAAAATACAATGCCTACTGATACCTTAAGATCCTCCTTCCAAAATTGCCCAAAAGAAGCAGAATGCTTGAGGAAGCGCATTAAGTACAGATGTTATCTTCTGTGTGGACAATATAAAAAGGTCTCTTTCTTGTGCACACTCAACTCATTGACTTGACAGACGGACTAAATTATGAAGCATGACACTAAAAATGGAATGAAATCATGGAGGAGTATCTGTTGTCGTTTTAAATTGGAAGCGAATTATGAAATTCATCCCTGTATTCGAAATTCAGTATCCATCAAGTTTGAGACAAAGAATGGTCAGATATCTTCACAAAACGTAAAGCTTTTCGAATTGTGTTGTAATGAGCTACCTCATTGTTGTAGAGAGACCTGAATCACGACCCCCACTTGATTGGCTGATAAGGAAACGCATTGCTCTGGGATCTGCAAGGGGCCTTGCTTATTTGCATGATCATTGCGACCCTAAAATTATTCCCCGTGATGTCGAGGCTTCAAATATATTGTTGGATGAGGAGTTTGAAGCTGTTGTTGGAGATTTTGGGTTGGCCAAACTCATGGATCACAAGGATACGCATGTTACTACTGCTGTACGGGGCACAATTGGACACATAGCTCCCGAGTACCTCTCCACAGGGAAGGCTTCAGAGAAGACTGATGTTTTTGGGTATGGAGTCATGCTTCTTGAACTAATCACTGGACAGAGGGCTTTCGATCTTGCTCGGCTTGCCAATGATGATGATGTCATGTTACTTGATTGGGTAAGTACTTTGTCCTCTTATATGACATCTTTGAAATGCTTGATTAAATCTGTATGTTAGTTATATTGCCGATATTTGTAACATCACTTCATCTTAGGAGCCTTGTATGAACGAAATGTGGCTGTAAGAGGGAGAGACACGAAAATAGAAGCGTACCATTCGTTATTGTTATGTAATCAGAATGCGTCTCTTCTCTCAGCGTTCATTTCATGCAACAATTATAAACTGGAGTCCCTCACAGTTCCAATCAAAGATATTTGAAAAAAGAACATGTTTTCATATGACAGTAACATCTGTGGTTAAAAGGTACAAGCAAAGTTTATTAAGGTATGAAATTTGAGAGAGCAGTGCTATACAAGCTAAAATATTATAGTGTGTGGATGTGATGGAGTTACAAACGAGGAAAGAGAAAGCACTGAAATTTGAGAGAGCAGTGCTATACAAGCTAAAATATTATAGTTTGTGGGACTTCTTAATGAGAATAGCATTTTTTTCTTTTAATGGAAGAAAGTGCTTGTAGAAAGTGCTATAAGGAGCATGCTTACAGAAAAATGAACCTGGAAAAACTTTGTAAGCAAACGGACGTTGACATCCTCGGGCATGGGTGAGAGAGCGTCAAAAGATGTGAAGTATGAGCTTAGTTCGCAGTTTTGTTTATTTGCATAGAACTTCACATGCAGAGTTCATGCTGTAAGGATTTCAGGTTAAGGGCTTCTCCATTGAATGGTGTACTGCTTTCAGTGTGTGTTTTCTCGAACATATCATTACATTTCCCTTTATTTAAGAAAAATTGATGAATAGAGATTTATATTTGCTAAATTTTGTGATGATTTCAGGTAAAAGGGCTTCTAAAGGAAAAGAAGTTGGAAACACTGGTTGATGCGGATCTGCAAGGTAATTATATTGATGAAGAGGTGGAGCAGCTAATCCAGGTAGCGCTGCTCTGCACGCAAGGTTCCCCGAGGGAACGTCCCAAGATGTCAGCAGTCGTTAGAATGCTTGAGGGTGATGGCTTGGCTGAGAGGTGGGAATGGCAGAAGGACGAAATGTTTCGCCAAGAGTTCAACAATACAGATTGGATGGTGGCGTATACATAGAAATTTCTTCTTGTCCCGCTCTACTACAAATCATCTTTGTGCATATTATATTCATCTCCCTTTTCTTTTCTTTTCTTTTTTTTTAATTTTAAAATCAACTTGCAAAATCCAGTTGTAACACGACTTTTGACGATACTGAAATGTCTATAATTTATGTCCATGTATTGAATTTTCAGGTGCCAGTAAAAACACGACGAACACTGCACCTTTGTAATTTATGTCCATGTATTCAGATAGTGAATGTTGTCACATAGAATAAATTAATTGTTACACGAAAGGATATTTGAACATTGACTTATGCTGATTGCTGACAAAAGTTGAACTCCAAGTAGTCTTTTAGTAACCACTAGTTAATGAACCCGTGCAAATGCACGGGATTAAACATGGGCCCTTTTCTTATAAGTATAAAATATAAGATTATTCACAAAATAGGATTACCTTAAACTCTAAACAAACGATTTCTAAAATAATTTTTTCAAATGAAGCGACTAGCAATTCATCAATTGCAGTCCAAATTTGTCCAATTTATCTGTTTCTACTGACACATCAAGTAACTCCCACTCTCTCTAAGTTGATCTCAATCCACAATTGATACAAATAGACTAACTTTAAGTAATTAAATAGTATAGCAATCTCTAAAAGCTTGTGCTTTACGGCCTTATCTCTTGATACACCACCAATATTTGATGTTACCTATGCCTGTGTTAATGTAAGCATCTTGACTTTCTAGATATAGGAAGTATTTTTGGCTACCGAGAAAATGCAAAATTGATAAAAGTGTCTCTGACTTTATTATTTTTTTGTTGAAAATAGGGCATATGGTTAGAAAGTAAAATTATCAATAGATAGAAAATGTAAAACTTCATTGGGAACTCTCTTCATCTAGAACTCCACTCCTAGGCAGCAAGCAAGGCCCCAACTATTGCCCTACATCTTGTACGACAAAATTGTTAAATATTCTTTAAAATATATCTTTAAGCTCTTTTAGTCTCTACTCGTGTATTTCAAGAAGAAAGTTCTGACTCCATCCCCATTGAGATTCTTCTCATCTCGTACTCTTTCGTCGTCCATGTGCTACGCTCAAATACAGGAACCAATGACGGGTTAAGTAAAACTCTTTTGTATGTCTAGTCTTTTGGTTTTTTACCTGGTTTTGTTTTGAGCAATATAAATATGATGGTATGCTTGTAATCTTGTGTATTTTCGTAAGTCATGGGGATGTCATGACTCAATGGATATTAGTCTATGTCTGTAAAAACTCTAATATTTTTCGTTTTATGTCACTCTCTTATTAACTCTAAAAAAAATCTTCACAAAAGTTGTAGTGCATGTTACGAAATTAATTTACACATTCATATTGAAGTAATTGGTTTAACTTAATCACCATTAACGAAAACATACTTTGGATCACAATGCGCTTTAAACCGCCTAGAAGTTGATGCCAAGGAAAGTGGGTTCGTACCTACATGGAGGTGCCACAAAGGCTGCAGTCTGTGTCAGCTTCCAAGTATGTTGATGTGAGACACAGCAAGGATGGAACAATGGCAGATACCAAGGGCTTCCCAGACAGAGATTGAGGGTGGCAGTGCTGTGAGGGCGATAACGCAGGATGAATACACGACGACAGTCACAGTCCGATGCTTAGGTCCAGAGTCAGGGTCCTGTATGTTTCTCTCTCTAGGATTCTAGAGTGAGAAAGTGAAAATGTGAGAGTTCTGTCAATGTTCCACCCCCGAATGAATTCCCAAGACCTCTAGATGTCATTAACCGACACGTGGCATTCCCCAGGAGTGACACGTCATCGGGGGGTCCACGGGTGTCGGTGCTCCACGGACTGTCGGATCGCATATTCACCCGGCCTGCCCCACACATCGTCGCTTTGTCTGTCTGGAAAGACTGGCTCCCACAACGTTAGTGTGGCCAGAGAACCCCCTTGATCTAGCCTCCAATACAAGCCCTTGCGGAGTCCCACAGGCCTGGCAGAGGTGGGGAAGACCGGACGCCCAACTTCCAGGTGAACCAGGCGCGATGCCCTCCGGAGACCTGTTCCCGTCTCAAAGTGACTTGGGGGTCATAGTCCCTAGGGGTGCCGGCGCAAAGCCCCTAGTGTCGGAGCACGTAGACCAGTCATGCAGGCACCCTGGCGAAAATAGTGTCCTAAAGGAGTCGTCTATTCCGCAGGCCAAGGTAGCATCTCGGAGGAGCTCTACCGGGCGGAAGGGGAGTTGAAGGGCTCCCTGGGGGAGATAGTGTCCCGGAGGAGTCGCCTATCCCCGCAGGATGTTGCACACTCCGGAGAGTGGGTCGAAGCATGTTCCACGACCAAGGCAAGGTGCACATGGTGTGGTGAATGAGTGTGGTGCCCGGGGGGCGTGTAACATGATTGTGGCGCATGGGCTCGATGAAGTGAGTAAGGTACCAGGGGGCACGTCTATGTTAGTGGCGCGGCGCATGGGCGCGACGTAGTGTGTATGGTGCCGGAGGCACTGTAGGGGCACGTCTGTGTTAGGGGCACGACTGTATCAGCGGCGCGGCGCACGGGTGCGGCAAAGTGTTGGAATGCGGCACTCAGACGCCGGCGACGGACGACAAGCGTCGCGGAGTTGACGCGCGGGCGCCGGCGATGGGGTCACGGAGTGATGTTCGGGCGACTGGAGTCGCGGAGTGAAGTCCGGGCATCGTGGTCGCGGAGATGACATTCGGACGACGGGGGTCCCGGAGTTGACGGGCGACGGGGGTCGCGGAGGATGCAAGGCCTCTTGAAGAGAAGTGAAGGTGCTAAGGATGGAGGCCAAAGGCCAACCCTTGGGGGAAGGCCAATGCCAACCTCAAGGGGAGGCTGAGGCCGACCCCAAGGGGAAAGCCAAGGCCGACCCCAAGGGGGAGGCCAAGGCCGACCCCAAGGGGGAGGCCAAGGCCAACTTCCTTGGGCAAGTGCCATGGCGCGTCAACGGGCAGCGTACGAAGTACGAAGGTCGAAGCGTGATGAGCAGTCACGCAAGGATGAGTTTCTTGGTGACAAAATAACGTAACGAAAGTGAGAAGCGCACGTGACTTGGGCGTGCATGCTTTGTCCGGTTGTGAGCGTTGACAATGACTGTTGCTTGGGTGGATGCATCATGGAAAATGAGACCCCAGTAGGCCTTTGGGTATGACCAGAATAGGTTGGGAACATAAGTAGCCAACATTTCAAGCTCTTCATACGTTCTTGCAAGTAATCCCACGCACAGGTTCACCCAAATCAAAAGATGGCACAAAAAGAAAATTAATTTTAGTGATACACAGATCATAAATGATGATAATATGGTAGCGAATATCAAATTTTGAAAAGGTTTATGATTTACAATCTTAAAACATGACATTAAACTTGGAAATGTGAAATCAAACAATCAGAAGCATAAGTTTTTCAGTATATCGCGATGAAAAGTTCGTATCCACTCCCCAACGCGGGGCTGACTATGCCATTATCACAACTCTAACTACAAGTACCACATCTTCCATAATTATCTCACTACAGACCCTCTTATCTTGTTTATCTATCAGTTGAGGGTTAAAAACAATGTTAAAAACTCATTAATATTTTTATTCTTTTATTATCTTATACACATTTTCACCTTGGCACAACTTATTCTTCATTGAATTTCAATATCCATTTCGAAATCCAATTTCAAAGAATAGTTGCATACTTTGAGTGAACTTTTTCCTTCAAGTAGTAGTTGATTGTGTTGCACTTCATAGGCATAGCATAACAGGTTTTCAATTCACCTTCTTTTGAAATTATATTAACTCACCTGCTACATCAGAGTGTATCAACTGATGTATCAACTCACCTGAAATTACAGTATGATGTATCAACTCACCTGAAATTACACTCTGAGTACTCACCTGCTACATCAGAGTGTATTGAACTAACTTCTTCTTGGCCAAACTGCATTGAAAATGACAGTATAAGTACCAAGAACTATTATAGATAACCTATTTCATTTGAGATTTTAAAGCAATAGTCTCAAAAATAGAAAAAAATTGAAAAAATCTATGACTATTGTCTTCACATATTTCATTCTTATAAAGTGATAGGATTAGATGAACCCCAATTAATATAGATTCCAATTTTTTTGGCTCAAATGATTAATAACTTTTTTTTAACTTGAAAACTCTCAAGTTTTTATATGAAAAGGGTTAATAACTATTTTTTTTTGAAAATATTCTTTTTAAGTTAAAAAATTCTCTAAATATTTTGACTTCTTAGAAGGTGGGGCTAAATTACTATTGTTTTGGCTAATTTTAAACATTTTGATGCTAGTAGGTATATTAATGCATCTTTTAGTGACAAAAAACTATTAATATAACCAAAATGGGTAACGATCTCGCCCCAGTGTACATAATAATCTCAAGCGATTAAAATGGCTATGATTTGTTCATTAAAATACCCTTTTAGAAATAAAAGGTTTACTAAACTTAAGTTTATTTTTACTTTTAAGAAGGTGAGCCTAAAATACAATATTTTTGGTTAATCATAGACAATTTGCTACTAAAGAGGTTAAAAGTTCAGTAATGCATCTTTAAGTGATAAAAATGTGAGAATGGATCTAGCCCAATCGTATAAATATGATGTTAAGTCTCTGTTCACCTTTAAAAAAAACCTTATCAAAACATAACCTTAAAACTTATTAACTCAAAATCGATAAAATGAGCACTTTAATTGTCCCTGCTTTTTAGAGAACCGTTCCTAAGTCCAGGAATTATCATGTTTTTTTATATATATATAAATTAAGGTGCACCAGTTATTGCCTCTATTAACTTTTACATATAACTACAAATTTAAATTTATTGACATATGAGAAATCCAGAATATCTACAAGTTCGACTAGGTGGATTCTTATAACTTTGGGACTCATGTCCTCGAGGTTAGGGTGATTACAATCAATGATATTGAATTTTAAAAGGTAAAGCCATATTGATCTGTTAAAAATATATATGTTTTTCTGATGTCGATACATACTTTTAAAATGTTGATACTTCCTTCATTTTGTATCTACAAGGCATATGCAATATAAAATTTTACAAATCCTAATTTTTCAAGTTAGGGTTTTAGCCCAAATTCTCTCTCATCCTCTTACCGTACCTTCCTTGGCAAGCACTCAGCGTGAAAGTCGGCAAACTGGCTCAGCCTCTCTAGCCACATCATCCCAGCACAGGTGAACGTCAATGGTGGAAGGCTACTCTGATGGTAGTTAATGGTGGCAGCTGCTATGGTGTTGCGTAATAGTTTGATGCAAACAAGAAATTTTATACATCTTCTTCCAAATTTTAAACCTCAAATTCAAATTTTCATTTCTGTTCATTTGATTTGTTGAATTGGGATGGTTTGTTGCAACTGAGTAGAATGAGAAAGCCGTGACAGTTGATTGGGGTGAGAAGGCTGAAGAAAAGTAAAAAAGTTAAAGAACACAATGATGGTGGGATGTAATTGTGGCTGTGGTTGTAGCCGGTTGCTGTGGTTATAGCCGGTTGGAAGGGGGGAGGGAGGAGGGGCGTGTGTGTGTGGGTATGTCTGCATATCGTCTGTGTGTGTATGGATAGGTGCACGCGTGTGTGTGGATGCATGTATATGTTGTCTGTGTGCGTGTGTGTGTGTGTGTTGGAGCTCAAAAATCTAAATGGATGATGATGATGGTAATGGTGGTGGGCCTGTATGGGTGCGATGAAGGGATGAGTGTATGGGTGCGATGAAGGGATGAGAAATGAAATTTGAAGAATTACGTTCCTAAATGACGGGCATTTTGATCTTTACATCCTTTCAGTATTTTCGTTCGATCAACGGACATAAGTGTTATTTATTCCAACTAATTGGCATACTTGTAATTTTACCCTAACCTTAAGGTCATGGATGTAATTAACCCTATAATTTTCTTAACTCTCAAAATTTTATTCCCTAGGTAATATGTTTTTTTTCTTTTTTATTTTGATGATACAGGTCATTATTTAATGAATTATCTGGGCTACAAATTATTCTTGATGAACTTTTATTGAATTTGTATCTATATTAAAACTGTAATGCATATATATAAATATAGGGTGAAATATAGGTTTGTCAACATTATTGAAATACTTAGTTCATTATCACTATCTAATATCAACTTTGCACATACATTTTGTAGTATGAATTTCAAAAGGACACACATAGACACATATGCATATATATTTTTTAGATGAGTAGGTAAAGTCTGGGTTAAAAATAAAAATCTTAAGGCAAATATATGCTAAATTACATCTACAACCAAATTAATAGCCTTTTTTTTACTACTACGATGAATAAGGTCATGCTAGATAAATATAAAAGATAGCTTTAGAGTACACTAACAAGAGAAACTTAGACTACATACATTATAGATTTTTAATTGAAAAATAGAAAAAAAAAAGTATAATTAAGATTAAGCATCGTTTTAGACAAATTGTACTCGAACCTTGGAACTTAAAGATAAAAAAAGTTAAAAAAGACTTGCTTTGTATTTTAATCATAAAATAAGAGATACATGAAACTTACACTCCCTTCGTTCCAAATTATATTTGAGGCATGTATGTTTAAGATATAAGTTTTATTTTATGAGTTTCTCATTCTATCCCAATATAAGAAGGGTAAGACGAAATTGATTCAGTAGAGAAAAATGAGTTCATAAATGACTATATGTAGAGGGAGAAGTAGAATAAAAAAATGCCGACAATTGGTAAACATGTAAAAACAATTACAAAATCTTTTTTAATTTGAAAACTATTTTTTTAGGACGGTTCAAAAAGAAAATAATCAATTTTATTTAGACTGAGGGAGTTATAGAATAGATCATTATCAAAAACAAATAAACTATAGGGTTTATTATGACCCCTAATAATCATCGCTACAAGAAATGACTATAACTGGGTAGATAGAAACATGATAGGTAATGATTTTTTTTTTTGATTACATACATTTTTTTTATTACATATAGGTAATGAATGATACTGAAATTCATAAGTGATGATATTTTAAACTTTAGTAGTGATGCTTGTAGGAAAAAGTGCCAATACTCCAATATAAACACTTAATATTAATTATCTCTATAAAAAAAAATCACTTTTATCGTTGTACAATCAAACTTGTAGTGTTTCATGAGAGTTAGATATTTGTGAGAGATGTTTGAGACTAATTGCAATGGCAATGTACCTTAGATAGCAAGATATATTATGGAACAATCAGAATTCTGTTTAGCGGTAACTTGATGTGACGAAAAAATAAATATGATAAATAGTGAAAAATAATACTGATAATTGAAGTGAAAAATTCGGGTTTGAAAGTAAGACCATGTTTTGGGTAATGAACTTTTCATATTTTGAGTATTTTATTAGTAGTTAACAACTGACTTGTTATTATCGTTTAATTATAATAGTCATATTGATTAATTTTAATTATTTTTAAACTAAGATTTAAAATACTCTTATTTTAAATCACTATATATCATGCAAAGTACGCGGTTCTTATTAGTTTATTGCAAAAAGAGTCCAAACGTTTTTTATTACCAGTAATAGAAAGGTATAGTTCATGCGATAACAAGCTACATGAGTTAGTTTTCTTCTTTGCTTCCTTCGCCAGCCTTGTTTCCCTGGCAAAAGCATTTGTGGCAATTATATGTAGCTTGGACGTTCTGCGCTACATGCTTCCACGCCTTCGAAACGTCATTGCGACTGTGTTATAAATGTCGATCGAGCAACTATCTCGTCGCTTTTCACTTGCTGAGATCCAAATCGCGACCCAAGATTTTGACGATGCTTTGGTCATTGGACAGGGGGGATTTGGAAAGGTTTACAAAGGGGTGATCGACAACGGGGCAAGCACTGTTGCTATAAAGCGGTTGAATTCCTTGTCAAAGCAAGGAGCCCCCGAGTTTTGGACAGAGATTGAGATGCTTTCCAAGTTTCGGCACTGCAACCTTGTGTCTTTGATTGGTTACTGCGATGACAGCCATGAGATGGCCCTTGTGTACGAGTATATGCTCCATGGAACTCTTGACGACCATTTACACAAACTTCACAAAAGTGGTAATCCTCCTTTGTCTTGGGTGCAACGCCTCAAGATATGCATTGGTGCTGCTCGCGGACTAGATTACCTTCACACAGGTACCGGTATCCAGCACAGAGTCATACACCGGGATGTGAAGAGCTCGAACATTCTATTGGATGAGAATTGGGCAGCTAAGGTTTCCGACTTTGGGTTGTCCAAACTAGGCCCGGCAAATCGGTCATTCTCCCATGTCAACACTGATGTCAAAGGCACACTGGGCTACCTGGATCCAGAGTATTTCTTGACCTCTCAGTTGACAAGGAATTCTGATGTCTACGCCTTTGGGGTGGTACTGCTTGAAGTTCTTTCGGGGAGGCCGGCTGTGGATCGACAACTCAACGAGGAGCAAATGGGTCTAGCTTCGTGGGCAAAACGCTGCGTGAAACGGGAAAAAGTTGATCAGATTATTGATCCCTATTTGAAGGAGGAGCAACTCAGTTCAAAAAGATTGAGGAAGTTTGTGAAAATTGCGGACCAATGCTTATGTAGGAATCCAGAGGAGCGCCCTACAATGGGCGAGGTATTGGTCTGTCTTGAATTTGCCTTGAAATTGCAAGAAAGCTCAAGTTCTTCTATAGTCGAGGAGATGACATTCACAAGGAAGATGTGGCTGTTCTTTTTGGCAATAAGTGGGGTGATGTCGGGTATAACTAATCAAACTTATAATCTCTATCTATCTATCTATCTATCTGTGTATGTCTGTGCTTGTGGAGTGCGCGTTCTGGTGCATTTTATTTTGTAAATGAACCTACAGTTTTCAAGTTTGCGGAAGAGAAAACATAATTTGGTCCACAACCTCAGCGTAAAATGCAGTAAAGGGCAGTAGTAAAATCTAGTAACAACGCAGCTTCTCTGTTTGTGCTTGGTACTCGGTAAATAATCTGTCAAACTGATTGGTAATCGTTGTTCTTGAAGGCCGAGAGCATACCCTGCCTTTTCTTTTATCCCATAGAGGTGTCTAGACACCTTTGCAAGAGTAGATGTCGTCCAGAATTGCATTGGCAAGAACCTTTGCGAGGGCATTTAGATGACATTGCAAACTGACGAGAGACCTGTTCTCCTAGGCATAAGGATATAGGTCCAGTTAATTTTCTCTGAACTTTTCCTTCGGGGAGGTTCGCACTGTAATTTTGACATCCAAACCCCTGCTAACCTTCCTAGTTTTCAGTTGCATCAGAAGGTTAAGGTGGTTGGCGAAATATTATCCTAGCAATCTCTAACTTCGTCTATGAGTTTCCCTTGTTCAGTGGCCCAATTAACCTGGTTTGTTATTTCCTCTGGTTCTTTTCTTGTTTCTCCGTTCAATGGTAGCTTTTATCTCCTTCCAACACCAATCTTGTTAGTTGTTCCCACAAGATCTTTCTTATATAAGTAGTTCTGACAACTGATTCTTGAAATCTTGCTCTTTCTTGCTCATTACTTCGCATTGACCCAAGCAAATCTTTCTTTTTATTTTTCTTCTTCTGTTTCCGTAATTGAACACTCAGATAGGTTTCCCCAGAATTGTCTATAGGCTTCATAATATTTTTGGATTGACATTAGGGATTGTGAGGGCTTGATAGAATACATAAATCAGATTAATCGACTTGTGTAGCTCTTCTTCTACGTGTTGATGTTAAGGAGTAGATGCTTCTCATAGTGTGTAACAAATCATGTCTTCCTCTCTGAGCTCAGACAGCAAAAAGATTATTAAAATCGCCAATGACGCGCCTAATCGAGATGGAGATACTGTTCTGAAAGTTCCTCTGAGTGGCCAAGATGTGACTCCAAATCTGAGTGAGTGATGAATATAAATAAGTTGAACGAATTGTTCTTTGGTTTACTCCCTGCATGTAGAGGTTATGTTGATGAGTATATGCTTCTTGTAATATGTAATGAGTTCAAGTCTGCTCCCTAATCTCAGACAGCAAAAGGAGCAGCGAAATCGGCAATAGTAGCACATCACCTAAACAAAATTTGACTCCAAAGCTGAAAGTGTTCACCGTTGCTGAATTGAAAAGCGCTACAGGGAAACCTGGACTTACGGTGCAGGAAAGTTCCAAAGGCTGGGTCGATAGGAACACGTATGCCCCGTCGAAGGCAGGCATGGGCATGGCCATCACCATTGAGTGTCTTGATCCAAATGGCCTTCGCTTCCTTAGAAGGGGGCAGGTAATCACTATGCATAATAGCCATCCTCCACTTTGATTTTCTCCAGATGAAGAAGCGATGCGTCTTAGAAGAGATGATCATTTGATATAGACAGTCCAATAATCATTATCTACAAATCATATCGATCGTGCATATACATTCGTCGTGTGTGTGTGCTTGTGAGTTCTCTGGGTGTCACAAGCTCCCTGAAAGTACTTTTGGTATCGAATGTGAAGCCTCTCAAGTCAAAATCTGTAGACTAATGTTTTCTTCTTTTATATTTCTTTTATGCAAGTTTAATAATGGGCGGATGGATCCCAGCTTTTACAGGTGAAAGCAAGTCATCTGATGGCAGATGCCAGATACTGCGTTCTTTATTCTTTTTGAAGAAACTATTTATTCATGTTACTGGGAAAATGATTTAAGGCCAAAGTTTTATTTTATTCAAAATCAATATAAGGAGCATATAATCATAGCGTGACTTATCCCACAGATGCACTCCTTATTTGATACACGAAGGAAGAGAAGCTGTTGTTTCCAGAAAATGTTAGTTATATATGCAAACATGAAATACCTTTGTAGTAGCAATTCTTTTTTGGGTACACAAGCACATAAGCATTTAAATGTCACAATTTGTGTGGTACAAACTCTTAATACGGACTCTTGAGGGAGAAAAAAAATGAAAATGCAAACAAGAAATAGAAACGATATTAACAAAATGGTGAAAAGAATTTAGAAGCATGCAGCACCGTGGCATGTACTAGTAGGATAATCTTACTTTTCGCAAGTTTATTTTATCAACATTGATTGTAAAATTTTACGTTCGCAGTCAGTTGAGTAATTTCTAACAAAATTTAGTCATCCAATCTTGTTTGGTAGTTCGGACACTGCTTGGAAGACGAGAAGCTTTTTCTTGTTTTTGAATTCATGCAAAATGGAAGCTTAGAGAGCTGTCTTTCTAAAAGTAAGCGATACTTCGATAAATCATTATAATCATTTAAACTTGAACGAATCAAAAAAGTCCATGTATTTTTTTGTTTGCAGAAGGGGCCAAACCACTTCCATGGGCTACACGGCTTAAAATAGCAACTGGAGCTGCTCAAGGCCTTGCCTTTTTGCACGGGACAGAGAACCAAGCCATGTACTTCAGCTTTAAGGCATCCACGATATCGATGGATGGGGTACACTGACATTTTTAGATAACTAGCTAGTCTATGCTAAAGAAGCCATTTTTCTCAATTGGGCGTTAATCCACTACTGATTGTCTTTCTTTCTTCAAAATTAATTCTCAGGATCATAATGCAAAGCTTTTTGGTTTTGGACTAACAATTGAAGACGATATTGGATTCATTGACTGCGCAGATCACTACCAACCGAGTGTTTGGTGGTCTCTTTTAGTGGCTCCTGAATACCGAGGTGAGCTACCCCATTTCGTTGTTTACTTTGTAAGTAGCAGCATAATCACATCTGATCATGTATGGGCGGTCCGTAGATGTTGAATTGGAGAGGATTGTATGATATTAAGGATGGTGCAATATAGCTAAGGGTCTTACAGCGCTTCACCGTAGAGGATAATCCATTCTTACCCCATCACCCTCTGGTCTTCTTTATTTTATGCCATTAAAGGTGAACCGTGATTTCAAGGAGCATGTCAATTGTCATAAATCACGACGAGAGTTCGGTTACAGTTTTCCGAACTCGCAATGATCCATATGGTTCCTCACTTCTCAGCAGTGTTCCTTAGATCTTTACTCTCCAAGATTGTATGGCAGTAGAGTCACGCACCCGTCGTACATTTGGCAAAGGTTGAGGTACCTCTGCCAAGTTGGGCAGTGGACGAGCTTGGGATAGTTTGCCAAGAAACAGATTTAGGCCGGTCTAACATTGCCCAGCCTGCCCAATTTGCATCACCAGCCGTTCTGAATATTAAGATTAGCCCTAAACATATTTCTCCGTCTTACCGGTTCATAGGCGTAAGGAACATTTTTGCCTGTTTCACATAATTTTTTTTTCTTTTTGTCTGATGTACTTGGGGTTTTGTTATTTCTTTTCTAAGAATGGCTAGGCCCATTGCCAGAGCAATTTTGCTTTTGCTAAAGCAATATACAGTAAGAGTGAAGCTAGTGTATAACCACTCTCAAAGCTGACATTGTTTTGCGAAAGCCGTTCTAGTTTTGGGGTTAGGGCTGCCGTAATTTTTTTTCTATTAATTACTTTACTGCAAAGGAGAGTTTAGGCAATTGCATGCATAATACTAACAGTTTGAGTACCTGGTCTGTGTATTTATGGCCAAGCTAGGCTTATCTGTTACTATGCATTATTTGGTGTACTATCTGCTTCGTTCCATCAATCTAATGGAAACACCGTAGGTGTACTCCTCTTTGGCTGCAACTTGATTGCATTAGATAGATCGGGACCATTGTGACTAACACGCTTCAAATTTTGTAGGTGATGTACGTAATTTGACTTCAAGCAGTGACGTTTACGGTTTTGGAGTGGTGTTGCTGCAGATACTGACAGGTCGGCGGGTTTTTGATTATGATCTACCATTTTCTACTTATAATTTGGTGGAGTGGGCTAGGCCTTTCTTAGCCAACGAATATAAGCAGAAGAGGATCATGGATGCACGCCTGAAAGACGAGTATCCTTCAGATGGAGCATTTTTAGTAGCTAAACTCGCACTATCATGTATTGATCATGCCCCTGAAAACAGGCCGTCGATGGAAGAGGTCGTGGAGAGTTTAAAGGAAATCAATGCAATCAAGGGCATGCCCTGATGAGAAGTCCAAAGCCTGTCAGGGACACAACCAGAAACTTGTACGGTTGATATAAGCCAACAGTATTGTTAATAAATTGGGTCAATGGACCCATTATCCACCCACTAACAGATAATGTGTATTTGTTAGTCTAGATTATTACAGTTAATTAGAGGATATTTATCTCCTAAGCGTTTGAGGTAAAGTCAGTCTCTAATTGTATCTTTATATAAAGGCTATCGATATGCCAATAAGTCAGAAGTCATATAAATAATCCTTCTCTCTATAGGACTCCCTCTAGAGCAATCACGAAGCTCAAGGATTTGGGGTGTGTACGAACACTTCGACTCTAGTAGCCGTTTTCGTACCTGCGAAAAAGATCAAGCGTGTTGGAGGCTCGTAACAACAAGGATCCTACATCAGAATTTTCGGAGACTTCGTACGGTATGTTTCCGAACCCACTACGTTATGTGGTAGGCGCATTTAATCGTTTCAACATTGGTATCAGAGCATGATTACTTGTTGATTCGTCTTTAACATGCTAGAATGAATTATGTGCATGTTGAGATTTTTTTCGGATACATATATGAAACCCATCAAAAAAAATTCGAAACTTTTGAGCATGTTCTTCTGAAAAATAATTATATGGTTTTGTTCTCCTATGGTTGAGGATGAACTCCATAAAATTTCGTGATTTTTGGATGCATGGTTTGTGAGAAATCATGATTTTATTTTTCAAGAAAACTGTGATTTTTTCGAGTTTTGGGACTCAAATTCGGAGCATGATATTAAATTTTTATCATGATCGGTTCGTACATAATTAATCTATGTCGCATAAGCTTTCCAACGATATATCGTACGCATTATTTGGCTTAAAAACGAGAAAGATATGGCCTTCGAAAATCGGCCTCGCGATATGGCGGCGCTGGGAAAATTAGGGTTTTCCTACGAAGAAGATGAACAGTACACACAAGCCATGAGACGTGTCACGCCCTGATTGAGCCACGCGCATGACTAGTCATAAGCCACACGCCACACGCGCGCCAAGCCGCGCCGTTACAAGCTGTCACGCGCTTACACGCGCCTCAAGAGGAGCTGCCACGCGCTCACACACGCGCCACGAGCGAAGACTACTGTACACGCGCGATCACGCGCCAGGCTTCATCTCACGCGCCTCACGCGCGCGTGTTTCCACGCGCCTTTACCAGAATCTTCAGATTGAGTCCCACGCGCAGTGGTGGCGTGTGGAGGCGCGTGTGACATGGTTTTGGTCTGTGTTTGTCACCGCCGGCGGGTGGAGCGTTTTCTTGGCTTCTGTAATTTTTCTATGGTGTTTAAATTTACCTTTATACCCTCTATATGTATTCTGTTTAATTTTTAAACGGTTTTTTCTAAAGAAATTAGTCTTAAAAATTTTGTTTTGATGCACACAGAATTTTTCTTTAAATCCAGAGGGTATATTAGGGTCAAATTTACTGTTTGTCATCTTTTAAGAATTTATCTCTCGGTTTTGGGTCATTTGTGAGTATTTTTGTGGTTCCCAAAAATACGAATAATGCGTAAATATTATTTTTTGCACTTCGTGAGTAGCAATAAATATTTTTGGAGAGTTATATGACATAGATAAATTATGTCTAATTTGTTACATGCTTGCCTTGATTTGTGTTATGGTTTAAATATACTTTTGAGGTATATTTGTTGGGTTTTTGGTAAGTCCACACTTTTAAACCATTTATTTTTCCAAGGCCTTGTCACCCGTTTCCTTGGAAGGAGAATGTGGCATATTCATCCATTTTATTACCCTTTAACTTGTTTTTTGAGCATACTAGTTTTAGGCTAAATGGATGAATATTAGATTGGCATTCTAAAGAAACTTATGTTTAATGTGTTTACTCTTGTTTTAAGAAAATTCTTTTGAGAATAATGTGTTGTGCGGCATCTCCATTTGTTTTATTGGAGTAGTTTGTAGTAGGATTTTCAAAGATGTTGTATTCTATTATTTCCCTGTATATTTCAAGAAAGCCTTGTACGGGGATGTAATTTTGCACGCACATTATTCAAGCCAGAATTTTCTTAGCATAAGTTATTAGAATGCCAATAGGGCTCAATGGAGTCCTTGCACACTTAATTGAATGGTGCAATTTTATATTGTTCTAAATTATCATGTGGATGATTTATTACATTGTGGCTTATATGATGATGAAATTTATTGCGAAAAATTACTTGAAAAATATTTTTCCCAACTCACATACATGGGAGATGATTACGAGCTTAGCAGATTTTCGATTTCATGATGTGAGGAAGGATTATGTTTTTCATTTGAATTTTTTGAAATAAATAGAAGGATGTATAATTAATGTCTTTTCCTTGCGCAATCTAATGTAGTGAATATAATGGCCACCAAGAATGTCATAGCTGATCTCGTTAAGGGTGAGAAACTTAACGGAGATAATTATGACATTTGGCACAAAAAGATGAAATTCATGCTGAACGAACAAGAGCTCGAGGAGCACTTGACCAAGGAGATGGTCGCGCCAACTGAGGCGCAACCCCTAAGAGACCACACTGCCTACCAGAAGTGGAATCAGAAAGATCGTAGTGCGCGCTACACCTTGTTGAGCAGCTTGCAAAATGATCTAATTGGGCAGTATGATGAACTTCCAACTTGCAAAAAGCTTTATGGGAGCAACTCAAGTTCTTTTTTGGTGGAACCTCAACTACGCGGCTTCGTAGCCTTGTGATCAAGTTTGAGGAGTACACAAAAGACCCTAAGCATACCATGAGTGAGCATCTAAGGGTGATGTCCAATATGATTGGTAAGCTGAGGGATGCTGGACATGCGCTCACAGATGAGCAGCAAGTCAGAGCTGTCATAAGGTCCCTTCCTGCCTCATGGGCCAATATGAAACAGATATTGACCCACAGTGAAAACATCAAGATTTTTTCTGTTGTTTCATATCATGTCATCCTTGAGGCTGAGACTCGAGACGCTGACAACACCCTAACTTATGTCGCCCAAGAGGGACCGCGCAATGCAAATGGCAAGCGCGGAAGACAAAGTAAGAAAGGCGAGGCTAGCACTTCTGCGCCAACAAATGGAAGGGAAAATAAAGAAACGCAAGGGGGTTCACGCAATGCAAATGGCAAGCGCTGAGGTTTTTCCTTTATTTTTAGGGGTAATAAGTTGGACATCTTTTTGGATGATGTTTTGTTCGGACATGGTTTTCGCATGGATAATCTTTTTCAATTGGATTTAATTGATTCTCAGTCCTCTTATTCTTATGTTGTGAATGATAATATTATGAATGATTCTACCACCTGGCATGCGAGGCTGGGCCACATAGGCCAAGATAGAATGACTCGTTTGGCTAGAGAAGGCCTTTTAGGCCCACTCGCAAAAGTCAATCTACAAACTTGTGAGGCTTGTTTGGCCGGTAAAGCATGTAGGAAGCCTTTTGGAAAGGCTGTGAGAGCAACTCAACCACTTGAGCTAGTTCACTCTGACATATGTGGACCTATGAGTGTAAAGGCACGCCATGGCGCCTCTTATTTCCTTACACTGATAGACGATTATACGCGATATGGTTATGTGTATCTGATATCTCACCGCTATGAAGCTTTGGACTGTTTCAAACGCTTTGTAGCAGAGGTTGAGAATCAGAAAGAGAAGAATTTAAAAACTCTTCGCACTGACCGGGGACGCGAATATTTGTCAGATCACTTCAAAAAGTTTTGTGAGGAAAAGGGGATACACAGGCAACTTACTATTCCTAATACTCCACAACAAAATGGTGTTGCGGAAAGAAGGAATAGAACATTGTTAGACATGGTTAGGTCTATGATGGCGCAAGCAAACCTTCCGATATTTTTTTGGGGGGATGCCCTTTTGACTGCAGCCTATATACTTAATCATGTGCCTTCACAGTCAGTCAAATCCACCCCTTATGAGCTTTGGAATGGCCAAAAGCCAAATTTGGATAACTTGCGCCCATGGGGCTCAGCAGGTTATGTTCACAGTACTTCTCATAAGTATGGGAAACTAAGGCCTAGAGCAAAGAAGAGTATCTTTCTAAGGTATTCTGAAAACTCTAAAGGCTATGTGATGTATGGTGAACATCCAAATGGTGGAAGGACTGAAATAGAGTCTCGTGATGTCGATTTCATAGAGAGTGATTTTCCTAGCATTGGAGACGCGAGTAAGAATCTTGACCTCTATGAGTTAGAGGAGGTTGAACCCACTTTACCATCTCCAAGCGAAGGTGGGGAATTAGTTCCTCGTCCGGTTATCGCTGAAGATAGTGTAAGTGACCTTCAACCTAGTGGGAGTATCCCAGACAGTGGGAGCACACCACAAGGACCATTAGGTCAACAAGATTCTCAACTGCGTAGAGGTGCACGAGGAAGAGTTCCACGTCGTCGTTTTGAGATTGACGGAGAAATTCTTATGTGCACTCCAAATGATGAAGACGAGCCTACTTCTGTGGAAGAAGCCTTATCTTCGTCTGCTAGTAATGAGTGGATGACTGCAATGAATGATGAGTTGAGCTCAATGGAAAAGAATCAGGTCTGGGAGTTGATTGACCTTCCGCCAAGGCACAAGACTGTTGAAAATAAGTGGGTTTTAAAAGTCAAACGCAATGCATATGGGTCAATTGAAAAGTATAAGGCACGTCTTATGACGAAAGGCTATACCCAACAGCAGGGTGTGGACTATGAACACACTTTCTCCCCAGTGGTGAGATTTGCTTCAATTCGCCTGATCCTAGCTATTGTCGCCCAGCATGATTTAGAACTTTTTCATATGGATGTTAAGACTGCGTTTCTCAATGGAGAACTAGACGAAGAGATTTATATGGCTCAACCCGAGGGTTTTGAAGTCAAAGGACCTGGACACAAAGGTTGTCGTCTCAAATGTTCTATATATGGTCTCAAACAATCGTCTAAGCAGTGGTACTTTAGGTTTCATCATGCCATTACCTCTATAGGTTTTGAAATGATTGAACAAGACCATTGCGTTTACGTAAAATGATCCAAGAAAAATATTCTAATCCTTTCTTTGTATGTGGATGACATTCTTTTAGCTGGGAATGACATGAGTTCCATTGTCGCCACTAAGCAGTGGCTGTCCTCAACTTTTGAGATGAAGGACATGGGAGAAGCTAATTATGTGCTCGGGGTTAAAATCATACGTGATCGTTCAAAGAGACTTCTCAGTTTGTCTCAAGAGACATACATCAAGAAAGTCATTGAACGATTTTGTATGCATAACTCAAAACCCATAGACACTCCAATGGACAAGGCGTGTACTTTAACAACAGACCAATGCCCAAAGAATGATGAGGAAAAGAATCGGATGTCCAAAGTGCCTTACGCGGCTGCAGTAGGAAGTCTGATGTACGCTATGCTGTGTACGCGTCTAGACATCTGTTATGTCATTTTAATGGTGAGTCGTTATCAGAGTAATCTTGGACCCGCTCATTGGAATGCGGTAAAGAGGATCCTTCGATACAAGCGTGGAACCGCTAATCTCATCCTGTGTTATCATGGTGGAGACTTGAGACTGAGAGGATTGGGGCGCTAATAGAGATAAGCGCATATCCACTTCAGGTGGAGCTATCTCTTGGTGCAGTAAGAAAAAGTCTTGCATCGCCCTATCCACGATGGAGTCGGAGAATGCTGCTTGTTCAGCAGCAGTCCAGGAAGCTGTGTGGCTGAGGTCATTCATATAGGCTCTAGGGGTTACAGCTCATATAGATGAGGTTGTTGCTGTTCACTGTGAAAATACAGTTGCCCTAGATTTTGTAAATGAACTCAAATATCATGGAAAGGCCAAACACATAGGCCTTCGTTATCACTTCATTAGAACTTTAGTTGCGCAAGGAGAGGTGTCCATGAAGCATATACCTACTGGCAGAATGGTGGCTGATCCTTTGACCAAGCCTATTGCTAGAGATGTTTTCCTTTCTCACATTAGGAGTATGGGACTCCGTAGGTTTTGATATGTTTATGGCATCTTATGTACTTGACATTTATTATATTAAATTTTCGTTCCTTGATTTGAGTTTATTTTGGAATGAATGGATAATCTTTGTGATTACATATGCATCCTTATTGAGAGTGTCACCAGGCTCGAATTGACCCACTCACACGGGTAATTCACCTTGGCGCTAAGATAGCGAGCAAGATGAGACATAATTGTCTTAGGCGCCAAGTGGGCGAATAAGATGATAGAGTTTGTAATGCAAACATGTCGCCTTAGTTGGAGCTAAGATGAGACCTAAAAATGTAGGTCGATCATAGAGTATCTCCACAACTCTATGTAGCCTGTTTATAGCCGAATGTGAGATTTCAGGCAGGCACTATGAGAGTGACTGGGCTGAAAAACTCAGGTTAGGCGCTTGTACAGCGACTAGACTCAGATTCGTATGGCGTATTTTACACATTTATGTGACACGCCCTTGTGGGTTACGCCATAGCATGCAAATCATATTGCATGTGCTAAATGCAGACCGACTGTGGGAATGATGAATGAATCCCTGCTTTGTCACTGTGTGAGCCATTTGGATCGAAATACTTTTGATCCTATGTAGTACCCTTCTCACCTTAGACTATGTCATGAAGAGGATACTCAATGTCGCTACTTTAGCATGTACCCTTGGATCATGGATGATGCGGTCTCGCGGGGCATGTCTAGGAAAGCGGTTGGGTCTAATTGGAATGACATGAGGGCTTTGGGAAGAAAGTTCAATATTACACCATGTTGTGTGATTCATAGCCCGAGCGACTTTGTCGATTTTGTTTCGATATGAGTCATGAATACATAACATATGAGAGGGATTTGAGAGTGTTTAATCTGGTGTAGTTGAACTATCTTGGGTACATACAAGATTTTTTGGAGTGATGTATTGTGTTAGTTTGGTGATGACTTAATACAATACTCCTCAACTGGACATCCTTTCTCGTAGGTCGCACGTTCCATTTCCTGTATGAAGATATGAGTGGACGAGAGATAAAGAGGGACTGTACGATTTATTTGCCCTGTGTATGGGCTAGTGGGAGCTGTTAATAAATTGGGTCAATGAACCCATTATCCACCCACTAACAGATAATGTGTATTTGTTAGTCTAGATTATTACAGTTAATTAGAGGATATTTATCTCCTAAGTGTTTGAGGTAAAGTCAGTCTCTAATTGTATCTCTATATAAAGGCTAGAGATATCCCAATAAGTCAGAAGTCATAGCAATAATCCCTCTCTCTATAGCACTCTCTCTAGAGCAATCACCAAGCTCTAGGATTTGGTTCGTGGACGAAGAATTCGACTCTAGTAGCCGTTTTCGTACCTGCGAAAAAGATCAAGCGTGTTGGAGGCTCGTAACAACAAGAATCCTACATCGGAATGTTCGGAGATTTCGTATGGTATGTTTCCGAACCCATTACGTTATGTGGTAAGCGCATTTAAATCGTTTCAACAGTGTAATGTTGAAAACAAAACTGTAAGTGCATAAATTAAGCTCTCGACATGACTATGCCATGCCCTGCTCTAAGCCCTCGAAGACAACTGCCGTGCCGATGTTCGTGCTGCACGAGGCACCCGTAATCTCGTCCACCCATTTTTTCAATCGCCTGTCCAAAACCTCTCCCGTTCAACAACATACCGCAGCTGAAGTTTGATGCTATGCTTTCCAGTTCAGTGAATGTTAACGTTTTGGAGGGGTGTTGTTCCTTATGGCTTTGCATGGATATACAGATTATGCTGATGCACTACACCAAGCTAAGAACTTAATGCAATTAGAAGCCAAGGTTTTGTGCTTAATCCTTGTGCTAAGCCAAGCTAATAAGCTGTTGTATGCATATATAACAGGTTGACATCAGCAGCTTTCTTTCTGTTGATTGCTTCACAATCTTCAAAAGTGGGGAGAGAGGGCCCAAGGAGGCTCACATTGATGTACTCGTATAATTGTAGCGAGTTTTCCTTCAGTTATCGCCTTATTTGTGCCTTCTGTTGGCCGAAGGTTAATCCGTCAGCAAAGTTGTTGATTTACCACTCTCTCTGTCTTCATTTTTTTTCAGATTCAGTTTCTCTTGTTTCGTTTTTGTTTTCAAATTAATCACGAAATTCGGTGCAAGTATATAATGAACATCATCTAAGTCATTTTTGTGACTCATAGGGGAGTTAATGTTTTCTGGGACATTTAAAAAATGTTGCCATAAATTACAACTAGTTATCGAGTACGTGACATGTATGTGTCAAAGTAAAAAAAAAGCAAAATAACAAAAGCTAAGGTAGCGTTTGGTAACATTTTCAGTTTTGGTTTTCTACTTAAAAAAAAAAAAACCAAAACCAGTTTAAATTTTTTTTTACAAAAACAAATGAAGTTTTGATTATCCAGTTTTTATTTTGAGTTATTTCTTTAGTGTTGGTTTGTAGTGGCGGTGGTGGGCCGTGGCAGTGGGAGGGTGATGGTGGTCTCAAACTAAAAACCAAAAACTCATTTTCGAAGTTTTGAATAACAGACATGTTTTAAAAAGTGGAGAAAAAAAAAACTGTGTGCCAAACGCGTTAATTTTTTCCATTTTACAAAACTGGAAAAAAAAACGTTATCAAACGGAGCCTAAGGCAAAAGCTACCAGTAACTTTTGCTACTTGTGGTTGGAAATAAGGGTAAATTGCACAAAACTTCCTAACGTTTACACCCGGTTCTCACCTAAGACCCTGATGTATTGGTTCCAATTGGACCCAAAATCATTTTTCTGTTTAAAAAGAGGTGGATGGCTGTTTACCTTGAGGGGTATTTTAGGGAACCAATATTTGGTGGTCTCTCTCTGTCTCTCTCACTCTCTCTCAGTCACACACACACTAAGCACAGACCCACTCACATACGGTGGTGCTCCCCTCCACCCCCCCCCCCAACCCCCAAAGCCACATCAGCATGTAGAACGTCTATCGCATCCCTCACTCCCCTCTCGCCGACCTTAATCTAGTCATATAATCATTGTTTCACCTTTAATCTTTGTTTTGCTTCCCTTCTTTCGATTCGCGTTCATTGCCCGTTGACGGCTTGATTTTTTTGGTGCATGCAGTGAGTGCCAGTTTCTTTAGCAGGTCGGCGGTGGGTTCGCTTAGCAGATCTCCGGTGTTTTACTCAGCTGGCCGGCGGCAGTCTGTGTCATGTCCGTCGCCGACAGTTTAGTTTAGGGTGTCGGCGATTTGTTTTCTTCCATCCAATTCCGGTCGTCTTCCGGCGACCTTGTGTTGTGTTGCCAGGCGCTGTCACAGTGCTTGGCCGGTAATCGGCGCCACCAAATTATGTGTGCGTGACTATGTGTGAGAGTGGGTTGTGTGTGTATGTGTGCGCATGTATACGTGATTGTGTGTGCCTCGGCATGTGTGTGTGTGTAGTGTGTGAGTGCACTGTGTGATTAGGGAAGATGCTGAGGGGTGCATGTTTAGAGGGATGGTGTGGAGGAGAAGGGGGCACCACCGTCTGTGGGTGTGTGTGTGTGTGAGAGAGAGAGAGAAAGAGAGAGACCACCAAATATTGGTTACCTAAAATGCCCATCAAGGTAGACGGTCATCCACCACTTTTTAAACGGAGAAATGATTTTGGGTCCAATTGGAACCAATCCTTAACGCTGGGGTGTTAGTTGTTTAAATTGAAACGTCAGGATCTTAGGTGAGAACCGAGTGTAAACATTAGGGGGTTTAGTGCAGTTTACCCTAAAAATATACATAAATAGGGGTTGTGATCGCATGCAATGTTTGTGCAAGAAATTCAATGACGTTACAGTAAAGAAAAACACAAAATGAGAAATGAAAGAAGACATTATTTTGAAGTTGAGAGAAATGAAATAAAATATGAGAATGAGTAGACTTGATGTTACCGTGATGAACCAAAAAACAAAGTAAAGAAGTTGGTAGTATATACCTTAACAAGTAACATAGGATAAATGTTAAAATAAGTTAATACAAGAAACGATGATAGAAATACACGAGTTCAGAACTCATTTTGACCACAGTAATGCCACGTCCACAAAAGATTTGTTATGATTTTGCCTATATTTTAATTGTTATAAATCATCTCATTAAAGGAATTAAAGTCAAATATAACACTCGTAGCATATACTCCATATAACAGTAAAAGAATCTCATGACCACATCTCAAATTTCTCACATCCGCAGTCCTTTGAATGTGTGTAGATTTTTCAACTAACACGCGGAACCCGTATGTAGCCCTTGTGTCTTCATTCGCAAAAATTGTACTCCACGTTCACAATCTTGGAAGCGCAGGTCACGGTGCCGCAGCGGTGATGAATCCGATGTCGGTGGTGGTTATAGACAGTCATGAGAACCAAGTTAGAGCAACAAAAATGACAAAGGGTGCTGGAAAATCTGCAGCGTTGGAGTGGGTTGTACTGGTGGTGCACTGGTGGGTTTCTTCATCCAATTTCCGCACTTAGCCAACCATTTAAATCCAATGAAGAAGATGATCTGGATGCACGAGTTTAGCTTCCCCTACAGGTGCGGTCTTGACCCGTATCTCATTTCTCTCTAGATTTAACCTCAGTTTAAAGTATGGAAATAAAAGAAGAAAAAGAACATGCATTGAAACTTAAAATATGTATAACCATGTTAAGATACGGACAGAATTGTATATTAGTGTGAGATGTTTCGTCAAGCTGGCCGAGTAATGCGGGCACCTTACGCGGCAACAAACTTATTTTACTAATTTTGCTGATTATTCTTTATTTAATGTGTTAGACATTTTGACAAATTTGTTCTTGTTTAATTTATTATGATCGTTTGACTTTTGATTAAACATAATCTGTACCTGTTGGGAGTCGAGTGTGTACCGATGTGTTGTATTTAGCCTGAAAATTCCTACTAGAAGTACAGAGTGTTTCCTATATGGCCATTTGTCCCAGTTCTTCTTCAGCTTAAATGCTGTTAAAGTTAAAGTCATGTGATTAAATTTAACTCTACTAGAAATATGCTAATATTATTCTCGTCCGTTATTTCTAAACCTGTTTGGGGACAAGGGTGTTGATCGCCTCGCGATGATGGGGTGCCACAGGAGGTTGCTTTGGTGGTTTCATCCTGTATAGTTTTGTATGACGTATCACTATTTGCATTAAGTTTTGAGTTGTTGGAAAGTTCTGTTCATTTCAGCCAGAGGGTTCCTGCTATAGGTGCAGATTGTTATATACATATAGCCACTTGCCTTGGTTCTTCTAGAAATAGTATCCTCCCATATAGTTGCCATTAAGATCTTTCTGATCCAGTTGCAGTCAACTTTGATTACATATCTGTCTCTACGTCCATCCTCGAATTCTATCTCCTTACCTTCCTTTCCCTTGCCTAATTTATCTGTTGACAGCATATCTCCTACTAATTTGTAGTTTGTACAATTATCTTGCCAGTTCTGTCTGGTTTTGCGCTACATGCTTTACATGCCTTTCAAATGCCATTGAATTGACGCAGAAGATGTTGCCAGAACAACTTGGCCGGCGGTTTTCCCTTGCTGAGATCCAAACAGCGACCCAAGACTTTGACGATGCTTTGGTCATCGGACAGGGGGGATTCGGAAAGGTGTACAAAGGGATGATCGACAACGGGGCAAGCACTGTTGCTATAAAGCGGTTGAATTCCTTGTCAAAGCAAGGAGCCCCTGAGTTTTGGACAGAGGTTGAGATGCTTTCCAAGTTTCGACACTGCCACCTTGTGTCTCTGATTGGTTACTGCGATGACAGCCACGAGATGGTCCTTGTGTACGAGTATATGCTCCATGGAACTCTTGATGACCATTTACACAAACTTGATAAAAGTGGTAATGCTCCTCTGTCTTGGGTGCAACGCCTCAAGATATGCATCGGTGCTGCTCGCGGATTGGATTACCTTCATACAGGTACCAGTCTCCAGCACAGAGTCATACACCGGGATGTGAAGAGCTCAAACATTCTATTGGATGAGAATTGGGCAGCTAAGGTTTCCGACTTTGGGTTGTCCAAACTAGGCCCGGCAAATCAGTCATTCTCCCATGTCAACACTGATGTCAAAGGCACACTGGGCTACCTGGATCCAGAGTATTTCTTGACCTGTCAATTGACAAGGAAATCTGATGTGTATGCCTTTGGGGTGGTACTGTTTGAAGTTCTTTCGGGGAGGCCGGCTGTGGATCGAAGACTCAACGAGGAGCAAATGGATCTAACCTCGTGGGCAAAACGCTCCGTGAAATGGAAAAAAATTGATCAGATTATTGATCCCTATTTGGAGGAGGAGCAACTCAGTTCAAAAAGTTTGTGAAAATTGCGGACCAATGCTTGTGTATGAATCCAGAGGAGCGCCCTACAATGGGCGAGGTCTTGGTCTGTCTTGAATTTGCACGGAAATTGCAAGAAAGCTCAAGTTCTTCTATAGTCGAGGAGATGAGATTCACAAGGAAGATGTGGCTGTTCGTTTTGGGCATAAGTGGTGTGATGTCGGGTATAACTAATCAAACTTATAATCTCTATCTATCTATCTATCTGTGTATGTCTGTGCTTGTGGAGTGCGCGTTCTGGTGCATTTTATTTTGTAAATGAACCTACAGTTTTCAAGTTTGCGGAAGAGAAAACATAATTTGGTCCACAACCTCAGCGTAAAATGCAGTAAAGGGCAGTAGTAAAATCTAGTAACAACGCAGCTTCTCTGTTTGTGCTTGGTACTCGGTAAATAATCTGTCAAACTGATTGGTAATCGTTGTTCTTGAAGGCCGAGAGCATACCCTGCCTTTTCTTTTATCCCATAGAGGTGTCTAGACACCTTTGCAAGAGTAGATGTCGTCCAGAATTGCATTGGCAAGAACCTTTGCGAGGGCATTTAGATGACATTGCAAACTGACGAGAGACCTGTTCTCCTAGGCATAAGGATATAGGTCCAGTTAGTCTCTTTAAAAATTTGCTCTGAACTTTCCCTTCGGGGAGATTCGCACTGTAATTTTGATATCCAAACCACTGCAATCCTTCCTAGTTTTCAGTTGCATCAGAAGGTTAAGGTGGTTGGCGAAATATTATCCTAGCAATCTCTAACTTCATCTATGAGTTTCCCTTCTTCAGTGGCCCAATTATCCTGGTTTGTTATTTCCTCTGGTTCTTTTCTTGTTTCTCCGTTCAATGGTAGCTTTTATCTCCTTCCAACACCAAATTTCAACATCAACCTTGTTAGTTGGGACTTGGGAGGCATATTCTTTCTTATATAAGTAGTTCTGACAATTGATTCTTGAAATCTTGCTCTTTCTTGCTCATTACTTCCCATTGACCCAAGCAAATCTTTCTTTTCATTTTTCTTCTTCTGTTTCCGTAATTGAACACTCAGATAGGTTTCCCCAAACTTGTCTATAGGCTTCATCATATTTTTGGATTGACATTAGGGATTGTGAGGGAGTGATAGAATATATAAATCAGATGAATCGACTTGTGTGGCTTTTCCTATACGTGTTGATGTTAAGGAGTAGATGCTTCTCATAGTGTGTAACAAATCATGTCTTCCTCTCTGAGCTCAGACAGCAAAAAGATTATTAAAATCGCCAATGACGCGCCTAATCGAGATGGAGATACTGTTCTGGAAGTTCCTCTGAGTGGCCAAGATGTGACTCCAAATCTGAGTGAGTGATGAATATAAATAAGTTGAATGAATTGTTCTTTGGTTTACTCCCTGCATGTAGAGGTTATGTTGATGAGTATATGCTTCTTGTAATATGTAATGAGTTCAAGTCTGCTCCCTAATCTCAGACAGCAAAAGAAGCAGCGAAATCGGCAATAGTAGCACATCACCTAAGCAAAATTTGACTCCAAAGCTGAAAGTGTTCACCGTTGCTGAATTGAAAAGCGCTACAGGGAAACCTGGACTTATGGTGCGGAAAAATTCCGAAGGCTGGGTCGATAGGAACACGTATGCCCCGTCAAAGGCAGGCATGGGCATGGCCATCACTATTGAGTGTCTTGATCCAAATGGCCTTCGCTTCCTTAGAAGGGGGCAGGTAATTACTATGCATAATAGCCATCCGCCACTTTGATTTTCTCTAGATGAAGAAGCGATGCGTCTTAGAAGAGATGATCATTTGATATATACAGTCCAACAATCATTATCTACAAATCATATCAATTGTGCATATACATTTGCTGCGTGTGTGCTATGCGTTTGTGTTCATGTTTCAACATGATGAGCGTACAGTATTATGCTTCATTTGTTTACACCAGACGCACAAAGAGGGTAGGGTTGTCGTCAACTATCTTGGTAGTCAATTAAACGAATGGCTTTTTTGCATAGTTCAATATTTAGTTTGTATGGCTTTTTTGGGACATTGCTGATGACGCAATGTTAACACCCCTTTAATCTGAAAGTTTGCCTTTCAAAATGCTTTGGTCCTAAAATCACTTTTTCTTTCTTTTTTTTTCTGACAGCAGAAGTTCAGTAGATGGATAATTAAAGCTTGACCGCGATGCTTTTCACATTGCTATTGTCTATGTAGTTTAAGTTCTTTAGCGCAAAGTAGTAGTGGAAGAGATAAGTAAACATTCTTTCAGCACTTCTAAGTGCTTTAGAAACTATATATACAATATGGCCTCTAGACCTATGCTACTTTCTCTTATGCGTTACTTAGAAAAAGTTCTCTGGGTGTCACAAGCTCCCTAAAAGTACTTTGGGTATCGAATGTGAAGCCTTTCAAGTCAATTCTGTAGAGTGCTTTATGTAGTGTTAATCTATAGAAGCTATACAGGATGAATGCATGAACTTTGCCCTGTAGCTTTGAGTGGTCTAATGTTTTTTTTTTCTCTTTTATCTATTTTTTTTTCTTTTATGCAAGTTTAATAATGGGCAGATGGAGCCCAGCTTTTACAGGTGAAAGCAAGTCATCTGATGGCCGATGCCAGATACTGCGTTCTTTATTCTTTTTGAAGAAACTATTTATTCATGTTACTGGGAAAATGATTTAAGGCCAAAGTTTTATTTTATTCAAAATCAATAGAAGAAGCATATATATAATCATAGCGTGACTTTTTCCACAAATGAACTTTCCTTATTTGATACACTAAGGAAGGTAAGCTGCTGTTTCCAGAAAATGTTAGTTATGCAAACATGAAATACCTTGTAGTAGCAATTCTTTTTTGGGTACACAAGCACACAAGCATTAGTGTCACAATTTGTGTGGTACAAACTCCTAATACGGACTCTTGAGGGAGAAAAAAAATGAAAATGCAAACAAGAAATAGAAACGATATTAACAAAATGGTGAAAAGAATTTAGAAGCATGCAGCACCGTGGCATGTACTAGTAGGATAATCTTACTTTTCGCAAGTTTATTTTATCAACATTGATTGTAAAATTTTACGTTCGCAGTCAGTTGAGTAATTTCTAACAAAATTTAGTCATCCAATCTTGTTTGGTAGTTCGGACACTGCTTGGAAGACGAGAAGCTTTTTCTTGTTTTTGAATTCATGCAAAATGGAAGCTTAGAGAGCTGTCTTTCTAAAAGTAAGCGATACTTCGATAAATCATTATAATCATTTAAACTTGAACGAACCAAAAAAAGTAATGAATTAAACAACACAACCATGTATTTTTTTTGTTTGCAGAAGGGGCCAAACCACTTCCATGGGCTACACGGCTTAAAATAGCAACTGGAGCTGCTCAAGGCCTTGCCTTTTTGCACGGGACAGAGAACCAAGCCATGTACTTCAGCTTTAAGGCATCCACGATATCGATGGATGGGGTACACTGACATTTTTAGATAACTAGCTAGTCTATGCTAAAGAAGCCATTTTTCTCAATTGGGCGTTAATCCACTACTGATTGTCTTTCTTTCTTCAAAATTAATTCTCAGGATCATAATGCAAAGCTTTTTGGTTTTGGACTAAGATTTGAAGACGATATTGGATTCATTGACTGCTCAGATCACTACCAACCGAGTGTTTGGTGGTCTCTTTTAGTGGCTCCTGAATACCGAGGTGAGCTACCCCATTTCGTTGTTTACTTTGTAAGTAGCAGCATAATCACATCTGATCATGTATGGGCGGTCCGTAGATGTTGAATTGGAGAGGATTGTATGATATTAAGGATGGTGCAATATAGCTAAGGGTCTTACAGCGCTTCACCGTAGAGGATAATCCATTCTTACCCCATCACCCTCTGGTCTTCTTTATTTTATGCCATTAAAGGTGAACCGTGATTTCAAGGAGCATGTCAATTGTCATAAATCACGACGAGAGTTCGGTTACAGTTTTCCGAACTCGCAATGATCCATATGGTTCCTCACTTCTCAGCGGTGTTCCTTAGATTATTATTCTCCAAGATTGTATGGCAGTAGAATAATGAACCCGTCGTACATTTGGCAAAGGTTGAGGTACCTCTGCCAAGTTGGGCAGTGGACGAGCTTGGGATAGTTTGCCAAGAAACAGATTTAGGCCGGTCTAACATTGCCCAGCCTGCCCAATTTGCATCACCAGCCGTTCTGAATATTAGGGTTAGCTCTAAACATATTACTCCGTCTTACCGGTTCATAGGCGTAAGGAACATTTTTGCCTGTTTCACATAATTTTTTTTTCTTTTTGTCTGATGTACTTGGGGTTTTGTTATTTCTTTTCTAAGAATGGCTAGGCCCATTGCCAGAGCAATTTTGCTTTTGCTAAAGCAATATACAGTAAGAGTGAAGCTAGTGTATAACCACTCTCAAAGCTGACATTGTTTTGCGAAAGCCGTTCTAGTTTTGGGGTTAGGGCTGCCGTAATTTTTTTTCTATTAATTACTTTACTGCAAAGGAGAGTTTAGGCAATTGCATGCATAATACTAACAGTTTGAGTACCTGGTCTGTGTATTTATGGCCAAGCTAGGCTTATCTGTTACTATGCATTATTTGGTGTACTATCTGCTTCGTTCCATCAATCTAATGGAAACACCGTAGGTGTACTCCTCTTTGGCTGCAACTTGATTGCATTAGATAGATCGGGACCATTGTGACTAACACGCTTCAAATTTTGTAGGTGATGTACGTAATTTGACTTCAAGCAGTGACGTTTACGGTTTTGGAGTGGTGTTGCTGCAGATACTGACAGGTCGGCGGGTTTTTGATTATGATCTACCATTTTCTACTTATAATTTGGTGGAGTGGGCTAGGCCTTTCTTAGCCAACGAATATAAGCAGAAGAGGATCATGGATGCAGGCCTGAAAGATGAGTGTCCTTCAAATGGAGCATTTTTAGTAGCTGAACTCGCACTATTATGCGTTGATCCTGAGCCTGATAACCGGCCGTCCATGGAAGAGGTCGTGGAGAGTTTAAAAGGAATCAATGCAGTGAAGGCATGCCCTGATGAGAAGTCCAAAGCCTGTCAGGGACACAACCAGAAACTTGTACGGTTGATATAAGCCAACAATGTAATGTTGAAAACAAAACTGTAAGTGCTTAAATTAAGCTCTTGACATGACTATGCCATGTCCTGCTCTAAGCCCTTGAAGGTAACTTCCATGCCGCGAGCGCTGCCCGAGGCACCCGTAATCTCGTGCACCCATCGTTCAATCATGGGTGCGACTGTGCGAGACCTCCCTCGTTCAACAACATACCGCAGCTGAAGTTTCATGCTATGCTTTCTAGTTCAGTAAATGTTAACGTTTTGGAGAGGTGTTGTTCCTCATAGTGTTGCATGGATATACATATTATGTTGATGCACTTGGTAACATTTTCAGTTTTGGTTTTCTGTTTCAAAAAAAAAAAAATCAAAACTGTTAAAAAAAAAAATTTACAAAACAAATGGGTGTTTGATTTCCCGATTTTTATTTTGAGTTTTTTCTTTGGTGGTGATTTGCGGTTGCGGTGGTGGGGCATGGCGGTGGCCGATGGTGGTGGTGGATGGTCGTTGGCAGTGACTGAGGGCCGCCGAAGGATGCTGCTGGTCGTCGGCGGTGGGCGGTGACTGCTGACGGTGGAAGGGTGGTGGTGGCCTTAAAATAAAAGGCAAAACTGAAACTCGAAAACTCCTTTTTGGAGTTTTAAAAAATAACCCTGTTTTCAAAACTGAAGAAAAAAAAACGAAAATTGTGTGCCAAACGAGTTTATTTTTTCCAGTTTATAAAAGTGGAGAAAAATTGAAAAAATAAGTGTTACCAAACGGAACCTAAGACGAAAGCTATCAATAACTTCTACTACTTTTGGTTAGAAATATACAGAAATAGGGGTTGTGATCACATGCAATGTTTGTGACTCACAGGAGAATTAATGTTTTCTGGGACACTTAAAAATTGTTGCCATAAATTACAAGTAGTTATCGATATGAGATGTATGTGTAAAAGTAAAGAAAAGCAAAATTACAAAAGTTAAGATAGCGTCCGGTAACATTTCAGTTTTGGTTTTCTATTTCCAAAAAAATAAAAACCAAAACTAGTTAAAAAAAAAATTTACAAAAACAAATGAGTGTTTGATTACCCAGTTTTTATTTTGATTTTTTTCTTTGATGGTGGTTTGCGATGGCTGTGGTGGGGCGTGGCGGTGGCTGATGGTGGTGGTGGATGGTCACCGGAGGGCAGCTGAAGGAGGCTGCCGGTCGACCACGGTTGGCGGTGGCTGCCGGCGGTGGAAGGATGGTGGTGGTCTTAAAATGAAAAGCAAAACTGAAAACCGAAAATTCTTTTTTGGAGTTTTAAAAAATTTCCTGTTTTAAAAACTGAGGAAAAAAAAAACGAAAACTGTATACCAAACGTGTTTATTTTTTCAAATTTATAAAACTGGATAAAAAACTGAAAAAATACGTGTTACCAAACGGAGACTTGATGTTACTGTGATGGCGCAAAAACAACATAAAGAAGTTTGTAGTATATGCCTTAACGATTAACATAGGATAAATGTTAAAATAAGTTAATACAAGAAACGATGATAGAAATACACGAGTTCAGAACTCATTTTGACCACAGTAATGCCACGTCCACAAAAGATTTGTCATGGTTTTGCCTATATTTTTTAATTGTTAGAAATCATCTCATTAAAGGAATTAAAGTCAAATATATAACACTCGTAGCATATACTCCATATAACAGTAAAAGAATCTCATGACCACATCTCAAATTTCTCACATCCGCAGTCCTTTGAATGTGTGTAGATTTTTCAACTAACACGCGGAACCCGTATTTAACCCTTCTGTCTAAAATATTCGCAAAATTATACTCCACGTACACAATCTTGGAAGCGCAGGTCACGGTGCCGCAGCGGCAGCGGTGATGAATCCGATGTCGGTGGTGGTTATAGACAGTCATGAGAACCAAATTAGAGCAACAAAAATGACAAAGGGTGCTGGAAAATCTGCAGCATTGGAGTGGGTTGTACTGGTGGGTTTCTTCATTGGAGTGGGTTTCTTCATCCAATTTCCGCGCTTAGCCAACTATTTAAATCCAATCAAGAGGAAGGTCTGGATGCTCGATTTTTAGCTTCTCCCACAGGTGCGGTCTTGACCCGTATCTCCTTTCTCTCTAGATTTAAGCTCAGTTTAAAGTATGGGAATAAAAGAAGAAAAAGAACATGCGTTGAAACTTAAAATATGTATAACCATGTTAAGATACGGACAGAATTGTATATTAGTGTGAGATGTTTCGTCAAGCTGGCCGAGTAATGCGGGCACCTTACGCAACAAACTTATTTTACTAATTTTGCTGATTATTCTTTATTTAATGTGTGAGACATTTTAACAAATTTGTTCTTCTTTAATTTGTTATGATCGTTTGACTTTTGATTAAACATAATCTGTACCGGTTGGGAGTCGAGTGTGTACCGATGTGTTGTATTTAGCCTGAAGGTTCCTACTAGAAGTACAGAGTGTTTCCTATACTGCCATTTGTCCTAGTTGTTCTTCAGCTTAAATGCTGATAAAGTCATGTGATTAAAGTCAACACTACTAGAAATATGCTAAGATTATTCTCATCCATTGTTTCTAAACCTGTTTGGGGAGAAGGGTGTTGATCGCCTCGCGATGATGGGGTGCCACAGGAGGTTGCTTTGGTGGTTTCATCCTGTATAGTTTTGTATAACGTATCACTATTTGCATTAAGTTTTGAGTTATTGGGAAGTTCTGTTCATTTCAGCCAGAGGGTTCCTGCTATAGGTGCAGATTGTTATATCCATATAGCCACTTGCCTTGGTTCTTCTAGAAATAGTATCCTTCCATATAGTTGCTGTTAAGATCTTTCTGATCCAGTTGCAGTCAACTTTGATTACATATCTGTCTCTACGTCCATCCTCGAATTCTATCTCGTTACCTTCCTTTCCCTTGCCTAATTTATCTGTTGACAGCATATCTGCTACTAATCTGTAGTTTGTATAACTGTCTCGGCAGTTCATTCTGGTTTTGCGCCACATGCTTTAGATGCCTTTCGAATGCCATTGAAGTGGGGCAGAGGATGTTGCCAGAACAACTTGGCAGGCGGTTCTCCCTTGCTGAGATCCAAATCGCGACCCAAGATTTTGACGATGCTTTGGTCATCGGACAGGGGGGATTCGGAAAGGTGTACAAAGGGACGATCGACAACGGGGCAAGCACTGTTGCTATAAAGCGGTTGAATTCCTTGTCAAAGCAAGGAGCCCCTGAGTTTTGGACAGAGGTTGAGATGCTTTCCAAGTTTCGACACTGCCACCTTGTGTCTCTGATTGGTTACTGCGATGACAGCCACGAGATGGTCCTTGTGTACGAGTATATGCTCCATGGAACTCTTGATGACCATTTACACAAACTTGATAAATGTGGTAATGCTCCTCTGTCTTGGGTGCAACGCCTCAAGATATGCATCGGTGCTGCTCGCGGATTGGATTACCTTCATACAGGTACCAGTCTCCAGCACAGAGTCATACACCGGGATGTGAAGAGCTCAAACATTCTATTGGATGAGAATCGGGCAGCTAAGGTTTCTGACTTTGGGTTGTCCAAACTAGGCCCGGCAAATCAGTCATTCTCCCATGTCAACACTGATGTCAAAGGCACACTGGGCTACCTGGATCCAGAGTATTTCTTGACCTGTCAATTGACAAGGAAATCTGATGTGTATGCATTTGGGTTGGTACTGTTTGAAGTTCTTTTACGGAGGCCGGCTGTGGATCCAAGACTCAACGAGGAGCTAGTGGGTCTAGCCTCATGGGCAAAACGCTGCGTGAAAGGGAAAAAAGTTGATCAGATTATTGATCCCTATTTGAAGGAGGAGCAACTCAGTTCAAAAAGTTTGAGGAAGTTTGTGAAAATAGCGGACCAGTGCTTGTCTAGGGATCCAGAGGAACGCCCTACCATGGGTGAGGTCATGGTCTGTCTTGAGTTTGCGCTGAAATTGCAAGAAAGCGCAAGTTCTTCTTTAGTCGAGGAGATGACATTCACAAGGAAGATGTGGCTGTTCTTTTTGGGCACCACTGGGATGACATATGGTAAAATTCTTTCCATCTATATCTATTTGTTTGTCTATGTGTTTGTATTTGAGAACCACATGATTGAATGTACTTCCATCAGTATGTGTACCTCGTCTATCATTTCAAAAGCAAAGTCGAATCAAATCGGGTTAGCCACATCCATTGTGCAGCAGTCTTTCATTTTTATGATTATCGTAAATTCTGTTTGTATGTTCTCCTTAATTTTTTAGATGACCCGGGATAAAGCATTTTTCTAGACGATGTTGGGCAGCTGTAGCATCCAACAATACTGGAGAATTTTTGTACTTGCTACTCAAGAAGAAGATCAAACTTATTATTAAGGTATTCTTAAAGGTCTAAACACAATGCTTCTTTATATAGGGGCAAATATATTTTCTCAAGTAACAGTTGTCTAAATAAGACTTTGACTGGGTTAAGAAACAAATTTATTAGCCCCTTCGCTTTTACCTGGTCTAAATAAGTGTGATCTTATATCTGAGAAAGGCTAGCCCTATTGCCAAAGTGATAATGACTTTTGCCAAAGTACTGCCTGCTTTGGGGTGATTGTACCATGTTATTCTGAAACTGTATGTTGCTTTAGGAGATGCCATATGTGCTTTATCAATATGGCTAGCTTGAAAAATAGTTGACAGAACAATGGTATAGGATGAGAGAAGAAAAAAAACATTATTTCGAAAAACTGGTGTGCGTAAACCAAGCGCATCAGTAGAATGGAAGAGTTTTTGTTTGCAAAGGTCAGCTAATTAATTTATTTATCAGTAATGCCAAACAATGGTGCTAACTGATAACAGACGAGATATGCTTCTCATAGCGAGTAACAAATTCGTGTTTTATCCTCTAAGCTCAGACAGCAAAAAGAACATTAAAATTGGCAATAATGACGAAGGATACATTGTCCAGGAAGTTCCCCTCGGTGGCCAGAATGTGACTGCAAAGCCGAGTGAGTAGTAAAATGTATAAATTGGATGAATGGAGTTCTTTAGTGTTCCCTCCACGCCGATGTTAAGGTAGGAGTCGATGCTTATCTTGTTATGTAACCAAGTCATGTTTCCTCCCCAGTCTCAGACAGCAAAATGATTATTAAAAGTGGAAACAAAAGAGAATCGGTCAACGAAGATGAAGATATATTCAAGGAGGTTCCTCATAGTGACCAAAATGTGACTCCAAAACTGAAAGCTTTCACCTTTGCTGAGTTGGAAAGCGCTACAGGAAATTCTGGCCTTAAAGTGGGAAGAACTTTCAGAGGTTGGGTAGATAAGAATACTTATGCCCCGTCGAATGCAGGTATAGGCATAGCAATTGTAGTTGAGGGTTTGAAGTCAGATACCCTTGGAGGCTTTAACGATGGGCAGGTAAATCAACTTTTTTTACGAACCATCAATCACTTTGAATGCTTTAAAGGAAGAAAAGAAGATTTTTTTATGTAAAACAGATGCATCTTAGAAGATATTATCATTTCTCTTCCTCTGCTTTAAGGTAATAATTCCTAAAAACTAATAACAACATCAATATCATATATGGGTTGATTTGTTCGGATATTAGAGCTGTTGTAGAAATTCGATATATAAATCTTGTTAAGCGTACCAAATAGCTTTTTCATTTAGTTGAATACCTGAATAGCTAGGTAGTCATTTGAAATAATGATTACCTTCGACTAGCTTATTTTGGGACATTGCTGCTAGTGCAATTTTACCACCTCTTTAATTCGGAAAGTTTTGTGCTAAAGGTGAACTTAATATTATTATTCTTTTTGTTTTTGAGAGTAGCTGTTAAAAATTGAAGCTTGCTTTGACGTTTCAGATTGTATTTCACGTGCAGTTTAAGTTCTTTAGCAAATGATGAGAGAGTGAATGAGGCAAGGGAACATTTTTTCACCTTATATTGGTGCATAGATTTTATCCTAAGAACAATTTGACATTTTGACCAAGAACACTTCTTTTTCTTAAATCCCTACTAAGGAATATTCCTCCAAGTGGCATGAGCTACTTCAGAACCAGTCCTGAAGCATCCTTTATCTTGAACAGACATCATAACGAATGAACTCTGAACTTTTCCCTATAGCTTTGGGTAATCTAATTGAATTTCTTCTGCAAATCTAAAAGTTCAGAGGGAGACCAGCTTTTTAAGGGATTGAAGCCTCTCTCTTTTTGTTTTCATTTTGCGTGTTTAATTTACCTCTCAGGATTTTAATGCAAAGTTTTTTGGGTTTGGCCTAAACTTTGAATGCGACAGCGAATTTTATGATTCCTCGGAATATTACCACCCAAATGTACGGTATACTCGTGCAGTAGCTCCCGAATACTGTGGCTAGTTATCAAATTTTCTTCATATTTTATTATACTAATCAGTGATCAAAGTTGTTATGGAAGGACAGGAGTCCCTGGTTTTGGGTTGGAGAGATAGTTTTAGAAGAAGGGTTACGACAAAACCCTTGGGAAACTAGAGCCAGATTGTACAACTTTTAATTCCTTTTTCTTTTTCATCAAACAGAATCTATCATAAAAGCACCATGACTATTTGGGGGTTTGTCAATTTGTCACACATCACTATGAGAATTGTGTTGCAGTCTTGTGAACTCTAGATGAAAAGTATGCTTCTTGTGTTTGTCAAGTACGATCATCGACTATTTGTAAGAGTGTATTACATTTACGTTTTCCTAAAACAGGCACTTCAAAATGAGGTCGCAGACTTGTTCGTTCGTTTGCTTTCTCTGTGATGTTCTTGAGTTTGAAGATCACCCAGATCTCAATATCTCCTATTTATCTGAGTATCAAAAATTTTAAAGACCTTGGTGCTGTGAAAAATCCCCTTTTGCCCCTTTCACACTGGCTTGCCTTTTTAGGAAAGAAATGTACAAGCACAGGAAAGAAGAAAGAAGCCAAGAATTGGTTGAGGTATTCGAGCCTCTTACTGAAAAAGTTATTAATGCTTGCAATTAGTATCGGTTGTAAATTAGAGCCGTTGCATATTTGAACTAGCTCACTTTGAGTGGGACCTGCGAATGGCACAAATTTCACTCTTTAGTGGCAAAGTGGAGCGGTTTTGTTCAAAAGTGGAGCGAAAATATCACTTGCCCTCAAATTGTTATGTGCTTTTTGGCTTTACAAGAAACAAAGGAAAATTATACTAACTGGAGCATAGTTCGACACGTAGTTGGTTGACGAGGGTGAGGTATCTCATGCCAAGTTGGTTTGAGAAAGAGCTTGGGTTCTTTTACCTAGAGATTAATTAGGTTTAACTGAAGCCTAGTCCTGCCAAATTTGGAGCGCTCGCAGTTCTTCTCTGACTTACGTGTTCATAGTACAAGGTTCCTTTCTGCCTTGCTTAGTTTCATGAAATAATGTCAATCTGGTGCCAAAGGAAACTTGACATGGTCTGCCACGCCAATATATGTTTGAGTGTGACCCAAAACTACGCTGTTTTGGTTAGATCTTGCCGAGATTACCAAAATGCTCTCGGTCTAAGCTTCGTTATTTTAAAAAATCAGCTTAGGGAACCATACTGATTAACAAACATCATTTTTTGGCAGGCTATACAGATTCTTTGACAATAAAGAGCGATGTCTATGGTTTTGGAGTGCCGTACTACAATTACTGATAGGCAGACGGGTGTATGATATGGCTCGACCATCTTCTGAGCGTAGTTTGGTGAAATGAGCTATTCCTTTATTAATCGGCGAGAATAAGCAGAAGATCATCATGGATGCATGCCTATAAGGCGAGTATCCTTCCCTCGGAGCATTACAAGTGGCTGCAGTTGTAGGATTATGTCTTCAGAATGACCCTGAATATCGACCTTAGACGGAAAAAGTCTTGGAAATCTTGGAGAAAATTAGAGCAGGAAAGATTGTGCCGAAGGCGAACTCCGCTACTATCACGCCCGAAGAATGATACACTGCATGTTATTGTCACCATTGTCACCGATGGTGGTGGCTTCACTTCAAGCAAAAAGGTCGAGCTAGAATGCTCGTATACAGAGTGTTGAAGCATGTTTAGACCAATCATTGTTTGATTAAAAGTTTAGGGAAACGAAACATGTACAAATCCTCTTTTCGGAAGCATATGATTAACTGTTCTGTTTGGTAGTGCTATTAGGCCTTAATATTCTGGAAATCCTATATTTAAGAAGGTTCGTTACTGTACCGTTCGATAAGCAAGTAGAAATGGAGTGTTTTACGCTTACAATGGTCTGCAAAGAGATGAAGCATGGTAAGCTTGGTCACTGATCGTAAACCCATTATTTGTTGACAATTGAAAACCTAGTGCTTTTGTCAACTGATGTACAAATTCAGGATATATCGGCACTTAATCCTTACTTAGCACAGTGCTCAACGATTTTCCTATTGCGGGGTTGGTGTAAGCAGCTTTTTCTCCGCTTTTGTGGAGAACAAAGTATCAAGCTCGTGGATTGCAAGTCACAATGAAGTAAGCTTAAAAGTTGTGTAAGTGTAACGATCCATAACACCCTCTACTCAAATCGAGATTAAGTTATGTTGGGAGGGTTATGGCAGGCGGCCCAACCACCCTTGGACGACATAAGAAAAATCAAAGTCCCTGTTATATACGTTGAGATGCGAGATTAAAAACCTAACATTCAACTTACCGACTAGGGAGAAAATTTAATCTTATATACGTTTTGTATTGACTGAGGGGAGTTTTCAACACGTTATTAGCCATTGTAATTGGTCATATTCTCATAGACAACCTCAAAAAATCATTTTTTTTTCCACCTTTTCTTGTTAAATAAGAGAATGATGTTGCCAAATACGATTGTACACAGGTTTTTCTCAATTTGGCCTTATGACCTTACATTATTTTAGATAGTTTAATCCCAACAAGCCAACCGGTGCTTATATCTGTCCATAACACCTTCTACGTCAAATTGAGATTAAGTTATGTCGTAAGGGATGTGGGAGGCGGCCCAACTACACTTGGGACGACATAAGAAAAATCAGTGTCCCTCTTATAAAAATAAATGCTGTGATGCGAGATTAAAAACCCTAAATTCAATCTACCGACTACGGTATTAATCTTATGTACCTGTTGTAACGACCGAGGGGAGTTTAGATTAAAGAGCTTCTTAAGCTGAAAGTTTTTAACACGTTATTAAACATTGTAGTTGGTCATAATTTTATAAACCCCCCCAACAAACACATTTTTTCAACTTTTCTGATTAAATAAGAGAATGATATTGCCTAATACGATTGTATTTTCTCAATTTGGCCTCATCACCCTTATATTATTTAGACAATTTAATCCCAACAAGCCAACTGGTGCTTATACAGTATTTTAGAGAGAAGTTTAAGGCAAAAACTGAGCGGCCCACTGCACTAAAATAAGCCTCCACACTCCCGCGTCTTAAGTCACCTGGTGTTTATATTTAAAAACAACTTCAAGGCAAGGCAGCGACGACTTTGTAATGGGGCTAGGGGTAATTTGGTTTTTTGAATTGCCTGTTCACATATGCGGGTGGATTTGCGGTTGACATTAAAGGAATTTGTCGACTCCGGTGGAGGGAGGAAAAGAATATTCCGGACATTCGCAGCCGCCACCACAGTCCACCTGCAAGTCCGCTACCACTAGTCTCTTAGAAGTGTGTCTCCCTTCATAACATGAGCGACTGCGACGGCTCGCCGTCCACGTCTTCCTCATCCAGCCGCCGGTTCTCACTCGCCGACATCCAATCGGCGACCGACAACTTCGCCGACGAGCTAGTCATCGGCCGAGGCGGGTTCGGAAAAGTGTACAAAGGCTCGATCACCGATGGCGAGCGCATGACGGTCGCCGTGAAGCGGCTGAACCCCCGCTCCCGCCAAGGAGCCCGAGAGTTCCGGACGGAAATCGAGATGCTCTCCAGGTTCCGGTATCCGTACCTCGTCTCGCTAATCGGCTACTGCGACGAGCAGGACGAGATGATCCTCGTTTACGAGTACATGCCGCGGGGAAACTTTGCCGATCACTTGCACAGATCGGGGAAGAATTACACTGCGCCGCTCCCGTGGCTACTGCGCCTCAGGATCTGCATTGGCGCGGCGCGTGGGCTGGACTACCTCCACACAGGCACGAGCATCCAGCCGGACAGAGCGATACACCGTGACGTGAAGAGCTCCAACATCTTGCTGGATGATAATTGGGACGCCAAGATATCGGACTTTGGGCTGTCCAAACTAGGTCCAGAAGACCAGGCCTACTCCCATGTAAGCACCGAGGTTAAAGGTACGTTCGGATATTTGGATCCGGAGTACTACTTGACCCGCAGACTGACGAGGAAATCAGATGTGTACGCGTTTGGGGTGGTGATGCTTGAGGCACTGTGTGGGAGGCCGGCGGTGGATATGAGCGCCGATGAGGAGCAATGGGGTCTGGCCGGGTGGGCCCAGTATTGTATTAGTGAAAGAACCGTAGATGAGATTATTGATCCTAGTGTGAGGGAGGAAATTAAGAAGGATTGTTTGATGGAGTTTGTGCAGATTGCCGACGAATGCTTGCATCATTTTCCTAGGAAACGCCCCACGATGGCTCAGGTCGTGGTGCGTCTTGAGTTTTCCGTGGCAATGCGGGAAGGGAAGGACTCCTCTATTGTTGTCAAGCCTGCAAAGATGCCTTTGACACTGCACGAGGGAGAGGATTCTTCGGATGTTGTCAAGCCTGCCAAGATGAGTTTCACAAGGAAGCTGCAGCAGTATTTCTCAAGAGGAACTTCAGGTACGCTCAAATACTTTATCTGTTTATCTGTTTGATTGGTACAGTCCAATGCATTTAATGTAAGCATTCCCTCTATTTCTTTTAGAGTAGCCTACCTTTTACCAAACTTGAAATGCTATCCGGAGAAATCAATTCGGAAGAAGCCTCCTTATTGTCCTGGATAATATTGATGCCCTGATTTTAGGGAGTAACGGCCCTATCACCCTTAGGTGGAACTTACTACCTTAGTTGCCGCAATTTATTGTTGGAATCTCTGATCAAGTAATACTAACCTTTTGAGGATGTTCAAAAGCATTGTGCTGATAACAATCTCAAAGTTGGTCATGTTGATTTCACTAGCATAAAGCGTTTCTGGATAAGGAATTATGTTCCTCTTTCTTTTGAAGAGTGGGTCGGTTTCCCGGGAAGGTCATGATTGTACCTTAAATTTGTTTTTCTAAAGTGTGCCCAAACGCACATACTCTTAACAGAGACAACACAGAGGATAAAAAACAATGGTCTCTCCGGATGTTTTATGAAAACCTCCCGAGTTGTTTGAATAATTGCATGGACCTTCTTTCTCAGTGTTGTTAACTGATAGAGATTAACAGAAGTCATTGATTTTCCTTTGCACCTTTATGTAAATAGCTCCTTTTACTCTTTTTAACTTTATTGTGGTCAACTGATAACAAGTTCTGAGTAAAATATTGTTTGTTCACAACTCTGTGATCTAGATTTATTTCCATAATATCACTGCAATCCTTCCTACATTTCAGCTGCATCAGTATAGATATATTTGCAAATTACTGCCGTACTTCATAGTTTTTATTTGCATCAGAAGTTAATGATTGTTGCTATCACTAACTTCACCTTTCCTTACCCGGTTTAGTTGCTTTCTCCATTTCTCTGATCTTCTTTTTGTTTCTCCATTCAAGATAGCTGAGTGGAAAAACCTTATAGATCTGGGGAAGAACCATGGCTTTCTCGTTCTTCCACCGAAAAGACCTCTTCCTGTGTTGGTGGCTCTTATTGTTGATCCATTAAACTTTGCTCTTCCTTGCTATTCTCTGTTTTTTAAAGATCACTATGGACTTCTTGAAGGTGCAACCCAGCTTTTGGATTTTTTGAGTTCCCTACGGGGGTTTATTTCCATTCAATTCAAGCTAATCATTCTTCTGTTCTTCTTAGTTTTCCCAATTGAACATCTGAATAGGTTGTCCAGAATTGTCTATAGGCTCTATCGTATTTTCCTTTCACATATCATATATGGCCTGAGCCAAAACGCCTCAAATAAGAAGCCTTTTCCTGAATTTGCTTATTGTGCTCACATTATGGACTCTGGCTGAGGGATACCGCATAAAATGGAAGGATGGTGTTCTTAAGCTTTTTTTTTCAAACTCATGTTTCCCTCCCTAATCGCAGACAGAAAAAAGAATATTAAAAGCAGCAAGAAAAATGTATTACCTGACGGAGATGGAGATACATTCCAGGAAGTTACTCTGGGTGGTCAAAATGTGACTCCAAAGCTGAAAGCGGTCACTCATGTTGATTATATATATTATCATAGTAAGAAAATAGAATTTGTCTAAGCAATTATGCAAAGTCAACGTGTCTGACTTTATGAGCAAGTCAAGCCAACCAAATACTACCACCTCAGTCTATCAACCAATGATGAGCAGCTCTTTAGCGATTTCTTTCTAGGTTTTGCAGCGATCTCTTTGATTGGAAATGCACGGTTAGAGATGTAATTTGGTCGGGTTGAGATATAATTTATTTTCTCATTAATCATATATTATAATATAGTTAATAAATCTTTAAATTAAAAAAAGAACAAATATAATGACTTTCACTGCATCGATGCATATATACATAATAAATCATAATAATGGAGATTACTCATGAAGATTGATTCAATGAATCAAATAAGCCACTACTTAATACGATTAGAATCATATTGACAAAAATTGTGTAGAATACTGTAAATGTATCTCATTTTGGTACATCACTATGCTAATACATTATATCAATGTATCTAAAACTACTATCAAAGTGAAAATGTATTTAGTTTTCACTAACATTCTAATTTTTTATATCCTCCTTTAATTATTATGTAACATGTATTGTTAGAAATAATATTTTACTACGTGATTTGAGTAAAAGAAATGTGAAATGGAGAAAAACTTTTGCTCATGCCTAGCTTATCGTTCTTACACATACAAAAAAAAAATTTACTTTGTGTCTTATAAAATTTTTATTGGCTTTGAATTTAGATTTGTAAAATTTAGTGGGCACATTTGCATATAGTTTTGTAATCGTTCAATTTTTTTGTACCAGAGGGGTATCAACACAGTGTTAGCAGTTTTGCCTTTCGTTATCATTGTAAGTTGACCACCTTAAGCAAATCCTGGTAGCGTCAGTCATCTGATCTGAGCTGCAATGCCTTAGAATGGGCTTTTCCTGAATATGCTCCCTAGCATTCTTTGAGGATTTTGGGTGCATGATCAGATGCATGGACTGATGATTTTTGGACAGTAATTCTGATTTGGGTGTGTCTGTCTTTCCTCTATGCAGTTACGGAAAAAAAAAACTTTCTTACATGTAGTTCCTGAATTATACGTTTGAGGCAGTGATTCGACAATTCATGCTTTTGTTTCTCTCCTTGTCTCTTATTTTAGGTAACAGCTTCAGTAACAGCATATTGCCGGACAAAGATGGAGGCGTGTCAAACAAAGATGGAGTTGTTGCACGGGAACTGCCTTCAGGTGGACAAACTCTGACTCCAAGTTTTAAGCTATTCACCTTCAATGAACTGAAAATCGTGACCAAGAATTTTAATCGAAAAAGGTAAGGGATTCCATGTTGTGGCTTTCAAAGGTTGGATTGATGAAAAGATGTATAACCCGTCAAAGGTTGGTGTGCGCCAAGACAGGAGATACACCTGAAATGCGATCCGGAGAAATCAATTCGGAAGAAGCCTCCTTATTGTCCAGGATACTATCTTCTATAGCATCAGGTTAAACATGAAAGTTTGCCATAAGTCAGCATTTAACCGCATATAAGTTGTTCATGGAAAAGAAATAGGAGGCCCAGTAGAGGGCTAGATGTAGGCAGCTCCTTCCCCTTTTTGAGGGGCTGTTTCTGCGTTTCGAACGCTTGCTGTCAAGGTCATAGTGGAGCAACCTTTCTCCTGCACCAAATGAATGGATTGAATTTAGTCGTATGATTTCCTATGAACAACTTTGACTAAGTAAATATCATGCGAACTTGAATGACTTATTATGAGTTTGTTTATAGGAGTTGAGTACCAACAAACGCTCGAAGGGGTGAACTGTAATAAAAGAAATCACAGAAGGGATGAGGATGAGCAGTTTGAATGCAAGAATAAGTTTAACTGAAAAACGCATTTCAATTGCAAAGCGGGTTGTCGAAATAGTAGGGATATCAATTCTTAACAAGGACTCATAATGGATATGTATGCGAGACCTTACTACACGGAAGGCCACGTGCGCAGGGGGCAACTGTAGGGGACTGCCTAATTGGGTTAGCTTGTGAGATAATAGGCCGGTGGGACGACATGTATTATTAATAGACGCAAGACCCACGTGTCTTGTGGTAGCAACTCATACATCGGCTCAGTGGTTTATCTACTGTTCAATTGCTCGTTCAAGTATCATCTTTTGGTTTATATTTCTTGCTTGACTGCTGGTACACTATTGCAGTTGTATGCTGGTTAAGCAAATGAAGTTGTATTTGTTTGATCTTGTTGGTACTGTTTCCTTCTCCTTTGGCTCTTTTAAAAATTTAAGGCTTCTGACCTCATCAAATGTAGGTAAGAATGGAGGCTATCATGCCACAGAAGATGCCACAGAGAGGACACAGACTGTGAACATCCTGCCCATTGCTGTCCCTGCTATTGGGGTGGATGAGTTGAAGGAAATTACAGATAGCTTTGGTAAAAAGGCTTTGATTGGCGAGGGTTCATGTGGCATAGTATATTATGGCATCTTAAAAAGTGGGCAGGCTGCGGCCATTAAAAAGTTCGACTCAAGTGAACAACCAGACGACGAATATTTAGCACAGGTTCGGCCTACAAAATGTGCTATATATGATAGAGCTGCATGAGATTCAGTAGTCCTATAGATTTTCTGAAATTTGATTCACGTCATTACAGGTTTCAATGCTTTCTAGGCTTAAACATGAGAATGTCGTTGAGTTACTTGGTTATTCTGTGGACAGTGGTCTTCGTGTCCTTGTCTACAAGTATGCTTCAAATGGTTCTCTTCATGATATTCTTCATGGTAAGTGATGTCCAATTTTTCCGTTGTGAAGAATGTCTGGAAAACTGCACGAACCTTAAATTTGAGAATGTTTTAGGTGACCTTCGTAAACAATTAAGTGCCGAAGGGTCTCATTAATTCAACAAAACAAATGGTTAACAAGAAAATGCTTCATCTCATAGATAGGATCCTCTTAAATGATCTTCGTTTACTCTGACCAATTGCTTCACATTGGGTGCAAGGGCCCTTTCCAATGCCATGCCAAAGATGGGAACAGCATTTATAAACTCAGTTACGAGCAAAGCTAGAGAAGATGATAAACTATTTCCCCAGTTCCTCGAATAAACACTTCATGAATCTGACGCCTCTGCCTCAACTTTCGTGTACTCAATATCTGAGTCAGGCTATCCATTTAAAGTATACTACCTTGATGGGTAGTGTTGGAATAGTCCGTGACAAGACGTGGGTTTGTTGTCCCACATTGGAAAAATAAGAAGGATGTAAAGCCTTTATAAGGTTTTACTCACAAAATCAATTAACTACAGTTAGTAGTCAACAATTATGTCTGGTCAGATTGACATTTTTCCTTAAGGACAGTGATAATTCACAATCAAAGCCTTGTTGATATCAGGTAGCTTAGGAAGGGTTGAAAGAATGTTCGACGCTAGGGAGCTAGTCCACTCGAATTTAACACCGTTTACGTGTTATTGCATTGATGTGATTGAATATCCCTTCGAACAAAACTGATTGTAGGAAGGGTATTCACACCCATAACGGGGTATCCCCCCCCCCCCCCCCCCCCAACTTCTTCTATTTATGTTCCAACCTTCCAACATCTTAGCTAACTGCTTTGTTCAAGTAATTCCTCGGTGATGCAAATAAATGTAATAATCTTCAACTTGTGGATGTAGGAAAAAAAGGTGTCATAGGTGCACAGCCAGGTCCAGTTTTATCATGGTCCCAAAGAGTTAAAATTGCTGTAGCTGCTGCAAAAGGACTTGAATACTTGCATGAGAAGGTGCAGCCTCGTATTATCCACCGTGATATTACGTCTAGCAGTATTTTACTTTTTGATGATGATGTCGCCAAGATTGCGGATTTTGATTTGTCAAATCAAGCTTCTGTTGCGGCAGCACGTCTGCATTCCCCCCCTCGATATCATGTTCCTGATTTCACAAGACAACTGTATTCCACTCGTGTTTTGGGAAACTTCGGTTATTGTGCTCCAGAGTAAGTTTTCTTTGATTCTTTGCATAGATACTTTTTTGTGTCTAAGTGATTAAATTTCCCAATTCTGCTCAAATTACCTTGTGTTGCAAGTGATTAAAATTTCCAATTCTGCTTAAATTACCTTTTGTTGCTGCCAAGTGCCAACCACGGATTTTATACTTGATAGGAAGCAGCGTAGATGGCATAATTTATAATGCCTTAAGAATCTTTCCCTTACAAGAAAAATTATCTCATTACCTTGGTCCTTGGGTAAGAAACAAATAAGGAACTGATATATGGTTCCAGAGGATGAAGTGACCAAATGGTAGGATCTGTTTGTTCCTTATCAATCTCAGGGATTAGGATTGTCTCATGTAACCCAAAGTTACAGCAGGGGTGCTGAGACTCTCTCTCTCTCTTCCCCCTCTCTCATTTGGGATCACAGCACCCCTGCTGTAACCACGGGTTTCAGCAGGGGATCCTGATCCCAATCTCAGGTATTTGGCCCCGCATGCGCCCATAATATTCACATGCATATGACTGACACTCTTGACAGTCCATGAAATTCTTAAAAACTGCTGACCAGAGTCACCAGACCATAGAGCTATGGCTGGGAGCAGAAGCGACAGCAACAATGTGCCTTAGAGCACTTGTATACATAACAGTGGGCAGATACCACCTGCGGTGTATGAAGGTTTTATTGTATAATTTGAATTTTAAAAAATAAAGAACTATATGTTTATCATATTCGTTTTCTGTTTTTATAATGATGATTAAAATTATTATTTTTTGTGTATTTTTTCCATTTTCTGTTTTCGTTTTGGATAAAATTATTCAAACAGTGACAAGAAACTGAAAACACTTTCGAGGTGTTTTCAGGTTTTTTCACCAAAACTTAATTTAATGTAAGAAAAAGTAGTTAAATTTGGTACATATAATAAAAGTACAAGAGCGTATTTTTTAATTAAATATAAAAATCATGAAAATAAAAATAGAAAACGAATATGATAAATGTAGGGCCCAAGGTTTTTTACGGAAGACTTTCCTCTGGTATGTTGGGAGTCTGTCTCCTAGATGATTGGCTTTGCTCAGGTTCGATTCCGTAGCTGCATTCCTATTCTACTTTTTTGATAAATAAAAAGGGCATGAAGTAAAAACCATAATAAGATCCATTCTTTGATTTTTTGTGGCGTTGCCCCCTGAAGCGTCTAGTTGCTCTGATCTTTTCGATTCATTTGCCAGATATTCATTGACTGGGCAGCCAAGTTCAGAGAGTGATATTTACAGCTTTGGTGTCGTCCTCCTGGAGCTCTTGACTGGGCGTAAGCCTTTTGACCATACATTGCCACATAGACAGCAGAGTCTTGTGACATGGGTACTCCCTCCATCTTAGTTCACCATGACGGAATATTACTGCTTATTTCTGAGCTTCGTCTTGTATATTCTGTAAACAAAGCTTATACCTTTGCCTGTGGGTGGTACTTCAGGCAACACCAAAACTCAGCGAAGATAAGTTGAAGCAGTGTGTTGACCCCAGACTGAACGGCGAATACCCTCCCAAGGCAGTTGCAAAGGTAATCCGAAGTGCATTTTGGACGATTGACTTGTTTTATTGCTGTACCAAATAGATAATGACTTGTAGCAGGCATGCATATCTTGTTCATCCTTTCTAGACATACGGCGTTTTCTCGTCCCAACAATTATCCATGTCTGAATTACAACCTCCATCTGATTAATTTGATTAACTAATTTTCTCTCATGCTTTGCCTGTATGGTCAATTTGCTGGAAAAAGATGGCTGCTGTTGCTGCCTTGTGTGTTCAATATGAAGCTGTGTTTCGGCCAAACATGAGCTTTGTAGTTAAAGCGCTCCAGCCTCTTTTAAATGCACGATCTGGACCTGCTCAGTAAAGCGCAGAACTTGTGATGTTCCTCCCTCCTCAACCTCTCCTCAAAAACATGTTCCCAGTTTCTGTGTCTCATTTGATTCTCTTCGTAGCGAAGAATTTTATTCATTTGGCCCGGCTGTAATGCAAAGATTTATTGTTCTACGGATGCACTGATGGGAGTGCCTACGTTGTACCTACCAAAGCAAAACATAGAAGAATGTAACAGTGCCTATGTAGTATGACGTCAGCAGTCGGAGAGAAAAGACGCTTCCAAATTCATTTCTCTTTTCTAACTTTTACAAATAAGAATGACGTGCTTTGCACGTAAAGTAGTGATTCAAAATAAAAAAAAAGGTTATAGCCTTAGTTAAAAAATATAATTAGTATAATTATTTTAATTAAGTCATAATAAGTAAATTAATTACGAATTACTAATCAAAGACTCGAAGTATAGAAAGTTCATTGAGAAAAAACATGATTTTAAATGTGAATTGTTAATGTCAATTATCACAAATATTTGTTATTATTTATCATACTTGTTTCTTTTGTCACATCAAATTATTATTTAAGAGAATCCTGATTGTTTTACGTTGTATCTTGTTAATTAAGGTAGAGTGACATTGCAATCAATTTAAACACATCATAAAAATATTTAATTCTCACATAAAATATTACTATTATGGAATTGCAGTAATAAAAGTAATGAAAGTGTTTTAAATGACGTACATACATGTAATGCAAAGTGTACATGTTTAGGGAACCGAAACATGTGCAAATCCTCTTTTCGGAAGCATACGATTCATTGTTTTGTTTGGCAGGGCTGTTAGGCCTTAGTATTCTGGAAATCCATCTAAGAAGTTTTGTTACAGTACCATCCAATAAGCAAGTAGAAATGGAGTGTTGTAAGCTTAACAATGGTCTGCAAAGGGATTAATCAGGGTAAGCTTAGTCACTGAACATAAACCCATTATTTGTTGACAATTGAAAACCTACAGCTTTGGTCAACTGATGTACAAACTCAAGGTATATCGGTACTTAATCCTAAGTTAGCGCAACGCTTAAGGCTTTTCCGATTGCGGGGTTGGTGTAAGCAGTCTTTCTCCTGCTTTGGTGGAGAACGCGTCCAAGTTCGAGCTCGTGGGCTGTAACTCACAACGGAGTAACCTTAAAAGTTGTGTCAAGACTAACTATCCATAACACCCTCTACGTCAAATCGAGATTTAGTTATGTCGAGAGGGATGAGGGAGGCGGCCCAACCATGCTTGGGACGACATAAGAAAAATCAAAACCCCTGTTATAGAAATATATGTTGAGATGCGAGATTAAAAACCTAAAATTTTCCGGTAAGGATTACATCGGGTCTTCTCGCTGGCCGCGTCAGGTCATTACATTGGGTCTTAGATGGCATGTTGGTAATGGATCAAGAATCTCGATTTGGAATGATGTTTGGATTCCAAATGAGGAATTTCCCCATCCTATTATTCTAGCTAACAATACAAATCACCATGCCTCTGCTGTCAAAGATCTTATTCATAACAACACCTGGAACTCCTGCTTGATCAATTTCCTTTTTCCCGCTGACATCGCTACGATGATACAAGTCATTCATATATCGCCTCATGATATTGATGATACTTTGGTGTGGCGGTATATCAAGCACGGTGACTACTCCGTCGCATCCCCTATCACATGTTATACCACCAAGACCTTGAAAATCGTGACCACCGTGATCGTCAGTCGGCTGCTCCACCTTTTAACCCGAAAATATGGAAGCACGTATGGTCGCTACCAATCCCATGAAAATTGATTTTCTTTCTCTGGCAGCTTTTGTGGAATAGACTCCCATTATTATACTTCAACCTCCACCGCTTGAAAATCTCAAATTCCGACCTTTGCCTTATTTGTCAAAACTACACAGAGACAACCGACCATCTTTTCTTCTCCTGTCCGGCAATTAGAACAATCTGGTTTGGAGGTTTGGCTAGTCTGCATAGTGAAATTGTGGGACACTCTTTTAGCGATTGGCTAAAATCTTGGCTCCTAAACCCTGCATGTCGTGGTATTTTACTATCAAAATCAATTTATATTTTCTCCACCATGCGGACCATCTGGAAGCATAGGAATAATCTTGTCTTCAGCCAAATTCCTTTTCAACTTGTCGCTGCCATACATAGTATTGCATCTCTCACCCAAAACGTTTGCAAAGCCTTTGCTATTAAGAAACCCCCTACTTTGCACATCTCAAATACCTCACAATCAGACCTATCTCTTCCAGTTGAGTTGGTGTCCAACATCAATCAGTGCAATTGTGAAACAGTACTGAGACCTCTCACAATGATCATCGACATCAGTTTCAATAAAGTCACCTACAAATCGGGTTTGGGGCTCTACTGCTTTTCTGAAAGCGGTCTCCGATGTGCGACAACGGCAATATCCTTTCTAGCATCTGACGAATTGCATGCTATATCCAAAGGCTTAGTTACTACTTCTTACTGGGCAAAGCGGAATAATTTTTTGCACATAAATGTTTTAACTAATTCAATTTTTTTTCTTGATCAGATCTCGGATTTGAAGGAAATCCCTGACACTACTGCACCCATTATGTATGACTTTTGCCATGTGCTTTCGCACTTCCATCACTTTAGAGTAGACAGAGCCACAACGCCTCAGCTTAAGGAATCCAGATCATTAGCTGATTTTGCCTGCCATGCACGTATTGCCGTTTACCAAGACTTGGTGCATGATTTTTTGCCGCAACAGGGTCTTTAATTCTTTTGTGTCGTGAGAGTGTTTTTTGGTTTTTGTGTACATATTTCAGCTCCGTTCGTATCTCTTGTAATTTTGTAGATGGAAGCTCAGTAGTCCTAACTTTACCTCCTGTACTTCACTGTCCAGTGATGAACTCTTACTTTTCTATGCTATCCTACTTCATCTCAAAAAAAGAAAAGAAAAAAAAAACCTAAAATTCAATCTACCCAACTACAGTATAAAATTTAACGTTATGCACATTTTGTAACGCCCGAGGGGAGTTTGGATTGAAGAGATTCTTAGGCCAAATGTTTTTAACACGTTATTAATCATTGTAGTTGATCATAATTTTATAGACAACCTCAACAAACCAACTTTTCTAGTTAAATAAGAGAACGATATTGGCTAATACGATTGTACATAGCGCCCCCCCCCCCCCCTTCAATTTGGCCTCATAACCTTACATTATTTATACAGTTTAATCCTAACAAGCCAACTGGTGCTCATATTTTTAGAGAGAAGTTCAAGGCAAAGACTAAGCGGCCCACTGCACTAAAATAAGCCTCCACACTCCCGTGCCTCAAGTCAACTGGTGTTTATATTTAAAAAAGGGTAAATTGCATAACCCCCCTAAAGTTTACATCCGGTTCTCACTTAAGACCCTGAGATTTCAATATAAACAATTAACACCTCAACGTTGAGAATTAGTTCCAATTAGACCCAAAATCATTTTTCCGTTTAAAAAGAGGTGGACGGCCGTCCACCTTGAGGGGCATTTTAGGTAACCCATATTTGGTGGTCTCTCTCTCTCTCTCACTCTCACTCAGACACACACACACACTGAAGCACAAATCCACCCATACACGGTGGTGCTCCCCAACCTCCCCCCCACTAGCACACAGAATGTCTATCGCATCCCTCGCCCCCCCTCCCACCAACCTCAATCGAGTCCTAGATTTCATTGTTTCACCCTTAATCTATGTTTTGCTTCCCTTCTTTGGATTCGCGGTCATTGCCCGTTGACAGCTTGATTTTGCGATGCACGGAGTGAGTGTCGGTTTCTTTAGCAAGTCGGCGGTGGGTTTGCTTAGCAGATCTATGGTGTTTTACTCAGCTGGCCCGTACTGGTCTTTGCCATGTTCGTCGCCGGCAGTTTAGTTTGGGGCGCCGACGATTCATTTTCTTCCATCTAATTCCAGTCGTCTTCCGACGACCTTGTGTTGGGTTGTCAGGCGCTGTCATGGCGCTTCGCCGAGTTGTGTGTGCGTGATTGTGTGTGTGAGTGGGTTGTGTGTATGTGCCTGTGTACGTGACTCAGTGTGTGTGTGTGTGTGTGTGTGTGTGTGTGTGTGTGTAAGTGCACTTTGTGATTGGGGAAGATGCTGGGAGGTGCACTTTGTGATTGGGGAAGATGCTGGGAGGTGCATGTTTAGAGGGAATAGTGTGGGGGAGAGGGGGGCACCACCGTTTGTGGGTGGGTCTGTGTTTCAATGTGTGTGTGTGAGAGAGAAAGAGAGAGAGACAACCAAATATGGGTTACCTAAAATGCCCCTCAAGGTGGACGGCCATCCACCTCTTTTTAAACGGAAAAATGATTTTGGGTCCAATTATAATCAATTCTCAACGTTGGGGTGTTAATTGTTTAAATTGAAATCTTAGGGTCTTAAGTGAGAACATGGTGTAAACGTTAGGGGGTTTTATGCAATTTACCCTTTAAAAAACAACTTCAAGGCAACGACGACTCTTTGTAATGGGGCTAGGGGTAATTTGGATTTTTTGAATTGCCTATTCACGTATGCGGGCGGATTTGCGGTTG
>JAVXUO010000091.1:0-45609 GCA_033065855.1 Escallonia rubra
AATCTACGATGCCACAACCAAATATCATTGTGCTGAACAGAAAGACATACTTCACGAGTAGTCAGATGCATCAAAAGATAGAGTATAGATATTACCATCTCTCTTACCGATCAGCGTACTCCCATCTGAGGCATGACTGATAAGACATTTTTCGCCTTCAAACTGAACTTTGTGTCCACTATCGATTAGTTGATTGATACTTATCAAATTAAACTTTAAACCGTCAACTAAGGATATGTTGTTGATAGAAATGGAACCGGTGCCAATTTTACCTTTACCGATGATCTTACCATTTGAGTTGTCTCCAAAGGTAACAAGCCCGCCATTTTTCGAGGTGATGTGCGAGAAAAGAGAACGATCACCTGTCATATGTCTTGAACAACCGCTGTCGAGAATCCATTTGTTGCAGTCTACCCTTGCTTTCAAGCATACCTACAACAGATTCTGGTTTCGTTCCTTTAGTTACCCACACTTTCTTGGGTCCTGGAAGATTAGATAAAAAAGATTTTGGCACCCATACATGTTTCATTTTATTCTTAGTAAAAGAAAAGGATGACTGATTTTTAATAACATTAAGAGGACAATTTTTAACTAAATGTCCCTTTTTGTTACATACCGTACAGAGAGTGAATGGTGAGCAGGAAACTAAACTTTTGTTAAAGAAATTTTTGTAATCCTTTTGCTTCTTTGAAGGATCATAACCAATTCCACTTTTCTCAAAGACACATCTTTGTTTTCCCAAAAGAATATCCAAATTCTCTCTTCCTTGGGTAATTTTGAAAGAGTAAAATTCAGATCTTCAATCTCCTTTTCTAAATTTATTTTTTGTGTAGTCATATCCTCCAGTTGAGATTTTAAAGATTCATTTTCAAGTGGAACTTTGACTTCTCTGAGAAATTGGATTTCAGAAGGCTCAAGGAAATTTTCCTTCTTAAAAGCATTTAGATTATTTTCTAAAGAGACATTTTCAGAAATATAAAATTCAATTTTTTCTTGCAACTCTTCCTTTTCACTTTCCAACTCTTCAACAGTATTTATTAAAGAAAAAGCCTTACTTTTTAGATTTGCATTTTTAATTTTCAACTTTTCATAGTTTTTATTGAGTTCGAGAAATGCTGACTTAAGTTCGTTAAAATGTTTTTCAGGGGTTACCTTAGGATCATCATCGTTTGTCATGAAGCAGAGTTGAGCTACGTCCTCATCCTCGCTACCTTCCTTATCGCTTTCATCAGAGTCATCCCAAGTCAGCAGTGCTTTTTTGGATTTGAACTTCTTCTCCTTGAAGTCTCGACTATTGCTGTTTGCGGTCTTATTCCTGAGTTGTGGACAGTATTTCTTTATATGCCCAATTCTGCCACATTCGTAGCAGGCGTCAGGATTTTCCCTTACGTTCTAATCACTGTTATTTCTTTGATGTGATTGGTTTGTTGGATTTCTCCTGAACATCCCATCCCTCTTGTTTGCGAGAAATTTCTTGAACTTCCGAGTGATGAGAGCCATTTCAGGATCAGAATCGTCGCTGCTTTCCGTTGGTTCATGAGAGGTCTCAGCTTTAAGAGCTAAGTTCTTCTTCTTGGAGGTGGTTTCTTCTTCGTCATGAATTTTTATTGTAATTTCATGAGTCATTAAAGAACCCACCAATTCTTCAAGCTTCAGCACATTCAAGTCCTTCGCCTCTTGAATGGCTGTGAGTTTTGCTTCCCATCTTTTTGGGAGAGATCTGAGAACTTTTCGGACCACTTCATTTTCTGGGTAAGTTTTACCCAAAAGTCTCAGCCCATTGATAATGAGAGTGAATCTGGAGTACATCTCATTTATGGACTCGTGCTCCTTCATCTTGAAGGCCTCGTACTGCTGGACCAACATGTTGATTTTGGTCTCTTTTACTTGATTTGTTCCTTCATGAGTAACCTCCAACAATCTCCACATTTCTCTAGCTGTCTTACATGCTGAGACTCGATTGTACTCATTTATGTCGAGGCCACAGCTGATAATGTTCTTAGCTTTATCATCCATGGAGAAAAGTTGTGTCTCATGATTATCCATTTCAAGAATTCCTTTCGGAATCTTGGTTCCATCCGGTCCATCCTTCATAGGAATTATAGGACCATTTTCAACAACATACCATACGTGTGTATCCTGCCTCAGAAAATTCCTCATGCGATTTTTCCAGTAGCTGTAGTTGTCATTTTTCAACAAGGGTGGCCTGGTGGTTGCTGATCCTTCTTCCATAACGCGATCTTTAGCTCTTGACGATTAAGTCACAGAAGAATACCAGAGCACACGGCTCTGATACCACTTGTAGGTCCCTAAATACACCTAGAGGGGGGTGAATAGGTGTTTTACAACTTCGAGTATGAATTTAAAAATTAAGATTACAACGTAAAGACGGATATAACAGTAACAAGTTTAACACAGAGATTTATACTGGTTCGGCCCCACCAGCCTACGTCCAGTCCTCGAGCACTCCACACAAGGGAGACCTACTCGAGCCTTTCACTAAACCAACTAGCTTCGGGTGCTAGCTCAAACCTCAGTACAATATCCGAAACCCTTCCAAGGTTTCCAACAGATTACAAATGAAAAGAGATTACAATTGGAATACAATAAACAGGCTCCTTCTTGAGCAGATAGTACAATGAAAGTTTTAAAGCTAAGCCTTCTTAGGTGGGAAGATCTATATCCTTTCAAGAACAAAACCAAGAAGCTTACACAGAACTTTCTCAAAGGTAAACTCACTCAAAAGATAATTGATAAGAATAAGAGATTGAGATGAGAGAGTTTTTCAGAGTAAAAATTTTCGCGAGAGAGAAAGGTGATAAATGCTCTAACGGATTCCCTATTTATACAGGAAGGAAATAGAGGATCGTTAGGAAGAAAAACCAAACAAGAAGGATTCGACTAAAACTTTTTGGCTTCGACTAAAAGTCTTGGCTTCGACTGAAAGTCTTGGCTTCGACTAAACATTTGGCTTCGACTGAAAGTCACAGCTTCGACTGAAAGTCACAGCTTCGACTGAAAGTCTTAGCTTCGACTCAAAGCTTTAGCTTCGACTAAAAAACTTGACTTCGACTAAAAATCTTGGCTTCGTTCTTTATTAGAATTTATGTCAGATCTTTTAAGAAAGACTTAAAGAAAAACTAATCAATAAAAAATATACTTCAAGATCTTGCATTTTCATCTGTAGTCCAAAACTTAAGTCCAAACAAGTCCAAAGTCTTTGTCATCCATGTCAAGGTCATGCAAAGTCTCTTTCATCCATGTCAAGATTATGTCTTTGTTTGATTAAGATAAAACCTGAAATGGTTTAACTTTAATAATATTGTCAGATTTATGTTAGATAAGATAAGTCTTAAATCATCAAAAACAACAAGTCAACAGGAAACCTTGCAAATGTTCGATCTCATATATGTGTGAGTTCTTTACTGTATTTCTTACTACAAAAATTCATTAATAATTAAAATTCATTATTGAGTGTGGGCTTAGTAATGTGATTTATTTAATTAATCCAGTCCAGTGTTATTTAATTTATTTTTCAGTTTAGTTGTCTAAGTTCAGTCCAGTTCAGTCCAGTTGCATGTCAGTCCAGTCTAGTCAGTTTAGCCTAATTTAATTAGGCTCGGTCTATCGGTAACTAGCCTAGTTGGTTAAGGTTTAACCCAGGTCAAGTTAAGAGATTATGATTGATTAGGTGACTTGAAATATCTTGTGGTTTATCCTTGATATATGTGATTAATCCTTGATTTATATGAAATCTGGAAATAATTCTCAAATCTGGTTCATCCCAACTGTATTTTTAGAGATAATTATTGAATTAGGAACATATAATGTTCAAAAAGTGGGGAAAATTGTTTTCGGGGTGAATCGGCTAGTTACCAGCTGGCTTAACCGGTCGGTTACCGGTTAACCGACTGGTTATCGGCTAACCGACCGATAAGTTGACTTCTTTCAAGATTAGGATTTTCATCAAATATTCTGCTCATAAACTGGGATAGTCATCCTTATCATTTATGACGCCTAGACATCTATAAATAGGGTTTTTGAACTACATTTTCAAGGGACAAGCTTTTTTTCCCTAGAGCTTTTATACCATTTCTTTCATAGAAGTGGTAAATCATCTCTAAGGAGAATTTAGCGCTTCATATTCATTTATATATACACAAGTCACATGCATCACAAATTCATCATAACGAGTTCTGAAGTCTTCTAAGCTAGCCCCTTCTCGTAGTACATTTACAGTTTTCTAGATTAGTTTAGATAATAATGGTCTAGAGCATCTCCCATTTCCCGTAGTCACATTTTTATTCGAAAATATAAAAATAGTCTTTTATATTTCTTTGTCTAAGTCTAAACACGAATTGTAGACTACTTCCTGTAGGACCAGTGTTGAACTACGACGGTTTTTATTCCGATTAGTCCGACCAGATACGTATGCAATTTGAACCCTGATGTCGAGTTCAAGCCAAAAACATAAAAATTAACTTATAGTGCCTAACACATTCTCGTTGCGTACCTTAGTCCCCGAACCCATCTTTTAGTTTCGGTAGACAAGTTGCCCTTTTGGACACATTAGAGTCATTTCTAGGTTATTCTTATTTTTCTTTAATTAAATACGATGATGACTCTGAATCTAAATCCTTCGGGGAGTTTTCTTCGAGGCGGTTCGCCACACCTTTGTTGCAAAGCCAAAGTTAAAACTTAGAGGTATGTAGCACTTGTTGTAAGAATCTTTTGAACTAATATTCAAACGTATGGTCGGTTTTGTTTATTGCCTATTGACAGCTATTTGCTTCCAATAAGCTACATGCTCATCAAGTGCTATGTACCTCTAAGTTTTAGTTTGGCCATAGAACACTATTATTTCGCTCAATGAAACAAGAGATGAATCCGAACATAACATTATATTGTTGTAGGGCTCAGCAGGGGCGGAACCAGAAATTTTTTTCAAGGGGTGCAAAAATTCTATCTAATGCACCCAAAAAAAAATATTATAGTAAAATAATATTATTTAGAGATTTTTAAAAATCTCTATATAATCACTGAAATTAAACTATACCAATGTTTCGATACTCAAAATTTTAGAATTAAACTCTAGGTTTATGATACTTTTAATGTACAAATATATTTGTATTGACATTTATATACATGTAAAATAACTCAAGTCTGTAGCATAAGGATCGACATACAAATTTAAAATAAACAATAACAATAAAGTAACGATAATTTACCAAAGCAGTGGGCCACTCCGTTAAGCACTCAAGTCTCAAGTAGACAATACTCAACAGATAACAGACAAATTCACCATGGCTGGATGCAGCTCCACCACGAATTGGGACGAAGCAACATACAACAGACAAATTCCCAGCAGCAAATCCCAACAATCGTCCGTGCAGCAGCTCGCGGTCACCGGCAGCCGGCATGGTGATTGGGTGAGGCACTCCGTCAAGTAGATCTGGTCGCGTGGCCGGACGGCGTCAAGCAGTGGCACTCCGTCAAGCAGATCTGGTGACAGGTTGCGTGGTCGGACGCCGAACAAAGACTCGGAGATCTGGTCGCCGGCGGAGTGCCGTTTCTTCAAGATCTGGTCGCCGGTCAGAGATCTACAAGGTGGGTTCAGACTGTTCAGTCGCGTGGCGTCGCCGGCAATATGCCAGATCTAGTCGCTGGTCGTTACGTCCAGTGTCCACCGGTGAGAGAGAGAGAGAGAGCCGAGTTGTGGTCTTGGGGAACGGGGTATCGGGGATGGGGGAATGGAGTCTCGGGAACGAGGTGGTGCGATTCCTGAAATCCAATTTTTTTTTCCAGAAGTGAGGGGGTGCTTCAGCCCCCCCTTGTCACAACATAAGTCTGCCCTTGGGGCTCAGGCAAGGATTAATTACGCCCAATGCCGTTGAGGTTTCTTCTTATTATAGTAAGCTACACGAGGTATGAAAAATTACTCTCCACCTATTGTAGTTTGCTATACCAAGCCCCCTTCCATTTAGAAACCATGTCACTGAATATAGGTTTTTAATGTGATGCACCAAGAAGTGAAAGGCGATAGTAATGTCATCACTAGCAACCTCCTCCTTTTCTTACTCTCCACCGTTCCACCTTTTGTCACCACATCAGACCATGAGAAAAGTTCGTCACAATTATCCCAAGTATTAATGCTCGGAACTCACCACCTGCATCACTTTTAATTAAGGGTATTACTCTTACTCTTGATTGATCCTACCTAATAGCCGATCTCTCGTGCGGGGCAGTCAACTTCTCTTTAGAAAACTCCTCTCCCTTCTTTCTGAACCACATCCAAACCAAAAGGCGCAAGAGGGAGGGGGTGGGGGATGGCTTGTAGCCCCTCTCTTCCCTTTCTTTCTTTTCTTGTTGCAACCGCTTAGTTCGTGTTGTGATACTTTGGTTTTCAAGTGTCGCAACCTCAGATCTGTGAGATTTGTGGTGGCGGCATATAGCTATAAGCTGGATCTCTTGTCGATCTAAGTGATCTGTACGATCCACGACAACTCCATCACATAATCTTGATCAGCTTATCTTAAGGGCTGCATACAAATCGAGTTCGAACCAAATAGGCATATGTAACTTTTGGCCGGATTGAACTCGGTTCTTGTTCGTTTAGTTGCCGAAAAAGCCAAAAGGCTAATGTGACAAATTTGTAGTCTTTACTTTATCGATGTCATTCTCGTATTAACACAAATAAAAACAAAAAATATAGCCCATCTCTCTCGCTTTTATTTTTTCACAAATGGTGGAGGCATAAAATATTTATGGAGCGGAAGAACAAAGTGACACTTTCGGTTGTTTCTATTTTTGCCCTCAAGTTTAGGAGGCACGTGAACTTTCCATTCATGGAAAGTAAAAAATGCAACTAAAAAATATGTTAGGGTTTAAAATGCTACAAAAAATAAAATAGAGCCCAACGCTTTTGGCAATAAACTTTGAGATTTTTATGCACTTAATCTTAATATTATTTCGATTGCTTAATCCTAAGATAGTCAAGAAAAGAATTGGGCCGAAACTTGTATGAGCACTTTAGGAAAAAAATTCGTTGCCAACCAGGTTTCAAAAAGATACTTACAACCCCTTATATATATAGCGACAGTTAATGGTTGTTAAATATTTTTAGTGATTTTTATTTGGTGATAGCTGTCAACATTTGTCTCTAAAAGGGTTAATAGAAAAGTCACTGACAATATTTAGCAACTATTAATCGTAGTTATAGTAGGAAGATGATTCCTTCAATTTGGATACTAGCCAAAGTTTTTTCCTTATTTCCAAAGGAATTTAAAGTCAGCCGAATCCTACGAGTTTTCCCCCAATTGGAAACAAGTCAGCCCGAATCGTACAAGGAAACAGTAGATAATTATTCTGCCTATAAAACCATGCCTGCTTGCAACATATCAGCATCACCTTTTTGACATCTGGGGTTCTTTTCTCTTTCTTCCTCTCAGAGTTCTAAGATGGACAGCCACCCCATGCAAAACCATTTAAGTTGTGTTCCAGTTCCTACCCAAACCTGCACTGATCACCAACCTCAGAGTAATGGCGCTGTTAGAAACTTTGATCCTAATGCCTTGGATTCGTTCCCTCCCGGTTATCGGTTTCAGCCTACAGATCAAGAGCTTATCGTCTGCTACTTAGCAAAAAAGGTCCACAATAGGGCGCTGCCGGCGAATAAGATCCACGAAGTTAATCTGTACCTGTACCATCCCGAAGAGCTTGCAGGTAAGAGAAAGAATTACTTTTAGTTCTCGTTGTTCGCGCATATGTGCAGTGTGTGGTTTCGATCAAAAGTTCCGGACTTTCCTTGCTTTTATAATTAGCTGCAGAATTTGTGTATTGTGATTGTATCGCCTTATTATGCTGGAAATATCTATCTCAGTGAACCTATATCTGTTAATTCTGCTTTCTTGCGCATGTGTGTGGATTCGAACAAATGTTTCGACTTGAATTCCCTTTTTTTTTTTCCATTTAGTTTGCTGTAGAATTTATAGAGAAAAGATTCAATAAGATCAAAAGTTCTATTCAGTGAATAATCTCCTAATGTCCACCGACTTCTACAGTTAGATAGAACTCACATTCATATCTAAATAGGAGTACTTTCTGTTGGTGCATATACAGGTTTGTGCGGTTCAAGTAGGGAGCACTGCATGTACTTCTTTACCCCAAGAGATCGAAAGTACAAGAATGGAAATAGACCAAATCGAGTTGCTGGCGGCGGATATTGGAAAGCAACCAGCGGTGATCAAGAGATAAAATTTGGAGGTCATTTGGTTGGCGCTAAAAAGGCTTTGGTCTTTTACAATGGAAATCCTTCAGAGGGGAGCAAGACCAATTGGATTATGCACGAGTTCGTCGTGCTGGAGAATCTTCCGCAGAGCCAAGAAAGGGGTGCAAAGTCTATCAAGGTGCGTAGAATGTCTGTTCTTCCCCATATGGTCAAAGTTTCAAAAGCTGTTTTAACTAACTCAGCTGAGCTCAAACATGCCTAACTTAACTTATTGCGACATGCCTAGTTTCTGATCAGAACTAACCCTTGACCAATTTCTTCTTGTAGTTAGACGACTGGGTTCTGTGTAGAATTTATAAGAGGGCAAGCAGAAAACTCGAAAGGGAAAGAACACAAGACCAGAATGACCAAGTTCAGAGGCAAGTTATCCAGAGTGACGTTCAGGCTCCGCATCCGGTCCCTTGGCGTACGCCAGTTTCAGACTCTGCCATGCTCTCAGGAGAAGATGGCCTGCCATACAATGAGAACGAGCACCTTGGAGTTGACAGATTTTCTGATGGCAATGGGGATTTCGGTTTTGTTGAACATATGAAACAGATACTTGGTGATGCTCCTTCCCAATCCAGCATTGACTTTGCTTATCCGGATCCCCTAATTAAGGATGGCAGCACCAGCAACTTTCAGAGGGAGCAGCAGCAGGAAGTGTGTGCAGTTCCAACGCTCGATGACGATGAAGGTGATTTTGTTGACATCACAACATTATGATTCCGGCCTTGATCTGTATTTTCTTTTCTGTAGATAAACCAGACCAGGTTAACTTTTTGAGAGTCCATGCATTTGTTTATACTATAATTGCGCTTTTGTCTTGTACATTAGGAGCTACATGCTTGACATTTCATTCCAACTTCAAAATTTTAAGATTGTAGGATTATTTTGCTTATTTTAGTAAGGGCTGTACGCTTTTATCTTGTCCATTTTGTCTATGAACAAATGGTCGTATTTGAACCCCCCTCTGAGACACATCGTTAAACATAATGCTAGGATCTGGGAATGTTTTGCAAGTGTTAAGGGGCTAATAAATTATAAATATGTACCTGCTGAAGGATTAATATGTATTTTGGTAAACAATGTTCCTTTCTCTTTTATAATCTATTCTCTCTGTTTGTAATACAACTTTTTGTTGGCTTCAATGTTTGGAGATTAGAAAAATAACAACCAGACGAAGTTATACAATACAATAAAATACTACAGATTGATGCACATAATTAAGCTCCTTTTGCTTCCTTGTTCTTCAAAAGAGTTAGGTAGACTCTTGGAGTAATTATTTTCACTTACTTTGCTAGGGAAAACAAATGCGACCGACTATGGTTTTAGAGTGAAGCAATTTTGAATTTTAGTGGCTTGTCACTATTGTCGTTAAAAATAGTAGTGAGGTTAATTTGGATTGAGCGACCTTAGAGAAGTGCAATTGAGTGGCGGTCACTAGCCACTTTACCGGTTCGTATGCGCCTATGCTTTAATCTTCTTACGGCTTGCATAGACATTGATTTTGCGCATGGCGCTAGAGACATATAGGAAAATCACAAAGAAAATAATAAATGCACTTCACTTAATTTTTACTGTATGGGCCAGATATATGAGTGTTCCCAACCTATTCTGGTCATACCCAAAGGCCCACGCGGTCCCATTTTGCATGACACGTCCGCACAAGCAACAGTCATTTTCAACGCTCACAACCGGTCAAAGCGTGCACGCTCAAGTCACGTGCACTTTTTACTTCTTCTACGCGACTTCGTCACCATTCGACCATCGCACTTCGCACGTCATCCGTCGATGCGCCATGAAACTTGCCCAAGGAGGTTGGCCTTGGCCTCCCCCTTGGGGTCGGCCTCAGCCTTGGCCTTCCCCTTGGGGTTGGCCTCGGCCTCCCCCTTGGGGTCGGTCTCGGCCTTCCCTTGGGGTTGGCCTTGGCCTCCCCCTATAGGTTGGCCTTGGAGTTCCCCTCTGGTTTGGCCTTTGACCTCCATGCTTAACCCTTTCACTTCTCTCCACGAGGCCTTGCATCCTCCGCGATGCCCGTCGCCCGTCGTCCGGACGTCAACTCCGCGACCCCCGTCGCCCGTCGTCCGGACGTCAACTCCGCGACCCCCGTCTCCCGGACGTCAACTCCGCGACGCCCGTCGTCCAGACGCCAACTCCGCGACCCCCGTCGCCCGTCGTCCGGACGTCAACTCCGCGACCCCCGTCGCCCGTCGTCCGGACGTCAACTCCGCGACCCCCGTCGCCCGTCGTCCGGACGTCATCTCCGCGACCCCCGCCGCCCGTCGCCCGTCGTCCGGACATCATCTCCGCGACCACGTCGCCCAGACTTCACTTTGCGACCCCAGTCGCCCGGGCGTCACTCCGCGACCCCGTCGCCCGACGTCCTGGCGTCACGCTCCAACACTTCGCCGCGCCCATGCGCCGCGCCGCTGATACAGCCGTGCCCCCAGGCTCTCTGTCACACTATCGTGCCCCCGGCACCATATGCACTATGTCGCGCCCATGCGCCGTACCACTGACACAGGTGTGCCCCCGACACCTTACTCACTTCATCGCGCCCATGCGCCACAATCATGTCATCATGCCCCCGGGCACCACACTCATTCATCACACCATGCGCACCTTGCCTTGGTCATGGAACATGCTTCAACCCACTCTCCGGAGTGTACATCACCCGCGGGGATAGGCGACTCCTCCGGGACACTATCTCTGCCAGGGAGCTCTTCAACTCCCCTTCGGCCAGTCGGGGTAGACGGCTCCTCCGGGATGCTACCTCGGCCAGTCGGGTAGACGGCTCCTCCGGGATGCTACCTCGGCCAGTCGGGTAGACGGCTCCTCCGGGATGCTACCTTGACATGCTCCGAGTGCTCCGGCATAAGGACTCACCCGCAGGGATAGGCGACTCCTCCGGGACACTATCTCTGCCAGGGACCTCTTCAACTCCCCTTCCGCCAGGTAGACGGCTCTTCCGGGATGCTACCTCGGCCAGTCGGGTAGACGGCTCCTCCGGGATGCTACCTTGACATGCTCCGAGTGCTCCGGCATAAGGACTCACCCGCGGGGATAGGCGACTCCTCCGGGACACTATCTCTGCCAGGGAGCTCTTCAACTCCCCTTCCGCCAGGTAGACGGCTCCTCCGGGATGCTACCTCGGCCAGTCGGGTAGACGGCTCCTCCGGGATGCTACCTTGACTCGCTCCGAGTGCTCCGGCACAAGGACTCACCCGCGGGGATAGGCGACTCCTCCGGGACACTATCTCTGCCAGGGAGCTCTTCAACTCCCCTTCCGCCAGGTAGACGGCTCCTCCGGGATGCTACGTCGGCCAGTCGGGTATGCTACCTTGACTCGCTCCGAGTGCTCCGGCACAAGGACTCACCGGCGGGGATATGCGACTCCTCCGGGACACTATCTCTGCCAGGGAGCTCTTCAACTCTCCTTCCGCCAGGTAGACGGCTCCTCCGGGATGCTACCTTGGCCGGCCAGGTAGACGGCTCATCCGGGATGCTACCTCGGCCTGCGAAATAGGCGACTCCTCCGGGACACTATCTCCGTCAGGGTGCCTGCGTGACTGGCCTACGTGCTCCGGCACTGGGGGCTTGCGTCGGCACCTCTAGGGACTATGACCCCCGGGTCACTCCGAGACGGGAGCAGGTCTTCGGAGGGCATCGCGCCTAGTTCACCTGGCAGTTGGGCGTCGGGTCTTCCCCACCGCTGCCAGGCCTGTGGGACTCCGCAAGGGCTTGGATTGGAGGCTAGATCAAGGGGGTTCTCTGGCCACACCAACGCGGTGGGAGCCAGTCTTTCCTGACAGACGGAGCGACGCTGTGAGGAGCAGGCCGGGTGAATATGCGATCCGACAGTCCGTGGAGCACCGGCATCCGTGGACCCCCCGGTGACGTGTCACTCCCGGGGAGCGCCACGTGTCGGTTTATGACATCATCATCTCAATCTCTATAAATAGAGGTCTTGAGAATTCATTTGGACAAGGACATAACGGTTGGACTTCTTCTTCACTCTCACATTTTCACTTTCTCACTCTAGAATTCTAGAGAGAGAAACATACAGTACCCTGACTCTGGACCTAAGCATCGGACTGTGACTGTCATCGTGTATTCATCCCGCGCTATCGCCCTCGCAGCACTGCCACCCTCGAGCTCTGTCTGGGAAGCCCTTGGTCTCTGCCCTTGTTCCACCCTGACCACCCCACCATGGCACAAACATGCACACACGCAAATGCAGTGACACACACAGTAACGCACATGCACAGGTAACGTTTATGGTCGAAAATGAGAAACAGTATAGAATAAGTAAAGTAGAATATATCACACAATAAACACGTACACTCACAATATGAAGGGAACTTGAGGCGATCTTTGATGAAACACAGTGAAACCACTGCCTGTAGTGTTGAGGAAGAGAAGTACGCTAGGCTTCTCCAAAAGAGCGGAGAAGAATGTTATCGTCTAGGTCCAAAGCTGAGGGGTGGAATACTGACTGCAGCTTCAGTTAGTTCCTGTCAAAACTATACCAACTCTGTATATTCTCATACCAACCCTTAAGAATCACCTCTCAGATGGTTTTTGTTCCCACTGCACATGCATCGTCTACGTTAGGAAATGGGAAGCCGTATAAAATAAGTAGAGTAGAGAGAATCGCACACGGTAAATACATCACACAGTATACACATACACGCAGGATATGAAGGAAACTTGGAAGAGAAATGAGAAGACCTTGAGGCAAATTTAGATGAAACATAGTGAAACCAAAACAGCAGCATAAACCTTCATTCCATCTTTAGTAAGTTGATCCCTGTAAACAAAAACTCAATACACATTACATACAGTGGGCAGCAAGACAATGATGAATACATATATTTCCACACGTACATATATACCCAGAGATATAACTTTTGATGGAAAGGAATTCATCGAGGGACTGGAGGCCGGCAAAGCTCTGTGGGCAGATTGGCAAAGGTAACAGCGGCTCTGTTTTTTTGCTTCTGTGTGTTTTGGTTCGTCACGGTTTATGTTTTTAACTAAAGGTGATGAAGTGGTAGCTGAAAAAGTGGTGGTAGAGGGATCATGGGTGACATGGATAAAGATTATGGGGGTAGGGTGGTTATGATAATTATCAACCATTTATTGTATTTGGAAAATAATAAGAAAACTAATTGTTTGGCCAATTAGATGCTAACACATGAATTAGTTTGTATTTATAAAGTAAGAAATTGTTAGAAAAAAGGATTTGGGGTTTGGAAGGCAAAAAAGATGTCAATCGAATCCTATTATATATAGTATAGATATAGATAGATTATAGATAGATGTATTTTCTCCCCATAAGTACTACATTTTCTCTCTTGTACTCTTATTTGAAAAGGACACGAGCAGTAGAAATTCTAAAAAGTTGCACCAACAATCCGAAAGCAAAATCAAACCAAGACAATACCGTAACAATTTAAATTAATTTTTGTCGTCTCAAGCACGTAAGAAGAAAGAGTTGCTGCTCACACCATAAGATGAAAAAACAATCTTCTTCACTTGATCGTAAAATAAGTACTAAAACTCAAACTAATTAACAACACGCTCAAAACTCAAGAATAATCTTATGACTAAAGACCAATAACCTATAAGCCAAAGGCTTTTGTTTATACTGTAAGCTAACTTATCAACAAGAAGACTAAATTAAAATATAAGGGACATTTAAAAAAATATATATATTCTCCTAAAGTACAAGTTTTTCGCTAGAATAGTCCTTAAACTACACTTTTACTCATTTTAGCCCCTAAGCTAACATGTGCGTCAACTAGGTCCCTCCATAGTCATCGTTACCTGCGAAAATGGCCAATCAAAATTTCCTGAGAATAAATTAAGGAACAACTACCAAAAACGTCTTTAAATTATTTGCGTTTTCACCGGCGTAGTCCTTGAACTTCGATTACCATTCTTTTAATTTTTGGCTTCTTTCCTTTTTTTATTTTCTATTCAATATTTCCTTCTTTACTTTTTCCTCTTCTTTTCTTCCTAACTTAAACAAAATTTGAATTTTCTTCTTAATATTTCTTCTAACCAATGAAAAAAAAGGAATAAAGAAAAAGAAATTTAATGAGGAGACAATGGAAAAATAGATAAACTCAAAAAGGGAAAAAATAAACCAAATATGTCATTAGTGTAAATTAATCATTTTATATGAGTAACTCTGATTCAATCATATGATTAAATGACTAGACTTTCTTCTCGGTTCAATTAGTTCTATGGTAGACTGTCGTTTCTGGTTTTCATCTTTTCTTTTTGGAAAGCTCATGTTCTTTTGTCCGTTAAATCACCACCTGGTTTCTAAAGAAAAATTTTCTTTTCCCACTGGTTCACCACTACTAACACTTACCAAACCACCACCTCCACTAGTCCATCATATCCTCCATCGCAGTAACTCCACCATCGTCGCCATCCATACCTACTGTGACCGTTGCTGTTGCTACCACCGTACCGTAATAGCCCGTAACACCAGTGCGACTCACAGCCCAAGATCAACTATGACCTATGACCGAAGCAAATGACCATCGCCACCACAACAGCACCATAGCCTTAGCCAAAGCCACCATCGTACTCACGATCACCGTCAACTGTCATAACCAACCAATGTCACTGCCGCAGCCACCACTATCATTACCAAGCATTATCACACCACCACTTCTTATGAAGTGGAAGACCACCATTTATGAACCCACACCATCCTTATAGTTGAACCATAAGTCACTAATCAAACAGAAATCTACCATCCCTTGGCCCTATTGACCATCTTCGCCAATAAATCTCCAGATATGTGTTTCTTTGGCAATGGTTGGAGTGGTGAAGGTGGCGTCGGGAGTCGCGGTGATGGGTCGAGCACGACAACACTGATCATGTAGCCCGGACCCGGTCCTGCCCTTCCAAATCAATCTCCACCGCCAGGATACTTGAGGCTAGGCTTAAGCATGCGGCTGACGCCACGATGGTGGAGATGCACGTCGGTATGGGCTTTCGGAGGTGGCAAATATGTCAATTCCTAGTGTCTGGTGAGCAACTTGATGAAGGAACAAAGAAGATGAAAAAGGAAAAGGAAAAAAAAAACTGAATAGAAAAAAACCAAATTAATAGTATGGAAACGAGTTTCAAGGAGTATTCTTGCGGAACACTAATAATTTAAGAACCTTTTTAGTAATTAAGTTTTTTTTTTTTCAGGGGACAGCTAAAGTTGATCTACTTTTTTATCCGTCATTTTAGGCCCTCAAACGGCTACATGGTAATGGCGACTAACCTAGGGACTAGGTTGGCGCGCCTAGGGACTATAATGCCTAGAAGTATAGTTTAGAGACTATACTGGCAAAAAGTATAGCTAGTTTGATAGTGTTATAAAAAGCTTCTTTCCAAACGTGACATACTTTGGGAGAAGAAAAATATCTTATTTCAAAATTAGCAGTAGCCGTAGGACGGAGATTTTTTTCTACCACCTTCTTTCTATGGTAGCCACGAAACATGGTGCATCATTACCTAGATGTGATGGCATTATGCAGAACTCTTGGATATCCAGATCTTTTCATTACATTCACAACCAATTCTAGCAGACCAGAAATACAGCGGACCTTGGACGGCTAGAAGGTCAGCGTGCAAGAGATAGATCTGATATGGTTGCCAGAGTTTTGAGAATAAAACAAAGGCAATCAATGGATTATTTGAAGAAGAAAAAGATATTCAGGATAGTAACTGCAAGTATTTTAAGCCCACTGTCCCTCTACTACAACCTTCCTTTGGAATGTATATAGTTTATAAACTGCATGTGTTGACACGATTTTGTGCATGTAAACATATATTTCTATCACATAATTTCCAAAAACTCGCATTCCCATATAAGACTTACTCTGGCCCCAGGAGACAAACAATTGTCCATAGAAGATATTGATGATATCATGTGCTGAATTACCTAATAAAGATACTGACCCACTGGCTTATGAAACTGTTGTTCGATGCATGATCCATGGCCCTTGTGGCATGGTCAACGACAGATGCTCAAAGAACTAAATAAAGAGTTTTTGCAACGAGACGACAATATATGAAAATGGATTTGTATCGTATAGGCGTAGGAATTATGGGAGGAAGGTTGTAATAAACGGACACACATCAGACAATAAATGGGTCATCCCATACAATCGCGATTGCATTATATGTTTTGATGCGCATATAAATGTTGAGCACTGTGTGCAGGACAAGGTGGTGGAAGTATTTGTTTAAATATGTTACTAAAGGTCATGATTGTGTAACAACGCTCATTCAAGATAATGCTACTAATCAAGATGGTGAAGGACAACGAGACGGTGATGTTGTGGATGAGGTAAAACATTATTTAGATTGTCTGTATGTGTCATCAATTGAATCACGTAGGAGGATATTTGAGTTTGAGCTACAAAAACAATACGCTATTTTCATGTGAATTCAATACCATCTTATAAACCAACAATCCGTGACATTTAAGGATAGCGATCATCTTTGATAAGTCGTTGATCGACAGCGCATACATGATACCATGTTAACAAAAAGGTTTAAAGTTAACAGAAGATATCCAGAAGCAAAGGCTTTAACTTCCATCGATTTCCTATATGAGTGGACGTCGAAAACATATGGTAATAGAAAAAGGTGGGGAAAAAGAAAAAATAAACACTGCCATTGGAGGCTTCCATACGCACACCCAAACTCTGGTGAGTGCTACTATCGTAGAATGCTTTTGCACAAGATTCGAGGTTGCGAGGATTGGGACGACATCGATCACAACTGTTAATGGAGTCCTGCATTCGACGCATAAATTAGCTTGCCCAAAAATTGGGTTGCTAGATGATGACAACGAGTGGTACGATGCATTGTCTGAGGCAGCAATATGGTCATCTTCAAGAAAGCTTCGTAACTTATATTGTACGACGTTAATGTTTTGTCGGGTTACAAATTCAGTAGAGCTTTTGGAGCGCCATTGGAGAGATCTCATGGATGATTTGGTCTACAATTTGAGGCATGACACGGGAGATATTAAGATTTGTGTTGCAGATGAAGAACAAAAAAAAAATTGGGACCAATGGAGATTGAGTACATACTAAACGGAAATCGTAGCCTCAGAGAGTTCCCACGTATGCCTCTGCCTGATGCACAAGCTCTAACTTAGTAGCGAACAAACTTATCAGGGAAGCACTAGACAATGATAGCATCGAAGAAGGTCACCTATTTGAGGTATTGTTTTCCACTTTAAATAGTAAACGGCGCTCAGTTTTTGATACAGTAATGGAGGCATATGAAAACATGACAGGTGGATTATTCTTTGTGCATGGTAGTGGTGGAACCGGGAAAACACATTTGTGGAGAATGCTTATTGCAAAGATGAGGCAAGAGAAAAAAAAAAGTTGTTCTCTCAGTGGCATCATCCAACATTGTTGCGCTTCTACTACCGAATGGAAAAATTATGCATGGCCTCTTTAAAGTTCCATTATCTCTTGATGAATTCTCATGTTGCCCAATTAATTGCTAAAGCGAACTTGCAGGTTTAATAAGGGAAGCATCGTTAATCATATGGGATGAGGCACCATTAATGCATCGCTATGGATTTGAGGTTGTTGATCGTACTTTAAAAGATATTTTACAGGGAAGCGAGTCAAGCTCGAGTGAGCGTGTTTTTGGTGGAAAGTTAGTTGACTTAGAGGTGATTTTAGACAAACACTGCCAATTGTTCCAACAGGTGGAGGTCAAACGACGGTGGCAGCTTCATTACTCGAATCAACAATTTGGAACCATTGTCATGTGATGCATCTACGTACAAATATGCGCGTCATGGGACAAGCACGATCCAAGGAGTCTAGTAATGAGTTATCTGAGTTTGCCGATTGGGTGATGAAGATAGATGATGAGAAATTGCAGGGAATTTCTTTTGTTGATGGAGGTGAGAAAAATTGAATATGCATCCTGAACAAGTTCTTGATTCGAAATGACCAAAATGCAATACGTCAGCTAATAGATGCAACTTATCTAGATTTTGGGTCACGGTATTGTGATTGTGATTATCTAAATGAGTGTGGTATTTTGACACCGAAGAATACCGATGTAGATGAACGGAATGCCAAAATACTATTTATGATTCCTAGAGAAAGTAGAACATATCTAAGCACGGATACATTGTTTGAGAGCGAGACTGTAATTTAGACCAAAACCTATATCCACCAGAAGTGTTGCACACAATTTCTTATCCAGGACTGCCAGGCCATTCTTTAGAACTCAAAGAAGGTGCACCGGTGATACTTCTGCAAAAACTTAACCAGTCCTTAGGTCTATGTAATGGAATGCGTCTCATAGTTGAAAAAATGGGTGATAGAGTCATCGAGGCGCAAGTCATTACATGTTCACACTGTGGCGACACTGTTCTAATCCCACGTATTTTTCTTCACCTACTGCTGAACAAGTGCCACCTACTGCTGAACAAACATCACTCCCACTGACAAGAAGACAATTTCCATTGAAAGTGGCATTTGCGATGACTATAAACAAAAGTCATGGGCATATGTTGAAGAATGTCGGTGTGTACCTTCCAAACCCTATATTCTCTCATGGGTAGCTTTATGTTGCAGTATCATGTGCAATGGAGCCTGCGGGGTTAAAGATCCTGATAGTTAACAAAGATGACATGCCGTCGGATCACACAAAAACATAGTGTACCATGAAGTTTTTAATGCTATTTCATCTTAATGTTCGTCGTCTCTTTCTGCTTTACCGAATTGGTTGGTGATATATGTATACGTCAGCCAAGCTTCTTATTGTATTTTCCTGAATTTAATGTAATACTTAGCTCCCATGTGACGTGTTTGACTACTTTATTCATTACATCCGTCGGATCACAAAAAAACCTTAGTGTACCATGAACTTCTTAATTATTTCATCTTAATGTTTGTGATCTCTCTCTGTTGTACCAAATTGGTCGGTACTAAGCTTCTTATTGTATTTTGCTGAATTTAACGTAATACTTAGCTTCCATGTGACGTGTTTGACTATTTTATTCGTTTTATCTTCCCCGTTTGTTTATCTTCACAAATACTAATAATAATGTCATGCTTAATGTTCTCATTATTTTTGAAAAACAAAATTACAGGAGAAAGGCTTACCAAATATACACCTTTCGCGTTTCTTAATCCATTCGGATTAAGATAGAACGTGAAGTCTCGACTGCTCAGGATGATCATTCTTCATGGGCACGATCGACGAAATAAGGCTTGAAAAAACTTCAAGTTGTTGTTTGTTGATGAACATGTGAACACCATCAAAGTAAATACTGAACACTTTTTGGAATAATAGTAGTCACACGCTCAATTCATAAGAGAGATGCTATGCAATGGATGGTAGCTACAAGTGAAGTGGATTATTTTTATGAGCATCTTAACGAGGGAAAAATTTATTATCTGAAAGGGGTTCAGATATATCCTGCTAATTTGGGGTATAACTTGGTGGGCCATCAGTATCAGTTATATCTTATGGAGGACACCGTTGTTGAGCGCATTCTTGATCACTGCGATACAATACCACTTCACAAGATTTTCTTAGTCAAATTACCTTATATAGGTCAATTTGTTAAGCGGGATTACACCTTGATAGGTACGTCATGATGAATTTTAAATACTACATCGTATTATCGAATTATAAAGCAGAGACACTAACACAACTATATATATTTGTAGATGTCATTGGTCTGGTGGTATCCGTCACGGAATGCCAAATTACACAACGCGATGATACACTAAAGGGAGATATTGTGCTCATTGATCCGAGACTCGTTCCTTAAATTACTCCTCTTACTTTTTATTGAGTTGTTTATTTTATGAAACCCATAGAGTTCCACAACATCTTCTGACCTAAGTTTGTCATGAAAATAAAAGTATGATTGCAGTAAGACTTACTCTCTGGGGCAAATTTGCAACTGTAGAGGGGGAGAACGTGTTTAAGAATGTGGCGAACGACGTTACATTGATTGCCACAAGTGTGTATGTTAAAGAGTATGAAGGTTTATGCATATTCAGATCTACTCTAACATAAATTTAGAATTTAAAAAATACGCACTATAATCTTCAAACATATGCAGGATTAAGTCTATCGTCTAACAGCTTCAGCAAACTGTATATCAACATCAAACATGAAGCTAGTGACTTAATCAGCAAGTGGTAGGAAATTTTTTTGGTTTACGTGACTTTTTCTTTATTGAATTTATTGATTATTTTAGTTACACCTATCATTGACATAATGAATGTGGTGTGCTAGGTTCGGTGAAGATCAGCGGGCAAAATAGTCGATACACTGGAATAGAACAAGTGGCTTATCTGTATCAAGCTCATTGATGATTTCAAACTCAAAAAGAGTGCATATACGGGATTCGCCACCAAGGACAAATGCAATGCAATTAACTAAAGTTGGCATATTTCATTTCTCAATTTTCAATGGTTACTAACGAAAAACTATAATCTTGTAGGTCAAATACTTTTGCATAACGGCAGGTATCAAATTTATTGACATAGAGAACCTTTGGCACGATTCATGTGTGGCATGTCTGAACAAGGTGAAGTACCAGGATGGCAATATGCAGTACTTGCACCAGAGCAGAAGTACAAGTTGTGCCCATATATGTATCAAACAATGGGTATTAATAGTACGTGCCTTAATATACTAAATGAGAAATCGTTGTTGGTGTTCTTAAAACAGATACAAACTGCACATTGCAGTGTCTGATTCAAGCGGAAGTAAGCAACTTATCCTCTCAAATAAGCAAGCCGAAACTTGAAGCACCAGGTGCATTTTATACTAACATCTTCCATATTTTAGCTTCACGGAAGTCTGATGTGTTTAATTTCGTAGTGGTTGGAGGATTATGGAGATGACATGTTCTAACAATACGCGAAATTACTGAAGGACGAGATGTATTCATTTATAGTCTACGCACTGAGAAACGCATATGAAAAGGCATATCATATGCATGTAGCATGGGTGCTAAGGTCGAATTGGGAGGAAAAATGTGTACATGCATGGGAAAGGTTTCATGACAAGAAGCAACTAGCGTAAGTAGAAGTAGAAACATTATAACGTCATTTCATACATGACTATCATTGGGGCCCCTACAAAGCGTAAAGGTATTCATATTACAAATCTTCATCATGCGAAATAGAGGAACCTTTTATTATTTTATATCATCAGGGTAATGATCCATCAACCCGCTAGTTCTTTTTATGAGGCACAAACGGGAGAATTTATCCTGGAAGCGGAAGAACTGCTAAAACTACGTGAAACCCTCACAAGGGTTTATGTACAAAGAACGGACAAACCCATAAGTAGTGGGTTAATCTTCATAAATTTCATCGTAAATGCAAAATACTTACACATATTAAATGCGGAAGAGATAAAAAAAGATGCAGGGTCATTTGGCTGCTTGGCGAGTCAAGCATGGGCTAATTCATAGATCTTTGGGCTTTGATTGTAGTGGGTTCGGAGAAACCATTCCCTTAAAAAAGAGTACCCTTTAAAGATTGACAAGATTGGAGTGTTTAGAGAATAGTGGCAGAATGTTAGGCATTTATGCACTACAAATACTAGTGCAAGGAGTAGAATGAAGCAAGTAAAACCAACATCAAGGCCAGTTGCTTTTATCCGAGTCTCCCAAAAGCAGTGATGGACCAGCCGATCTCCTAACATCTCCACCACACTCGTTCAAAACAAAGGCCGAACAACCTCGATTCTGGCAGTAGCTTTTATCCGAGTCTAGAACAACCGAGTCAAGGAGCACGTCGCACCATCTGATAAACAGGGTCCGAGGGATCGCGGGTCTGCAAGAGAGAGTATCTAACGAGTGCTTGCAATCCAAGGCGGGACATCTGATTTCAGCCATATTGTCCTCGAGCTTGGCTTGGATGTACTTGATGATGCAGTCTTTGCAAAAAGGATGGGCACAGTTGTTGCTATAATTGAATGTGTTGTCTGATAACAGGGGTTCTATACATATATCTCGCATCTGTTGTGAATGTCGCACTACCTTACTGTTGCTACTTCTGCTTCTGAGGTTTGGAGGAGCCTTTGCTGTAAGTCTGCCATTAGTTCTAATTACTTCTGAGAAAGAGACTCGAGGCTCATACAAGTGTTGGCAGTCATATATTCGTACTACGATTTAGATGACTTTTGTGAATAACAAGAAAATTTTGATTAGTAACGAACGAGAAAATATTCAGTGGTTGTCTAACACCACGTCATCAGTTTACGTGGTATTAGACTATCACTAATATTACGATAAATATACAAACATTTTTAAATTATGGGACACAATGTAGTTACACCTCTTACTAAACCTTGGTTAGACGAAGTGTCCCAAATTTGGTAAATAATATTGTACACAATCACAAGATACACCCCCCCCCCCCCTCTCTTTTCCATTAGATCTCTCTCTCCTTTACAATGGCCATTTCCAGCTATACCACTCCACCATCACTGAATTTCATCATTTGCCAAGACGATATGAGTTTATCTTCTTGTTTGGATCTTGTAGAGGGCCATCATATCCATGGGTACAGCTTTAAAGCAGCATATATATGGTTTTTCTAGTAAAAAGCAAGTGCAAGCTTTTGGTTTATGGAAATGGAGATGGAAGAGCAACTCATAAAGTTATGATTGGATTTTGTAGAGTTTCTCATCAGTACGATTTTGGGCACACCGGCGTTACTGAACATTTGTTGTCAATATGTCAGGAGTAGTTTCTAAATAACCATTCAACTGGTGGAATACACAATCTTTTCAATCTGTTTTTAGTATGTCCAATTAGTAAGTGTTTATTCAACTTTCAAGCAAAACAACATGAATCAGATCAATTCAACTTTTTTTTTCCCAGATCAATTCAACTTGGTTGTTCAGCAATTCAGTCATAACTCGGTCATCTCACTAGGTAATCGCATTGACGAACAAAGATTTAACACATGATTTTCATCCCAAATTTGTTGTTGAGCAACACAAAACTAAAAAAAAAAAAGGATGCTCCTAATGAGAGAAATCTGCTACTAATTCAGATTATTAATTCTTTTGAATTATTGAATGGAATTTATTTTAGAGGAAACCCCATGTGTACTGGTTGGATATCCATCCAGTTTGTAATTTTTAGGTTCTAGTTTTTGTTGTAATTTCTATATACTTTTGCACAAAAAACTTTCTTAGTTTTTTGTAATAATCTTTGAATGATATAATGATATATTACTTGTTTCTTCTTCTTTTTGGGTTCCATAAAGTATGTTAACAATTTCCTAGTGAGGCTACTGTATGTGTGAGTTTATGTAGCTTGTGAAAAACATAAAGAAATGGCTGCGCATAAGTCCAGGATGGTGGAGATGGTGGTTGGTGAAAATGAAAAGTTGAGAGGGAGATTAGGAGAACGAAGAGAAAGAGGAACATAAATGGTAATTTAATGATGGTTGAAAATTGTAGGCGGGATTTTTAAATTTGTGAAAATTTGAATCTTAAATTTTCATTAACCATGGTAAACTATGTTATTTGACAATCTTGCTTAGTTGGTAAAATATAAGTGATAATCTAACACTACCCCAGACGAAGACGTGGTGTTAGACAACTACTGAATATTTTCTTGTAACGAAGAGGTGTTTGCGTGATTGTCAAATTGGATTGTTTCCTTCTCCTGACTTTCAGGGTTTGAGCCATATACAACTTCGATTAGTAATCACAAGGTGCTTGCATGATCGTCAAACAGGTTTATTTCCTTTTCGTGACTTTCAAGGTTCGAGCGTTATTTTTTTTGAGTGCTCGGGCCGATATAAGGAGTGCACCCTTAGAACGCATAGAAAGAGGACTTCGTCTCTGTTTACGTGCAAGTCGGCACAAGGATATCGCTTACCGGCCAAAATAGAAAAAGAATATTGACAAGATTGGTTAGAGTTAAACGCGTGGGTTTATTAATAGCTTGAGGAGAGAACGACGAGTAAGAATCTTTTTTTTTTGTCAAGAGGAGAAAAGTATCGTATATAAAAGAGTTTTACAAGCCGTCCCGACTATATCAACTATTTTACAGACAGAAAAGGTAACATCAAATGCTACCACTAACACTATCAACTAGCCTATCAACCCTAGACAAATTACAATTAGACTGAAGCAGAACATATCTTACACTTCAGCCTAATTTTTCTTTAACTTGCTAAGCAAGGAGCTCCTCTGGGCAAGATTTGTACAAGTAAAGAAAGGCTTATGTTGAGAAATTAAGTTTGGATGGCCTTCCAAGAACTTTCAAAGACCATTATAAGAAGCTGATAATCTCATGTCATATATTCTCATTACCTTATACACACGACTATATGGTAGAGAGAGGTTTCTTATTTGGCCAATAAATGGCAGGGATAATAAATAATACACAGTAAAAAACAAACAAAGGCCCGATGCGCAATTTGTGAGACTCCCAGATGCTTCTGTACGTCCTGCAAGGCCATGGACAAGAAATTGTTTATAATCAGCCGCAATGGAATTTACACACATCAATGAAAATTCAAGTTCCAGTGCGAAATGAGGAATCACTAAGCCGCCATATACATAAAATTGTACTTCATACGCGCACTAGTATTAACTTTTAAAATACTTATTTCAGAGGAACTAAATTGCACAGTGAATTAGAACTTGATTGTTGCAGAGGATTCCTGGTTTGCAGAAAGTTAACAGGCTTCTACGGATGCAATTCGAGTAGCATGCTGTTCTTCATACCTCAATTCAGATCCCAGAAATATGAAAGACTTCAAATTACTCAATGTTGCAATATCATGTAGTCAGTATCAAGTAATTTATGCGTCATTGTGGCCAGGTTGAAACCAATTATGACCAAATGGAGGGTGGAAGGCAGGCCACCTTTGTTCAGGGGCTTGATCAGTTGTGGACAATGTGCTCTCGTGCAGGATTTTGCTCAAAGATTACCACAGATCTAATAAAAGCACGTCGAAACATTCATATAAAACACTATAATGGATATCGCTATGAAGGGTAAACAGCATAGCTATAATTTTCTCTATAATGTTTCGTAAGTTTTTTGGTTTCCTGCTCAAATATCCACATGATTAAGCAGTTTCTTGTGACTATCACCTTCTCTACAACCCTCAATGAGACCATGGTTAGATACTTCAAGGTGCAAAAGGATTGAGGAAAAGGGGGCCGTTATCCACTAACCGCTTAAATCTTTGACCAAGTCTTTTCATGATGATTGACTATTAAAAAAAAGCAGATCAAATCTCACCCTAAATGTCAACATCTCAAGAATAACATCTTATTTTGCTGGCGATCTTTCATAGTCTCAGTGGACAATATTAAGAATTTAAAGCGGATTAAAAGGGCCCTTGGGGAACTTCTCTAATTGCAGGTGAACTTTTAGAAACTAGCATACTCTTTGCAGATCTTTCAGACTTGGTTCTAGGGTCAATAGGTTCTAGGGTCAGAGCAGATCTTTCACAAATGTTATATTAGCTGCTTTGATCTATTTCCTTTGCTCAGGAATTTTCCCCGAGCCAGTTTTAATTGCTATATATTAAAACAAGTAAATGATATCTACCTTGAAGGACCTTGCCATATACTGGGAAAGAAAACGAAATATCAAGTCGAAGATGCATATACCAGCTCCGTTGGTTCATACCAGACCTACTTTCATCGCTAACTTTCTAGCAAAATTACATATTTTATTACATTACGCCCCATAGCTACGCTTAATTACATTGAGGCAAATAACGAACTTCAGCGGTAGTTCGGATCACTAAGAACAGTGAACAATGCTCGATCGCAGTAGATAGCTCGAATTTTTGAAACTTTTATGCATGTAAAGCCTACGCATGTACCCGAGCTACTTAATGGCCATCTATATTAAAAAAACAGACTGAGAGGGGAGAGTAAGCTTATGGGGCTATCAATTTCGTTATGTTTGACATCAGTAGGCATAAACTTTGCGTTCTTACTGTTCATTACGTAAGGTTGACCGATCTATTTCACAATCTCATTAAAATGCTCAATATCTACTTCTAATTGGACCCAGAATCCAATAAAGCAAAAATTAAAAATAAGAATAAAAGAGCACCAAAACGAAGCAGCATCATACCTTGGTGATCATGAAGATCCCAACAAATTCTTAATATCCTTCTGCCAGAAGAACAAACGAAACGAGTACAATCAGCTACAATAACAGAGTACTAAGATTGACGAATCGGAAAAAAAAAGATTATGCACAAACCTCAATTTTAAGAGGTGATGTGATAGGAGCGTATCTCTCCACAACCTTCCCTTCTTTGTTAATCAAAAACTTTGTGAAGTTCCATTTGATTCCATCGACAAATAAACCGCCTTTCTCTGCTTTTAAGAAATTGAAGAGAGGTGCTGCATTCTTCCCGTTCACGTCAATCTATACCACACAAAGACTTCTCATCACAAATTCCCGCCTAATACTTTCATCCGCTTATTGTTTAACAGATGAGGATATGTCCCAAAAATTAGAACTAAACAAAGAGAAAAATTTTAAAACTGGCATCAAATTTCCTTTTTTCTTTTTTTTCTTTAAATTGCTGCTTCCTATGTAGTTATCCTTGGATATGTTGAAGGAATTTTTTTGCTGGAGGCCACTCAAGTCTTTTGATGCACTGGAACTGCCTTTGCATCATCTACTAGCTACATGCCTTATTCGAGTCTACTTTTTTCTGGTGCAAGGATGACGTTCCTAACGTGACCACGGCCTTTGAAAATTTTGTGGACGAGATTTCTCTTGAGAGTATGGTGTAGCTTTTCTTGGCCATTGCCATAATTGGGTGGAGTATTCCGCACCCGTCACCATATTTTTACTTCTCCAAGAAAATAGTAGTTGAAGCTTAGAGGTGATAGCTTTTGAACCACAAACAAGCTTAACCGCGATTACGCTGCATTATCTATTGTCATTTTTGTTGAAAAAATCCAACTCATCTTTATTTATAACTAGTAAATGTACCTTATCAAATATGGGGAACTCAGCTTTAAACATAGTGCACACAGTTTCCTGAATCTCCTCATTATCTCCTGGTTCTTGTTTACCAAACTGGTTGCAAGGGAATGCCAAAATTTCAAGACCTGTTAATAATTAACAGCAATGGAGAAAATTTTAAACCTTGAGAGATGAAAATAAACCAATAAAAAATCAGCAGATATGAATAAATCTTTTATGAGAATGGTTAAGAGACCTTGGTCCTTGTATTTTTGGTACAGCACATTCAACTCTTTGTAGTTCGACTGCGTTAAGCCACTGCAGAAAGGTAGAAGAATTAACAACAATTGAGCAATAACTTAGTTTGAAGCTCTAACAATCAAGAATACATGACTTAATAACAAAGAAACCAAGCGAGTTTAGTGAAAACCGCATTTCAGCTTTGTTTCTTGAAAGTTGCATTTACACCCCAGGGTCTGAACTCTGAAGCTAGGAGATAAGAATCTGACATCCTACCGCAAGCATACTAATTTCTCTCCAAGGTTCAGTCAATGTGGTTTCCTTCCTTCTTTTTGGTAAAAAGCGAATACACATATAGGCTAATCCAAATACCCACCAGGGCGCATTGCACTTACCAACCAATTCCAGGTATTTTGGAGAATTATGGTTAGCCCCACCCACAGTTCATGGGCGTGACTCAAACCCAGGCATTGAGCTACGGGATTCAACACAGTGACCACTGAACCCAATGCTTGGTGGTAATGTGGTCTCATTCCTAAATCCATATAAACTGTCACTTTCCAAGGCTGCGACTACGGCCATTATTTCCATTAGATATTTTGTAATTGGTCATTTCATTAATAGTTCTAGCAATCTTTTCTCTTGAAACATAGTAGGGGAGTATCATGACATTATAGGCCAATTTAAGGTGAATCATTATTTCGACCTTTGCTACTGTAATCTTAATCACATCAAAATGAAAGAACATCTTCACGGTTGATATATAGCTGAGACTTGTGGAGAGCGCTTCACCAAGTTATGGATACAAATTCATATCTCATTTCTCACCTCTCTGACAACATATTGATCTGACAGAACTCAAGTAATAAGCAAACTCTGGACATGAAAATGACATGAAAAGCTGGAACAGAAATAATTTCACATAACTAAGTGTCTAAGAAAAGTAAAAACTTTTGATGTCCGCTATTGCATCTCATTGTCAATTCAGATTTAGTTAAACTCTTGACCATACTTCCAGGCAGGTATGACGTGCAGAGAAACATATCAACTACGAAAACTTCCACACAATGGAAGCTTCGTGCCAATTAAACGTGGATACCATACCAAATATGGGATTGAGCAACCAAACCAAATGGGAAAACCAAAAAAACTGTACATCAATTCCTGTAAATTAGTGAGTTTGCATGTTTCAACTATTTTTGCTATAAATTTGAATGTAAATCATAAAAGTTCAGCAACCGTACAGTTTAAAGTCAAAATGTGTTTTATGGAGTTTTCAAAATAACCAAAAATGATCACCATGAGGATTATTATGGTCTTTGATTTCTGATTCACAAGGAAAGTTTCAGTTGGTTGCCCAAAGGTAGAAGTCTCCTGGTAACGGTTTTAGATCTTTAAAATAGTGATATAACTAAAGATCCTAACCACCAGTGGTTGCTCTTGCTTATCCATCGATGAGAGTATCAGGAGAATAGCAAGTTCGAGTATGTCAATAACAAAGTTCAGTAACAACATAGGAGCCTTCTTAAGTCGAGACTAAGGAAAGGATCTGATGGCTAGTTCTCTCAGGATAAAAAAATGGTTGTTCGAGTCTCAAATCCGCCATTTTCTCTATATACTTGTCAGTCTTTGCGCCCTTTTGATTCAACAGCTTATGGCCTTAGTAAGTTCCTGTATCAATGAAGTGGCAACTTTTGCTATTTAGCCTTTAATTGCATTAATGTCATGCCAGATGCCTTCGGGGGGCTCCCTTTTCATCTTCCACCCACAAGTGTTTTTTCTGTTTAATCCAAGGCCATAATGCCGAATGACATGTCACTCCATTGAGTTGTTAGCAATTCTAAAATTACATAGCAGCTTTGTTGCTAAGATTTGGATCTAGTCTGGTGATTTTTAGAGATGGAAATACATAAAAAAATTTCAAAAAGTAGAGCTACGTTTCTGCTTTATGTATTTGTCTCTATTTTTGCCAACCCAACTAACAATTCACCTGAGAGTTCAATGTTAATGTCTCCTGTTTCAAAAATAGTTTACAGAAGAGGCAGAGATTTGCAAGTACTCTGCCATCACAAGAAACGGTTTTTTGGTTTAAGTTTCTAATGATTGGTTGTATCAGAATTGATTTCTAAAAAGATCTTTTAATACACAGGTAATCCCGGTGATAAGAAAACAGAATGAACACCTAGAGTATACCGAACAGATTGGAACTAGGAGTTCAGGACAAGCTTTGCCTCAGCAAAGACACAACAGAAAGGGCAAGAGGAAGAGAAGAATCAGTGCCTGTTGCCTATCTCGTGGAACTATAAGATTCAGCTCTTGCTTCGGGGTTACCGTCTAGATAACCTATTGATTAATATCCTTGTAAGCTCCATTCTGGCTAAACTGAAGAATGTGAAAACTCGAATTCCATAAGTGAGGCAGAAATTTTTTTTGTCATCATTCGAAGCATTGTCGTCGAAGACTAGGAATCGAAGCTAAGACCAATAGAACCCAACTCCCTCAGCTTGAAAACCGTAGAAGACGGAGAGCAAGAAGGACTTTCTGCAGCTACCCTTGCTTCTGTATCTTGACCTTGCCTGGCTCAATTAAGGTAATAAAACCTCAGGAAACCTACGATGGGTTGGCTTCTTATTTTTTCTTGATTGTTGAGTTCAGCCTTCAATGTATCGTGGTTTTCCGAAAGGTGGACATCTAGTTATATTTCCAGTTTTTCATTCTATCACAACCTTGATTCAGCAAAGGAAATGGCTGAACGTAATAACCATTTCCAATTTCTACAATCTCCCAAAGTGAACCAAACATGCCCACGCAGTGCTGATTACGATGAACTTTACTATCACAACTACGGTTACAATGACGCAATGCTCCAAGGGCCGAACCTAATGGGCCCTTGGTACGTGCATGAACAAGAGGAGATAGAGAGTGGCAATCTCCGTTCCAGTAACACTGCTATCAACAAGCATCATTCACGCACAAAGAACAAGAACAACCACTTGCACTTCATGCAAGTTTGTATCAAAAATGCTATTAGCTTTTGTAGCATACATGGAGGGCATCACTTCTATCAGTTTTTAATGAATTAAAACAAAAGTAGTTAAAGCACATACAAGACAGCTACCAGATATGTTTCTGCTTGACATACTCCCTTCATTTCATAATATTTGTCCCCTTTGACTTTTTGCGTATCGCTAGAACAAAATTTGACCATGTAGACATTGACTTCTTGTTGTTTCGATCTCTAACTAAATTTTTTTAGTTCAATTCGATCTTAGGATATTGGAATTCTATCCTCGAAATTCGCAAAAACTTAAAGCAGAAAAAAGTTAAGAAACCATAGGCATAAGAGTACGTATATACCAAGCATGTTAATAAATTCAAGTAAGAAAAACTGGGGCCGTTTACCATTTTGAGGCAACATTTACTATCAGAAGAACCTTCCCATTGTAGTTGCTCAGGGGTACATCATTTCCACGGATGTCCTGCACCTCATTTTAAGCAAAAACTTCAAATACAACTAAGTATAAAGCAACAGAAATGGCAGTAAGACCCTTAAAACGCATATAGGGCGCAAACAGAGTTGCAGAGTAAAAATTAAAATGAACAAATCGTCGAATTGAACAAGATGATGAAGAATATCAAGAATTCGAAGTGTCACAAGCTTGTAAACATAAACTGATGGGAACCAAAATTTCCTTCTTATTATTACTGGAGTCCAACGGTTGAAAATTAGAGGGTAGAAAAGCCAATAGAAAGATCATTGTGAAACTCCAAGCCAACATCAGTGAGATGCAAAGAACAGAAAAAGGAATCTCAATTAGTAACAGAATCCATGAGAAAAAAATAAAGACCCAAAAACCATTACCTTATATAATTTCTAAAAGCACCAAGGATACATGCAAAAAGAACACAATAACAAAGCTTTGGAATCTTGACCAAAATATACGAAGACCCGAAAAGGGTACCTTGACAGTGAAATTGTGAACTGATTTTGGGGATTCTGCAGCCATTTTCTTGACAGAAGAAAGTGTGGGATATGTGTACAAGAAGAAGAAGGCAAAACCCAAGAAGAGAAGAGATGGCCAGTTGGTTAGCTTTGAAAATAGCATATTAGTCGGCAGTCAATCTTGATGGCGTGCAAATAGTCAAGAAGGCATTTAATTATTCAACAAGGAACACGGAAAGGGTGGTTTTTTTAATGGTATACGAATATTCATGCCATTATGATTCATATATTTTGTTCCTGTGATCGAGTCTTTATTAAATTAAATGACCGTGTAACCTGGTGGCTGGCTGGTACTAGTTAAAACCATGTGCTATGCGTAGGTTATTCATCATAAATCTATCTACAAACAATATATAATATCAATCGTACATAATTTTATTTTTTTTAGTTTAAGCATAACATGTTAACACACTAATTGAGTGGCACGTGCCGCTGAAATTTATTAAGTAACTACCATTTAAAAAAAACTATCGGAGATAAAAAAAATATATATATGTGTGTTTTCAGCAAATGTTTTAATCTTGAATTTTACATGAAAAGAACAGACTGAAATATTTAGTTGTTTATCTATGAAATCGATTCTTTACATAGAAAATAGTTATTAAGCATTTTTTAAAATTTTAGTTAAGAAAATATAAATAAATTGCTTGATCCAAAATACGCTCAAAAACGTTTTGCCTATGAAATCGATTCTTTACATAGAAAATAGTTATTAAACATTTTCGAAAAGATTAGTTAAAAAAATATAAAATAAATTGCTTGATCCAAAATAGGCTAAAAACGTCCTTAGAAATCCTGTAGATTGCTAAATAAAACAGCCATTAACAACATGAGTAATTTATACACCTCATTTCTCTTGCACTTGTAAACCAGGGAAGGGAAGGGAGAGGCTTTCTTTACGTGTATGTCTTGCATGTATATCCTAAGTGCACGTTCGGTGATGGCATTTGTCTTGCATGAATGTTTAGTCACCTGGCACAAGGAAGGGAAGGGTGAGGCCTTTACCTGTATGGCCTCCTATTAAGCATGATAACATTGTTGGGCCATTCTTTAATAGCTTAAGCTTTTAGAGCAGATGATAACTTAACATGGTATCAGAGCTCTGGTTTAGCAAGGTCTTGGGTTCATTTCTTCTCGCTTGCATTTCTGGTCCCCCTTTATCAATTTATTTCTGACTTGGTATATCTCTCCACGTGCAATCGGGGGTTTGCACGTGAGGGGGAGTATTAAGCATGATAACATTGTTGGGCCATTCTCTAATAGCTTAAGCTTTTAGAGCAGATGGTAACTTAACACCTCCACTCCTCGTACTTAGGTAGCATTAGAAGCTCAAAATCAAAGAAAGAACAGAAGTTAAAAAAGAAAAAAGGATCACCTATGCACAAAAATCTTCGGCAACAAAAGAAATGCAAATGCATGTAATTGCGGCTATGTTATGTCCTGCCCTATGGTGCAATGCAAGGTTTGGCCCCCATTATACGCAGTAACGATAGAGTCAAGGACAACAACTGCTGTAGTAGGAGGAATAAAAATTGAGAGATTGATATCAACCTAACACACCCACATACAACACAAAAGCCCAAATTTACTTGTAAATGCAAATCCGACACTTGGAACAACTCTCCCTGAAAGGTCTTGAAAAATGGTATCGTGTGGGCATCTCTTGTATGCTTGTTGTCTGTCGCGTGTGATGTTCTTTTTCCAATAATAAAGGGTACGTACTCCAATGTTCAGGAATACAAAGTGAATAATCAATGAATTATTACGATCAAAAATCTACTTTTGACGTTAATACGCATGTAAGAGACAAATAGCTAGCTAAAAGAGAGCACTGTCATTTCCTTGAAAGTACGTAGTCATCAAATACGCGTCATTTTGTAAGCTTTCTGTGTTCTCCAAGGTATGTGTTGAAGGACGGTGGTGCCAACATCCTAAACAAAGAAATGCAGTCAAATTGTAGTTAGAATAGGCATATCCACCTTGATTTAATTTGTGGTGGAAAAATTTGAAGTGGATGTTCAGTCACCAAGATGAAGTTGGTTACGATAAGGTGGGTGGAGACGTGGCTGAGCTGTTTAGTTCGGTTAATTAATGGTAGCAAGTTTCTCTTAGGGTCTAGAAAAAAGGGAAGTTATAAATGTGGGGTGATTGCAAAAGTTTAGGTGAATGCAGGCTCAATTTTAGGATGTTTATTTATTAAATTCATATTTACATGAAATCTAATTTTTTTTATAGCCCATGGCATGTTGACACCTAATATTTTATAGACAACATAATTCAAAAATCTCAGAAAATTAAATTGGCTTTTTGATGGCCAAAGAAGCTATCAATCGAGTCCTATTTTATATTGTACAGATAACTGATCATGCCTTCTTTGCCGCTCTTGACAATTTTTATTAAGTAATATAAATAGAATGTGAATATCTAGACACTATTTTGTTTTATGCACTCTTTTTATACATTTAATGCTAAAATTTTGAGTTTGGGTGTAGAAAAGAAAGAGACTTAAAACGTTTGAAACATTTTTTTATTTCGGTTTTTTGATCAGTTTTAAAAACTGGAAAAAAAAATAGTGTCGTTTGACAGGTAGTTTTAGTTTTTTTTTTTCCCTTCAGTTTTATAAACCACTTTTCCGAATGGGCTATTTTATGAAAATTCCATTTTGGAGTTTTCAATTTTGGTTTTTATTTTTTTTCTTTGAGATACACCTTTCAATTTTTATTAGAAGTATTTTATGTATCTTCATCCTTTCAATATTCATCACCAACACCTATCACCCAAGAACATCGAACCACCAACATCGACAACCATCATACCTATTGACTACCACCACCACCAAGGTCAATGACCAACACATCTGAACACCAAATTACAAATACTGCCAACCACCACAGCCACTGACTACCGATCTACCACCTCACACCAAATTTGCCAACACTGCTAACCATCATAACCAATGACCGTCTCCACCACCACCAGTGACCAACACCCATGAACACCGCCAACACCACCATAGCAACTGATAACCACAACCACCATCACCGTCACTGACCAATACCGCCGAACACCAAACCCTCTAACATCGATCACCACCACTGCACCACAAATCCTCTAAATCCAAATCGCAATCATACCGACCACCATTGTCCTTACAACAAATACCACCAAAGGATTTCATCCGTTGATTAGCCCTAGTATCTTCGATTTGGGTAGGTAAATTCTAAACTAATTAAACCCCAATCATATCAATGAAGCCCTAATTCGCAAACTAGTGTGTTACTGCCATAGAAATAGTTGGACCGTGGCAGATGAGATGTGTTGGTCATGGTGGGGGCACCTCTGGTTGTTGAACATAGGAGTTCAGAATAAGGTTTCAAGTAATGGAAATAAAAGAAAAGAAAAGAGAGGGAAAATAGAAAAAAATAACAATAAAAACCAATTATGCAATACAATATCAAACAACCGATCAGTTTTGTTTTAAAAAAAAAGAACTCAAAGAGTTTTGGCTCTGTTTGACAAAACTTTTTTTTTTCAGTTTCCAAAAAAATAAAATTAAAGAGCAGCTTAAATTTATTTATTTTTACAAAAACAAGTGAGTGTTTGATAAACCAGTTTTTTTTTTGTGGTGGTTTGCAGTGGCGGTGGTGGGGCGTGGCAGTGGTTAGTGACTGCCGGCGGTGGTGGCCAGAGTTGGCCGTCGGCAACTGCCGGTGGTGGTGGCCGGAGGTGGCCGACGGCTGACAGTGGTCGCCGAAGGTATGTATACATATATATATGTGTGTGTATATATATGTATACATATATATGTATATATATACACATATATATATATATAGGTATACATATATATATATATATGTATACATATATATATATATAGGTATACATATATATACACATATATATGTATACATATATATATATATATGTATACATATATATATATATATATATATATATATATATATATGTATACATATATATGTGTATACATGTATACATATATATACATATATATGTATATATATATATATGTATACATGTATACACATATATATGTATATACATATATATATACATATATGTATATGTGTGTATGTATATACACATACACACACACACACACACATATATAATATATATATGGGGATCGATCCCCATCGACCGGTGGGAAAAAAAAAAATTCCCACCGCATCGCAACTAATACACGCGATTGCAAAAAAAAAAAATTCACAGAGTTGGGCCAAAGTGGGCCATAGAGGAGCCGCGATTGGCCCACGGCCATTTCTGCCCAATCGCCCCCGTGGCCCCCACCCCTCTCCCCCTCCCGTGGCCTTCTCCCTCCCTTGGCCCCCACCCCTTGCGGCAGATTCCCCCCTCCCCCTGGGCCCCCACCCCTCTTCCCCCCTCCCACCCGTGACCCCCCTCCCCTTGGCCCCCACCCCTTCCACGGCTCCCCATGCATTATTCGGTCCTTTCCCCCCACTTTTCAGTCCTTTCCCCCGGTCCCCCACCCCCACTCGTATTCTTTCTTCTCTTCCTCCCTCACTTTTCTGTCTATAAAATCCCTCTTCCCCGACTTATTTCTTGCACTCTCCTCATTCTCCCTATCTCACCTACATAATCTCCACAACAATACGAGCGAAAAAAATTTTACGCTAGAAGATCGGTGGATAACCGCTAGAAGAAGATCGGTGGATTTTTCGTCATTTTTTTCAAGTCAAAACAAGTAAGTATTTTGAATTTTCTTATAATTCAATGTTAATTTTAAATTGTTCTTACCAATTGATTGTTTAAATTGTGTTACGCTTAAATTGTTCTTACCATAGTCTAAAATTCGTGTTTAGGGCGTCAAAATTACGTTTTTACAAATCGGGGTATTACATTCGAAAGATTCGAAAATAGCGATTTTTTAGGGCGTCAAAATTATGATTTTTCACGAATTTATAAAAAATAGCTAGAGCTAGATTTTGCCAAAGTGAAAAAAAGAGACCCTAGTTATTTTTAAAAGATCTGTATCAAGTAAACATTTCAGATTTTTCCAAAGACTGGAAAGGGGTTAACTGATACGCGCAACCTTGTAACTTCGCAGTGTAATTTAAAATATCAAGCTAGCGCGATTTCGCGCGAAACTTTTTTGAGAACCCTAGGATGTTGGGAAGTTCCATTCCCCAGGAATTCGGGCAATTCCGAAGCCGGTAGCAATTTTTTGCCGAACGGACTTTTAAGCGCTCGATTCGGACACCGGTTCGGGATTTTTTTACGAAAAATCCGTAAAATGCTTTTTAGATCAAGGATGAACTCAGCAACCTTAAAATAGTATCTTAAAGCACTTTTGAGATTTTTCCTGATGCCAGGGGCATTTTGGTAATTCGCCGCCCGAGAGGGGTATTCTCGTAATTTTACGCTGTCAACTTTTTCGAACGTCTTTTCAGTCCGTAAATGTAAGCAAACCCTAGCGAAGATGGGAAGTTCCATGCCCCAGGAATTCGGACCATTCCGAAGCCGGTAGTAATTGTTTGCGGTACGGTCTTTTAAGCGCTCGATCCGGACACCGGTTCGGGATTTTTTGACGAAAAATCCCTAAAATGCTTTCTAGATCAAGGATGAACTCAGCAACCTTAGAATAGCATCTTAAAGCACTTTTGAGATTTTTCCCGATGCCAGGGGCATTTTGGTAATTCGCCGCTCGAGAGGGGTATTTTCGTAATTTTACGCTGTCAACTTTTTCGAACGTCTTTTCAGTCCGTAAATGTAAGCAAACCCTAGCGAAGGCTGGGAAGTTCCATTCCCCAGGAATTCGGGCCATTCCGAAGTCGGTAGCAATTTTTTGCCGAACGGGCTTTTAAGCCCTCGATCCGGACACTGGTTCGGGATTTTTTGACGAAAAATCCCTAAAATGCTTTCTAGATCAAGGATGAACTCAGCAACCTTAGAATAGCATCTTAAAGCACTTTTGAGATTTTTTCCGATGCCAGGGGCATTTTGGTAATTCGCCGCCCGAGAGGGGTATTTTCGTAATTTTACGCTGTCAACTTTTTCGAACGACTTTTCAGTCCGTAAATGTAAGAAAACCCTAGCGAAGGCTGGGAAGTTCCATTCCCCAGGAATTCGGGCCATTCCGAAGCCGGTAGCAATTTTTTGCCGAACGGGCTTTTAAGCGCTCGATCCGGACACCGGTTCGGAATTTTTTGACGAAAAATTCCTAAAATGCTTTCTAGATCAATGATGAACTCAGCAACCTTAAAATAGCATCTTAAAGCACTTTTGAGATTTTTCCCGATGCCAGGGGCATTTTGGTAAATCGCCGCCCGAGAGGGGTATTTTGGTAATTTTACGCTGTCAACTTTTTCGAACGTCTTTTCAGTCCGTAAATGTAAGCAAACCCTAGCGAAAGCGGCTAGGGTTTTTAAGGGTTCGGAGTGGTGGGACGTGAGGTATGATTTTCCTACATTAAAGTAATGATTTAATGACTATTGCTATTGCGTTGGTAAGCTAGGTTAGCGGTTCGGTTACAGTTTTGGAATGTAAATATTATGGACGCTAAGTTAGTTTACGATTATATTTTGTTCTTACAGATATGGATTTCAACCCTGGACCTCATGATACATCAATCCTATACGATGACGATGACCACGTCGCGAGGCACGTATTTGACGGTGTCGATAAGGTTGTTTTGGAAACAATGCAAAGCACAAGTCACATCGACGAGTGAGTACTGAACGAGGAACAAATAGAACTACTACACAAACAAAATTTGACGGTGTGCACCGATTGCGGGATTTGGTCTCGGCACAACGATTGCCTTATATCCGCTCTAGTTGAACGATGGAGGGGCGAGACGAACTCATTTCACTTCCGGTTTGGTGAAATAACTATTACATTAGAGGCCGTACGATTTATTCTTTGAATCCCATGTAACTGTAGGTCTATTACTTCGAGTAAAACGTCTGCATCCATAGCGAAGATGGCTAGGCAGTATTTTCTGGGAATTCCGAGGGAAGCTCTTACAACCAACGGCATAAAACTTAAATGGCTGAGAGAGCAGTACGGCGAGCTACCGGATGAATACACTCCTCATGATTTTTCGGTGTATACGAAGGCATTCCTTTTGTATATTATTGGATCTATATTACTTAAAAAAAAAAAAAAAAACACGGTGCATCCGAAGTATTTGGTGTTCTTGGAGGATCTTGAGGAGGTATACTCGTATTCGTGGGGTTCAGCTGTCCTTGCGCACCTATATCGAGCATTGCACAAAGCTACGAGAAAGGGTGCCAAGTCCATTGCCGCCTGCATCACTCTGTTACATGTTTGAGCATTTATATTCTTCGTTGACGTGTCAATATATTCGTGATTAATAACTAATTCCATATTATGTTTGCATTCACAGGTTTGGTCTTACGAGAGGCTACCCACGGGTCATCCACAGCCCGTAGCTGATTCCGATGAGACGTGGCCTAGGGTGTGGGCCTGGGGGCCTAGGCCCAAACGGAGTAGACGGGTAGACCCTCACCACAATCTAATGTTCTATCGGGGGGAACTAGATATGATGGATGCATCCCAGGTGACGTGGCAGCCATATAGGAAGGTGATGCATCGGTTGGATGAGACGTGTTGGCAACTGCCGGTGTCGTACGTGCTGGCAGGTTTGGTTCGGGTGCCACTTATTCATTTCGAAGTATGTGAGTTTCAGATGCCCGATCGAGCTATGAAACAAGCTGGCTGTCTACAAGGGATACCAAAACCCGCTGTAGACATGCGGCCATACAGGAGCGGTCGAGGTCCGAATTTTGAGGTGCCTGATGCCTTGAATTTGCTGAGCGACGAGGTGCAACAGTGGAATACTTGGCAAGAAACGTATGGTAGCCTTGTATCGCTCAAGGACGACGGCACCAGTACTGAGGATTACCTGCAATGGTTTCTCAAGGTGACGCGCACGAGGGTGAATCGCCCTTCCCAAGTGAGGAAGACATCGTACGCGCCACGTGAGGTCTATGACCAGTTCTGGGCATTGAGCATTGTAAGTCAACTCTAGTGTCGTTTCAATATTTATTTGCGCACCTTCTCGACCATGCCTGAAATGATGACGGTGATTTTTCTATGCATGTTTTTAGGTTGACAAGGGCACTGAGATGTTCAAGCAGCTCGAGCGGTTTGACTGGTATGTCGCGCATGCGCCTGACAGTTTCAAGAGCTCCATTGAGTCGTACAAGACTGATCTTCACAACTTTGGTGTTGCGTACCGGGGTTACCAAGGGGAACCGTCTAGTCGCTTGCCTCCTGACCCGTTCGGCTCTCAGCCCCAGAGTCAGGGCCTGGGGGAGCCGTATAGTCGCTTGCCTCCTGACGCGTACGACTATGTGCCCCAGAGTGTGGTGTGGGAGCAGTTTAGTCGCTTGCGTCCTGACACGTACGACTTTGTGCCCCAGAGTGAATTCTGGGAGCTGTCTAGTCGCTTGCCTCCTGACGCGTCTTTGCCCCAGAGGGAATTCTGGGAGCCGTCTAGTCGCTTGCCTCCTGACACGTACGACTCTCAGCGCCAGAGTCAGGTGACCCAAGTAGGAATCCAGGCCTCGCGCCCAAGCAACCGGTCGGATAAAGGACAAGCGACAAAGCCATTGAGGCCGAACAAGCGGGATTGGATCGACCGGCACTACTTCGGGCCTGAGCCTGTCGATTCAACAGACTTTCCTCTTGGAACATGTCTAGGTCACGCGGATGTGAGAATGTTGGCACCGGAGACAGATATTTCAAATTTCGTCATGAACGCTTATATAGATCTGCTCCGGATTAGAGAGCTACGCTATAACAATTGTGAAGGCATGAAGCTTAACCTGCATCCCACTTACTTTGTCACATTAATGGTGACCAGCATGAGGGAGTTAACAGAATCGAGGAGGCGAGGGGCAGGCAAGGGTCAGTGGAAACCATCTGGAAACGTATTAGGCATGTTGAACGCAGACCACCAATGTCACGCTGCCGATGCGAACCTTGTCATGATACCTTGCCATCATGAACACCACTGGTTCCTATTAGTTCTCCATCCAGCGAACAGACAGGTCAACATATACGATAGCCTAAGGGAGGACTCTCCTGGGCGGTCGCTGGCACAGATGTATAGCGAGTACATCACTGCAGTGGTTAGTTTTTATCGGTTGACCTTGGCTCATAGCATATTCTTATTGTAACATAGGCTTGATGATCTTTTTAATTGTTGGTTGCAGACTACTATCTTCTCGCTAGCGTGCCGAGATTATTCGGGGGAATCCATCACCAGGTACTCGACGGTAGAGCCTTGGACGGTCGTGATGATAAAGGACCGACCAAAGCAATATAACAGTCACGATTGCGGGATTTACGTCCTCAAGTACATGGACTACATTGCTCGCTCGGAGGTGCTCAGATATACGTCGTGGACAAGGAAGGCTGCCTTGACGTTTAGGTATAGGATAGCCTGGGAGCTGAAAAAAAATGAAGCTAGATGGCTTCATTACCATTATCCTAATTAGCGTGACTATGGTGCAATGAGCAAAGAACCCCTTAAAAAAATGTATATGTATTTTCGCAAGCTATGAATTTGGCGATAAAGTGTGCGCGAATATGCCTTTTATAGGAAAACCAAATATATTATTTGTCTCGATTTTCGCCGGAATTCATAGAAATGGCCTACTAGCGTGCCTAAGGGGCAATGAGCGAAAAAAAAGTGACAAAAAAAAATTACAAGATTTTTCGGAAGCTATGAATTGGGCCCTAAAGTGTGCCCGAATAGGCCCTTCATAGGAAAACCCAAAAAATAATGTGTCTTGTTTTTCGCCGAAATTCTTACGAATGGGCTAACTAGCGTGCCTGAGGTGCAATGAGCGAAAAAAAAGTGACAAAAAAAAGTACAAGATTTTTCGGAAGCTATGAATTGGGCCCTAAAGTGTACCCGAATAGGCCCTTCATAGGAAAATCGAAAAAATAATGTGTCTCGTTTTTCGCCGAAATTCTTACGAATGGGCTAACTAGCGTGCCTGAGGTGCAATGAGCGAAAAAAAAGTGACAAAAAAAAGTACAAGATTTTTCGGAAGCTATGAATTGGGCCCTAAAGTGTACCCGAATAGGCCCTTCATAGGAAAACCCAAAAAATAATGTGTCTCGTTTTTTGCCGAAATTCTTACGAATGGGCTAACTAGCGTGCCTGAGGTGCAATGAGCGAAAAAAAAGTGACAAAAAAAATTACAAGATTTTTCGGAAGCTATGAATTGGGCCCTAAAGTGTGCCCGAATAGGCCCTTCATAGGAAAACCCAAAAAATAACGTGTCTCGTTTTTTGCCGAAATTCTTACGAATAGGCTAACTAGCGTGCCTGAGGTGCAATGAGCGAAAAAAAAGTGACAAAAAAAATTACAAGATTTTTCATTCAACAAACCAAATCACAAATTAAAGATTCAACAAACCAAATCACAAATTTAAACATTATAAAAGTTATTCGTTATACAACTGAAACATTAACCCTAACACTCTTCATCATCATCGTCCTCCTCGACCATACTGCCAGGTGCGAGACCTAACACTTTATAATGGTTTCTCTTGTCATGATCAGTCATCTTATTACACAACGCACACTTTCGCAATTTTTTTTGACCCGTTTCTTTTTCAATCGGATTCTTCATGCGTATTTCTCGTTTTCGCCCTTTTGTTTGAGAAATAATTGGATCAAAAATGTCGTCCTCCTCACCTTGCATGCTAGTGCCGTCAATGACTGGCTGTTTGGCTCGATTGAATCTACCGGCTGGAGTCGTCCGAGTAGTCGGAGTGTCCCGTCTTTTTGGATCAGCCATCCTAAACTGTGCATGCTTAGCCTTATCCCATGCGGCTGCTTCAACTTGATACTTGTACCCATCAAATGTTGACGCTGCATCCAATGATAAACCGTGCATGATGTTACAAAGGTGATTATATCGCAGCGGCTCAGATTGCTCGAAATCAACTGAAACATTGGGCACGTAAGGAATGTGACCGTGGACTCTATTGGTTTCCTTCGTCCACCGTTCCAAGATATACTGTTGAGGGATTTCACTAGCATTCTTCGAGCTCAAAACCCTCAACGCGTGTCGACAAAGTATACCTTTATGCTCAAACAATTGACAGTTGCAATTTACCAACCCGGTGTCCATACATTTAGCCACGGTAAAATGTCTTCTGTTCCTCGGAGTCGACGAAGAGCACGGATTGGCAAAATTCGTCACGTTTGTCAAAGCATAAACCTTGAGATCTCTGGTGGAATACTCGTGCAACTTTGTCATGCCATATTGATTCGACTTTAGTAGTTCATCTTGAAACTGTCTAAACATTTCCTTGGTATAGACTTGAGCCGCATGAGCCTCCAAAGGTGAAAAGAGTAGTATGGCTCTTTCTCTGTAAGCTGTAGCCGCGTCGGCTTCTCTCTCACGGTACAATTGCCTATCAACGGCTTTCTGCATCTCCAGTACGAACTCCACTATACTTGAAGACTGGCTTACGTACCCATCAAAGAATGAATTCATAGCTTCGCTTCTCGAGGTCGTAGTCATTCCGGCTGCAAAAAACTTCTTGGTGTAGGCACCGACCCACTGTGTCTTGATCGCATACAACGATTGTAACCACGTATGATTGTGCAAAGAGTAGTCATCCATTAACGTGGCCCACCTCTCCTCGAACACGTCTACCGTCAACGATTTCTTCACACATGTATTAAAGTCAGTCTTGAATTCCGGATGGTTTGCATATACATTGTGAAGCCGTTCGGGATATTTGTTGCTTATGTGCCACGTGCACAGGCCATGGTGAGTATCTGGAAGGACCTTAGCGATTGCATTTTTCATTGCCAGATCTTGGTCGGTGATGATGGTCTTTGGAGGAATACGATACATTGCTTGAAGCCACGTTTCAAATAACCACGTAAATGACTCCTCCGTCTCATCCCTAAGCAGGGCAAAGCCAAACGAGATTGACTGATAGTGGTGGTTCACCCCCGTGAACGGAGCAAAAGGCATAGAGTACTTATTGGTGCGGTATGTGGTGTCAAACGTCACAACATCCCCAAAATTTTGGTAAGCAGCTATAGAACGGGGGTCCGCCCAAAATATAGTACTAATGCGGTTCTCATCATCGAGTTGGATACTGTAGAAAAATCCAGAATTCTCACTCTGAAGGCACCTGAAGAGATCAAGTGTAGCTTGAGCATCATTCCTACCGAAAGACTCTCTCTTCTGAGCACGAAGTTCATTTCGAAGGTCTACGTCGTTGAAACTCAACTTGTCAATCCCCCCAGCCTGGCTTGAGAAAACCCCCATCATCTTAGAAGGTGGAATTTTAGCCCCGGCCATTGTAAAAATCAGTTGTCTGTGTGCCGCGCTAATTTCTCGGTGTTGATGAATTTGACCAATCTTACTGGGAGTCATCAACTGATGATTATGACTCAACTCCACTCCCGTCACAACCCAATGGTTTTCTTTTTTCCGGTGTACTGCATACACATGGGCCTTGCAGCCGGTACCCGGAAATGTGTCGCGTTTTCTTTGTCTTGTTGTCCCTTCGTCACTGATCTGAACGACCGGGGGTACATGCGGTGCTCCTCTATGACACTCAAATAACCTTGCACCAATTTGATCGGTATTCACCCGTTTTCTAGTCGTCTTAGTTCTAATACCGAAACCCATCGTTTTCGAATATGCTCTGTAGTATGCTTCGACTTCGTCCAGTGTTTGAAAAACTTGATCCAAGTAAGGTGGATCAGAACCTTCACAAAAATTGCTTCCTCCAGTTGCATCCATATTTATACTGAAATCTAAAAAATAAAAATTATATCATTCTCAACAAGTCATAGAATTAAATAAAAGAAGAATAAAATTTATTTGCAGTGTAATTGTTGGAAAATTTGTATAATGTAAAATTACCAAAATAGCCCCCGATGAGCGGCAAATTACCGAAATGCCTCGGGGGTTCATTATCACCCTAACGCCCCAAATCAGCTTCGAAACAACCTTTCAGGTGCTTTGCTTACATTTCTGGACGAAGCAGTCATTTGAAAAACTGAAAGGGGCAAAGTAACAAAAATACACCTCTCGGGAACGCGAATTACCAAAACGCCCCCTAGCATCAAAAAAGCTGAATAGTTTTTTCAGTCATCGCCCCAACAAGCTTTATCTAATTCACAACTTTAAAATAACTTTTCGGGTGTCTCACACCCTTTCCTGAACTAAAAGTCATTCGGGAAATTCGTGTAATGTAAAATTAGGAAAATAGCCCCCGATGAGCGGCAAATTACCGAAATGGCCCGGGGTTCATTAGGACCCCAACGCCCCGCGAATCGGCTTCAAATCAGCCTTTCAGGTGCTGTGCTTACATTTTTGGACTGAGAAGTCGTTTGAAAAACTTGACACCGTAAAATTACCAAAATACCCCTCGGGGCGGCGAACTACCAAAATCCCCCCTGGCATCAGGAAAAATCTCAAAGGCGCTTTAAGGAGCTATTTTAAGGTTCCTGAACTGATTCGTGATGTAAAAAGTATTTTACGGAAGTTTCGCCCAAAAATCCCGAACCGGTGTCCGGATCGAGCGCTTAAAAGCCCGTTCGGCAAAAAATTGCTACCGGCTTCGGAATGGCCCGAATTCCTGGGGAAGGGAACTTCCCAGCATCCTAGTGTTCTCAAAAAAGTTTCGCGCGAAATCGCGCTAGCTTGATATTTTAAATTACACTGCGAAGTTACAAGGTTGCGCGTATCAGTTAACCCCTTTCCAGTCTTTGGAAAAATCTGAAATTTTTACCTGACACAGATATTTTTGAAATAACCAGGGTCTATTTTTTGCACTTTGGCAAAATCTAGCTCTAGCTATTTTTTATAAATTCGTGAAAAACTGTCTAATTAAGTTTTCACCTTTTGCGACCCCAACGCCCCGCGAATCGGCTTCAAATCAGCCTTTCAGGTGCTTTGCTTACATTTACGGACTGAAAAGTCGTTCGAAAAAGTTGACAGCATAAAATTACGAAAATACCCCTCTCGGGCGGCGAATTACCAAAATGCCCCTGGCATCGGGAAAAATCTCAAAAGTGCTTTAAGATGCTATT
>JAVXUO010002731.1:0-185571 GCA_033065855.1 Escallonia rubra
TATGCATAAACTACGACTTTTAATTCCTTTTATCCTTTCGGGTGTTGTTTCACATGATATTATGCACTACATCTGGCTTCTGAGTGATTGTCTTACATAAAACTCGAAGGGTATTAGACAAACATTGTTGTTGTAAATTACCACAAATCCATGATATGCGTTTGGGACAATTTTTTACACTAAGAAAACTTCCACACCCTAATTTATTGCTAACGATGCATTGGAGGAAAATTATTAAGCTTTTAACAACCAATGAAATGTGAACAAGCATGTGCGAGAGTGAAAATAAAGTTTTTCAAAGTTCCAACACAATTATTATTCCAAGCAATTATGACTTCTTATGGGCCAAATCAACTTTAATCTGCAAGCAGTCTGCGGGTTTGAAATGGTCATCTTGAGTTTGCAAAATAGCAATTCCCCAGTAGGTACTAACACCAAAAAAAAATTGCCTTGAACACCTTACATTGTTAATTTGGACTTAGAGTGAGTCTTTGCGCTATTTTTTCTTTGACCTCGTGAATGAGTCTTTGCGCTATTTTTTCTTGGGTTTTCTCATCAAATGTGCTCTCTATATATCTAGACGAGTGCTTGCCAAAACGCAGCTTCTCTCTCCCTCTTACAGACAAACCTTTCAGCCATCTTTGAGCGAGTAAACCATGAGCTCACCACGCGTTGCAGTGTGTATTGCGCTATTGATTCTCTTGGGTGAAGCACGCGACTCAGTGTCCTTGACATGCAACCCGACTGACATGAGCGCATGCGGCAGCGCCATCACCTCAGCAGAACCACCATCTCAACGCTGCTGCAGTAAACTGAAGGAGCTAAACCATTGCCTTTGCCCTTATCTTAAGAACCCTAATCTCCAGAAGTTTGTCAACTCTCCCAATGCCAGGAAGCTTATTAGCACCTGCGGGATTCCTATCCCCAAGTGTCAGCTGGAACCAAGCTAAATTTGAGGAATTGTTGAAGCTGCAGTTCATCCCAAAGGCAAGGCAATTGTCCGATCGCATCTGCGGTGACAGACTTGACTCTTCGCCCACGATTGAAGACTTTAGCGACAAACAGTTCCTGCAACATGGTCTACTGAGTTGGACACAGTGTATCCCATACTCTTCTTCATCAATAAAATGATCATTTGGTTTGACTAAATTTGATCCTTGTATTTGGTTAAATCCAAGTTTGCATTATCCTTGCATTTGGTTAGATACAAGCTAGCATAGACGTTATTGAAGTCAAGTTCGTCTATCCATAATTCAATTAAAGCTCACCGAGAACTTCCACTGATCTATCATTGTTCTCCTCTCTCTTCCGTGTGTCGATGCATAACCACATTAACGTTGGTATTCTACATACTTCTACAAATCTCATCGGTTGTCATACGTAATTATAGTAGTTACTACACTTACTACACTTACAAATATGAAAGCTCTAAACTTGGGCACTCCTTTAGAGATCGTTGCATTAAAGCTTGATGTCCAATTCAAAAGCATGATTATAATAAGGATAAGTCCATCAAGTATAAGAAGCATATCTACCATTTTTTAATCGATGTGTTTAACTTAACATCTGACCTCACGTGAAACGTGGGATTAGGTGATGACCAAGAACATTAGAAATTCTGATCCAAATTACGGCAAGACAATGAGAAGAAAAAGAACTGGTGCATCTGGCTATGATACTGTAATAAAAAAAAAATTAACTGTAGTAAAAAAAAATCTGGCTATGATACAATATTAAAGCCTAGTTTTTTATCCAAAAGCATGCTCAGAGGAATGATAAACACATCAAGTCTAAGAAGCAAATTCACTACTTATTTTTAGCTGTTGTGAGATATAATTGACATGTTAAATCAAAATGTTAGACCAACTTTCACACGTATACCACCCCACCCTCCCCAACCCCACCCCAATTTTCCAAAGGAACCGCATCTATAGCCACCATCAATACCTTAGCAAGTGCAACAAATTTATATGTACTTGGGCGCCTAAAAATGTCTAAGACTTCTTAGAAGAACTCACCAAGATAAAGTTAATTAGCAATAGTTTTTTTTCATTAAAAGTGCCAGCAAACAGATGAGCAAACAATTACCACCACGTCATTTAAAAAAAAAAAGAATCAGTAGCTAACTCTAGCCCTGAAGTTCATGAATAAGCTCTAATAAATTTTCACGCAGATTTGGTGAATAATAATACGAAAGAAATTCTGCATTTTTCTAAATATATTATTTTGAAGATTTGATGTTTCGATTAGATACTGAGGACGACGAGTATGAAAAGATTTAAAGATATTAAAGATATTAACCCTACCTATTTATCATTACCTGCGTTGTCAACAGATGCTAAAGTATGCTAGCTTATTAGTACTCCGTTTTCACACTCAAATCGTACGTGTGTGAAAAGGCCTTTAATTAGTCAATATTGTGACAAAGATTTCAAATCACCTTTAATTAGTCAATATTGTGACAAAGATTTCAAATCACGTTGTAAGCCTAAAATATTTCACTTTTTAAATAATATCATCACTCTAATGAAGCCAAGGGTCGGTCTGTCGAGCTCCTCCACTTCAACATAGTGGTCTGATAACGTTCAATTGATAGTTAGCCTATCCTAGTTATGCATCATTGGATACTCTTCATTCCCACTTTAACGTCACGTCAACAGATACAAAAACGGTCAATGTTCAATGCTACTAATCTAGTCAACTCGAGGCACGATCCATGACACGTGCCTTGCCTCCATCACCAAAATACTCTAAATGTTGATATTGGTGCGCCAGATGGCTCTAGGTCTAGACATAGCTTCTTCTTAGTCGGGATACTCCAGCCAAAGCCCCTCCCTTAGAGGGGGAGGTGAGCCAAAGCCCCTTCCTTAGAGACGGAGTTTGGCTTCTTGCTCCATGACCTTCGTTGCCATATCCGAGTGCCATCTCCGCATCATGTGTCCTCGACACAAAACCTGTCGTCTCGCCTAAGTGCCGCAAAGCCCAACCGCATCCGAGTGCCGTCTCACGGTATCGATACAACGCCCATCGCCGGACCCGAGCGTCACGACACCCAACCATGCTAGAGTGTCGTCTCTGAGCTACATACCCCCGGCAATGTGCCAATCACCACCCCAAGGAACGAAGCCAAACCACGCCCAAGAGCCGCCTCCTACTGTCCATCCTCTAAGCACTGCTTCCCTCGGTCGGGCCCATACACTGCCACAGTGTCATGTGGTCTACACAACAGTAAGTGATAATTTCACCCCAAAATTGTCTCTGTTGAACGTGCACAGAGCAACACACACATCAGGCCATGCTCCTAACATAGTCATGCCCCCAGCTCTCTATCACACTGCCAAGCTCCCAACATTCGTCCATCTTTTTCACCATATGACACACACCTCGCCTTGGTCAAATTAAATACATATATTTTATCATCATTTAAAAAAAAAAAAAATTCCTTGTAGCAATGCGAATGATTGCTTTTGGATGTGAAAGTATAGGTTTATTTTATTCCGGCCGGCAACCTTGGTCCTTGGAATATCTTATTATGGATTTAAATAATCTGAATATGACGTCCAGCATTAACATACTGTTGGGATGCCCTGAAATTTCACCGTGTGGACATTATATCTTATAGCAAACGCATCAATTATTCTCTATTGAGTAATAATTGATGCGTTTGAGACTTCCCTCTTCTCACTTATGCCGCTGTTCCTCTTCTGACCACACTTTGGAAAATTGACAAAATTATACACTTTGGAAAATTGACTTATTGACATATATAAAGCCTAATTTCCAATCCAATATTAAACCCTAGTTTCTGATCCAAAAGCATGCTCAGAGGAATGATAAGCCCATCAGGTATAAGAAGCAAAGTCACTGCTTATTTTTAGCTGATGTGAGATATAATTGATATGTTAAATCACAGTCACACTGACTTTCACACGTTTACCACGCCACCCTCCACAACCCCACCCTAATTTTCCAAAGGAACTGCATCTATAGCCACCATCAATACCTCAGCAAGCGCAACAAATTTATACCTACTTGAGTGCCTAAAAATATATTAGACTTCTTAGAAGAACTCACCTAGATAGAGTTAGCAATAGTTTTTTGTCATTAATAAGTGCCAGAAAAAACAGATGAGCAAACAATTACCACAATGTCGTTCAGAAAAAAGAACTTAAGTAGCTAACTCTAGCCCTGATGTATGTAAATAAGCTCTAATAAATTTTGCGCATATTTGGTGAATAGTGGAGTAATACGGAAGAAATTCTACATTTTTTGTAAATATTTTATTACTAAGATTTGATGTTTGGATTGGATACTGAAGATGAGTGTGAAAGGATGTAAAGATATTAACCCTACCTATTTATCATTACCTGGGTTGTCGGAACGGAAGCTAAAACATGCTAGTTTATTAGTACTGATCCTTTTTCACACTCAATTTATCGTGTGTGAAAAGGCCTCTAGTCAATATTGTGACAGATTTCAAATCACGTTGTAAGCCTAAAATATTTCAGTTTTTAAATAATACCATTGTTGCAATGAAGCCAAGAGTCGGTCTGTCAAGCTCCTCCACTTCAATTCCACATAGTGGTCTGATAACATTCAATTGATAGTTTTTGTTAGACTGTCATAGTTATGCATCTTTGCCTGCTCTTTATTCTCGCTTTAATGTCACGCCAACAGATATAAAAATTGTCAATATTTAACGCTACTAATATAGTCAAGTCCAGGCACGATCCATGATACGCGCCTCACCTCCGTCATAAAAAATACTCTAAATGTTGATATTGGTGCACCACATGGCTCTAGGTCTAGACATAGCTTCTTCCCAGTTGGCAAAGTGCAGCCATACCCCCTCCCTTAGAGGGGGAGGTCGGCCAAACCCCTTCCTTAGAGATGGGGTTTGGCCGGAGCACCTCCTTGGTGCCCCCTCTCTTTGCCCCCATGATCTCTCCTCTACTTAGGGGCTCCTTGCTCCATGACCTCCGACGCCATGTCCGAGTGCCTTCTCCGCATCATGTGCCCTTGGCACAAAGCCCACCATCGTGCCTAATAAGTGCTGCAAAGCCCGACGGCGCCCGAGTGCCATCTCATGTTATGTGCCTCCAATAAAACGCCCATCGCCTGACCCGAGCTTCGCGAAAACCGACCATGCCAGAGCGTCGTCTCCGAGCTACATACTCCGGCATTGTGCCCATCATCACCCCAAGCGCAAAGGGGCCAAACCACACCCAAGAGTCGCCTCCTAATGTGCATCTTCCGGGCACTGCTTCCCGCAGTCGTGCTGCCGTGTCATGTGGTCCACAAACACTCAGTGATTACGCCTCTAACTCCGTCTCTATTGAGTGTACACCTAGCAACGCACATATTCCACCGCGCCACTAACATAGTCGTGCCCCCAACTCTCTATCACACTGTCACGCCCCCAACATTGGTCCATCTCTTCACCGAACGACACGCACCTCGCCATTGTCAGATATTTTTATTTTTATCATCATCAAAAAACAAAAAAAAAGGTTCCTTGTAGCAATGTGGATGAATGCTTTTGGATGTGAAAGTAGGTTTATTTTTTTCCGGCATACCTGGTCCTTGGAATTTCTTATTTTGGATTCAAATAATCTGAATATGACATTCAGCATTAACACTGTTGGGATACCCTTAAATTTCAGTGTGGACATTATATAGCTTTCATTTTCTCACCCCATTCTCTATTGAGTAATCTAATTATATATATATATATATATATATATATATATATGAAAGCCAAAGCTGAAAGAATATTGTCAAGTCATCACTTACTTGAACACTCTCTTAATTCGACATGTAGACTTTCCTATTTTGAAATTTTAAAATATTTTAAATTTGCTTACCTTTGTAATAATTATTTGGACTCTCTCTCTCTCTCTCTCTCTCTCTCTCTCTCTCACACACACACACACACACACAAATTGATTTGAATTTCTTCTTTCTATTTGAAATTCAACCAATTATATATATTTTACATTTCTCTCTCTTCTATGTCAACATGTCCACTCAAAAATTTTATTTATATCTTTACAATTCGTTTAATTTCTAAATTTTGACAAAAGTAATTCTCTATATATTCTTTTTTAATCTTAATCTTTTTTATTGTTTAGAGAAACACATTATTCTCTATCAGTTTTTCTATTAAACTACTATAATCTCCTTTTTATTTCATTACAAGTTTATATATAGTTTACGCTCCTTTTTTTTCAATCATTTATTATATATTGTTACTCTTTTTTATTTTAAGTAATACAACCTCAAGATACGGATTATTTGTTTTTCTATTATCACTGCAATTGCTATTAGTTAGGAGAAACTATTTTCATTATTTTATGCACTATTTTTCATCTTCATTTGTTACTAAAAACTAACAATTATTCCTCAAGTTTATTTTTAGCGATAAAAATTGGTAAGAGAACTCCTTTAAAAAGGTAAGAAATAAATTTTTAATTATCTTATTGCCACTACCAATTTTGTAATTGTTATTAAGCATACAAAGACGAGATCTCTCAACAAGTATTTTGATAATTGTTGTTTCCATGTGCAATGCACGGGATCAAAACTAGTAATCGACGATGGTGGACACTTGTCTCTTCCCACTTATGCAGTTTTTCCTCTTTAGAAGCACTTTTGGAAAATTGACAAAATTAAAAGACCTTACAATATTGCCTTGACGACGACATGACATCTGCTTGCTTTTGTACGGAATCTAGGCCGAATCGTCATTGTTTCATGGTGTAAACCACCTACATCGATCTCCGGCAAGTTTTATCTCTTGTCGAACGTCAGTAAGTTTATGCAAACGATGGCGGTGGCTATATATAAGTTCGCACCTTGCAATCTCTCGGTTAGGTTGCTTCATGCTTGCCAATAAAAGATGCAGCAGTACCGAGAGAGTTTTACCTAATAAGAAGAATGAGGGCCGTGGTTTGGAACTAAAATCTAACAAAGTCTATATATATATTCTGCGTGTCTAAAAGAGCTCATAATTTTACAGACAAACTTGAAGGGGAGACAGTGTTGGTTGTGGGAGGAAAAGAAAGAAATATATACCGACGAAGCTAAAAAGAAAAAAACACCACTCAGCATGCAACAGTTAAAAGGCGATTGAGATGGTATTTGGGATTGATTTTATAGTGGTCAAGCCTTTGTGGAACAGGGTTCATGGAATTCCTTGCACCAGTAAAGAGCAACTGTTGGCATTAGTCTCGCAAAATGGGAACACAAAAGGAACCCACGAAGAACCAGGCACCCCACTGCCTATATATATTGCAGAACCCTCAACTCCTTCCATGCATGGATTGCTTTCGGTTCCACCTTCTTACTTCCTCTAGAGATTTAGAGCTTGTGTTACTGTACACTTGACTTCATGAAGCTTCATCTCCAACATATCTTCACTTCTATTTGTGTAAGTCCAGTAATTCACAAAAGTCCTGAAAGTATATGCACTTGTATGAGTTTCTTTTAAAATATTTTTCTATATTTATTTTGTATTTTTCCAATTTTTCATCAGGTAGCACTTGTAGCTGGCCATGCAGTTGGTGATGATAACTTGAGCTGCATAGACAGGGAGAGACAAGCACTCCTAAAGATTAAGCAAGGTCTTATTGATGACTACAGTCATCTCAGTTCATGGGGAAACGAAGAGGATAAGAAAAACTGTTGTAAATGGAGAGGAGTCTCTTGTAGCAACCAAACAGGTCATGTTACCTCTCTTGATCTTCGCGGCACTTGCACTCCCTTCGATACTTCTTACCTACCTCTCAGAGGTAATATCAGCTCTTCACTGCTTGAACTGAAGCATTTGAATTATCTTGACCTTAGTTGCAATGATTTTGGAAGGAACCGCGTGCCAGAATTCATTGGCTCGCTCATCGAATTAAGATATCTGAATCTCACCTATGCTGGTTATGTTGGTACTGTCCCCGATCAGCTTGGGAACCTTACCAACTTGCAGTTTCTTGATCTCCGTTCCAATTACCATCTGGATGCCAAAAGCCTGGAGTGGCTTTCTCATCTTTCCTTATTAAGATACCTAGACTTGAGCGAAATGGACCTAAGTAAAGCAACCGATTGGCTGCAAGCTATATTTAAGCTCCCTTTGCTTATAGAATTGCACTTGAGTTCATGTCAACTCGTTCCTCCACCCCTGCTACTTCCTCTAACAAATTCCACTTTAAAGTCTCTCGCGGTCATTGATCTATCTGCTAATTATCTGACTTCTTCATCATTATATTATTGGCTGTTCAACATCAGTAGTACCCTTGTTAAAGTTGAACTCTCCGTTAACAACTTACAAGGTCCAATTCCTGGTGATTTTGGAAACATGAAATTCCTCCAGTATCTTGGTCTTGGTGCAAATATTTTTGAAGGAGGAGTTCCAAATCCCTTTGGGAACTTAAGTCGTTTACAGTATTTGGATCTTTCTCTCAATGAGCTGAATCAAGATCTTCCTACCATTGTTAGGAACTTGTCTGGGCCCGTGCAGAAGCCGCTCGTATATCTTGATTTTGGATGGAATAGAAAAATTACTGGTTTATTGCCTGATGTGACAGAGTTCTCATCCTTGAGGTTTCTGAACCTTCGGGATAACAAGTTGAGTGGGTCTATCCCAAAAAGTTATGGGCAACTCCCTGTTCTTTTTGTTCTAGATTTGGGATGGAACCAAATTGAAGGGCCAGTGCCAGATTTCACATCATCATTGTCGCTGAAAGAATTGTATCTTCAAGGCAATAAGTTGAACGGAACATCTCTCGGGACAAGTATTGCAGGCCTTTCCAGTCTTCTGGTCTTGGATGTTTCTACAAATTCTTTGGATGGTGTGGTTTCTGAAGCCGACATGTCAAAGCTTTCGCAATTGCTATATCTGGACCTATCATCAAACTCACTGAGTTTAGAATTTAGCTCAGAATGGGTTCCACCATTTCAACTTGATGTTCTGAGACTTGGAGGCTGCAAGCTCCAGTCCCATTTTCCTCGATGGCTTCAAACTCAAACAAACGTTTCTATGATTGACATATCTCGCGCAGGAATTCTGGATACCATCCCTGACTGGTTTTGGGACCATTCTCACAGAATAGAACATCTCAATTTCTCGCACAACCAAATCTACGGCGTCCTTCCTGATCTGTCATCAAAGTTTTCTGAAGTTTTTGCAAGCATATATCTTGGCTTCAACAATTTCAGTGGTCCCATACCACTTTTCCCTTCCAATCTAACGGCCCTAGATCTCTCAAAGAATTCGTTTTCAGGTCCAGTTTCGTTCTTGTGCAATCCTACTCCTTTCCTGACCTATCTTGACCTCTCAGATAACCTCTTATCAGGAGAACTTCCTGATTGCTGGAAAAGCTTTGGCAAATTATCAATTCTTAACATGGGAAACAATAACTTGTCAGGAAAAGTACCCATCTCGATGGGCTCACTGAGTGCTGTTGAGACGATACATTTAAGAAACAATCATCTGGTGGGGAAGTTGCCCAAGTCCTTGAAGAACTGCACAAAGTTGACGTTCATTGATCTCGGGCAAAACAGATTAACTGGTAAAATACCAGCGTGGATAGGAAATAAACTATCGGATTTGGTTTTCCTTAGCTTGAGTTCAAATGAGTTCTATGGCAACATACCCTTAAACATATGTCGCCTGGCACGTATGCAAATCCTGGACCTCTCTCTAAACAATATTTCGGGAAATATACCAGAATGCCTCGGTAACTTCACTGCCATGGCTTCAGAAGAGAGCTCATCTCTAACCATTACCCATTCGTTCGATTCGTATTTTTACCCATACTTCGACACGGCATTACTGGTGTGGAAAGGCAGGGAGTTTGAGTACAAAAATACCCTGGGACTTGTGAAGAGCATTGACCTTTCAAGCAACAAGTTAGTCGGAGAGATCCCTTTCACACTCCCGAGTCTCGCAGGTCTGGTAGCCCTGAACCTCTCAAGAAATAACTTATCAGGACTCATTGCTCCAAACATGGGCCGGTTGGGGTCACTTAACTTTCTTGATTTGTCAAGAAACGGGCTTTCTGGTGGTATTCCCGTCACCCTTTCTCAACTAAGTCACCTTGGCGTCTTGGACTTGTCATACAACTTCTTGTCAGGCAGAATCCCAGAAAGCAATCATTTGCTAACATTCGAAGCGTCATCATTCGCTGGAAATGCTGGACTTTGTGGCCGCCCACTTCCGAGGAGTTGCCCTGGGGATGACGACGTGCCTGGTGGCGGTGATAACACAGGCAATCGAGACAGTGAGGATAAGCTCATAGACACAGGTTTTTATGTTAGTTTGGGGGTTGGATTTATTGTTGGATTCTGGGGATTCTGTGGCAGCTTAATTCTTAGTAGTTCCTGGAGATATGCCTTCTTCAAGCCAGTGAATAGCATGGAAGACTGGTTGTACGTGAGAATAGCAACGAACTGGGCCAGGTTATGGAGATGACTTCCAACACGATTGTACATGTTCTTCTCTGTATCACTTCAACCGTGCTGGCAAGTGGCAAAGCTGAAATGGAAACCTAGCCAGGGTTTGCAATCATACGAATATAAGTAGTTTCTAAGACGTAGTTATGGCTTTCATGGCACAGTTAACGATGAAAATCCTCAACCATGTATTCTTAGAGGTAGACTATACCGTAATTCGTAGACAACAACTTAGCTCGTCTTTCCCTTTTCTCATACCCACATCTTCTTTTGCTTTTTTCTTTAGTCTGCTGCTTGGTTGCTTATTAAACTAGAGTTGTTTCTGTTACAATAATAAGGCTAGAATTGTTTGTAGAATTATTTGGATTTTTGGAGTCCAGACAGTACTGCATTTGACTTGGTCTCTATTATCACTAATAGTCTGACTTGACCCTGAGTGTGTTGTTGGTAACTACCTTCACCTTAATATCATATTCTTGGCAAAAAACTGCACCGCAAGGCTTCAATTGAGTTCTGTCTATACTACTGCCTTTATTAAACGGGAGCAGCAGTAAAGTAGTCTACTTAATATGGGATTAACAGAAATAATTTCACTAACCTTCTAAACTTTGGTCACGTGTGGGCTCTTTTCACTTTCTTTTTTTTTTTCCGGTGAAACGCGGTTTTAAAAAATCAATTGCCGTTCTACAATTACAGACTACTTTTACATTCTTCTACTCCTTCCATTGCCACATGCATCAAAGCTTGACACTGCAGACAATGACCAGCCATTCTTCAGCTAATCAGGCTCTGTTACCTGCGAGTTAAGGTTTCCGGAAATATGGGCTTGGTTTTTAGCTTGGTACAAGGCAATGCTTTAGTCTACTTTCATGGATCTCCAAATGTATACTTACAAGCCAATAATTATTAATATCCAAATCCCTTTAAGTCAAGTGATGTTGGGGAACAACTTCTTGGATCCCACATTGATAAATCGAGGCAAAGTCTGCAACCATCCACTCTCCTCAAGATGCACCTTTAGCCATCAAACTCGTGAACAAGTCTCGTGGTGGCTAAAGCATACAACAGCTCGTATGTGCAACAGAATGGCGCAATGTGGGACCGACCGGCCATCGGACTTCCATCAACTGGGGACCTGATGTTGTGGAACAGAATCTCCGAGTCCCACATCACGCGATCCTCCACTCTCCTCACGAGACGTATTTTTGAGGGTTGCAGAACAAACCTTAAGGCCGAAGCTGATAATACCTCGCATGCGCGTTCCTCATAACAGCTGCCAATGTTGTCCTTGAGTCATATTTAGTTTGATATAGAATCTCTACAAACGACGGGTCAAAAAGTCTGAGGGTGGAAAGTGTAGGTTTCCATAGGTGTGGAGGAAGAACCTGAAAATTATGTCATCAGTACATCTGGAATAAAGAAACAAACTAATGAATAACGCATCTTTGTAAAGTGAAAAAGTCCAAACGCAACTGCCAACTCACAGGGACCAAATGGCAAATTCTCGAATTCAAATGGGGTAGATTTGTATTCTTCAAAAAATCAAGGGCCAAAACATTAAAAAGGATACCTTGTTTAACGAAGCCCTTCAAAAGAACGAAATCCTTGGCCTCATCTGCCTCTCGCAGAGGGCTGTTTCCTTCCTAGAGTGGCTACATTATGGTATTCCTGCCGATGGAACTCTCCTCCCCTCCTTGGCACTTGGTACTTCCTTAAAACTGCTGTAATTTATTTGTATTTTTCTTTGCCTCTATACATTTTAGTTTGGGCCACAAGGCCGGATCCTCGTGGTTGCTGGGAATTTTCTTCCCAAAAGTCGTTCTTCTATTTTAACCAAAAGGTTCGGACAAAGTACAAGAATATCAACTTTGCTTCATATATAGACTCCAGTGACCCACTGAAGTTTGCCGCATTCTACTTATTAAACTCGCTCAGGATATTCCCCTCCTGAGGTTGTGGCTGTGGCTGCAGCTGCGGCTGAATAGGGTTTTAAATTATAGATCATGTTGTTGACTAACCAAATTCTGGCCAATAAATGCCAGAATTTGATTCAAGGTTTTAAGAGCTACAACTAAGGATTCTGGGTTTTGGTGTTGTTACTCTACACAGGCATTCCCCCAACTAGGACCTCTTGGCCTCCCGTACAGCCTCCGGTACAACCTCCTCGACCCCACGCTTGGCCTCCTTGATCCCTAGTGCTATCTCAACAATTGTGCGCCATACTACATAAAAGTAAACTACTATAAGATTCGTGCAAACACATTTCAGAAGGACGATGCAATTTAAAATTACTAATCATAGATATCATCAAATATACCTTCATCGAAATGAACTCACATATCTAGCCACGACTACTATTCAACTAAATTATCAAAGTTTTTTCGTAACCCTCTTGTTGAAACTTAAGCTTTACCTCACACGCTTCTAAAGTCTACAAAATCATATACCTATGCTCTGTTATCAACTGTAGCACCCCGAAAATTAGAGCTTTAAGACACCAAACTCTTAGAGTGTAACGCCCCAAAAATTAATTAAAATTCCCGGAGCGTTAACGATCATATAATCGAAATTCGAAGTAAACCTTACAATCTCGAAAGTCTCCCAAACGAAATCAAAAACCTTATAATATCATAATTAAATATCTTAAACAGTCAATCAGAGCATGCACTAATAACTCCCAAGAGTATATAAACAACTGTTATAGGGCCCAAAGCTTTTATACAATCCAAAAAATTTCTCCAACACGGAGTTCAAAACAAAACCTAAACAATACCAACTTGTCTTAATTAAATACACTTAAATGTCAATACTAACTCTGAAATAAGGCAGCTAACTTTTGGTCACACAGCTAGCCCTTCAAATCTGAAATCTCACCTATTAACCACCTGAAAGGAAAAACAATAAGGGAATGAGCCAAATGCCAAGTAAGGTTGCTCAAAAGACCAATCAATCGGAAACAAAACATCTGAGAAATAAAATTTCGGAAGCACAAATTTTTTCCAACGGAACGGATAATCAGACTAATTTTCAAATGTCAAATATATCTGAAAGACAATATTTCAAAGGCACACCAACTTTGACTGAACAGAGGTCAGACCAAATATTAAATGCCAAAATATATCTGAGTACAGACAGACAGTAGAGAGGTCAGACCAAATATCAAATGTTAAAATATATCTGTGTACGGAGACAGACACTAGAGAGCCATTCAGAAAGTGGTCACATACGTCATTCCTGACATATGAGGCCGATTCAGAAAGTAAGATCACGATCTTAGCTAAACTCTCCTGAGCTAGCCCACGTTTCAATCCACTTGGGTAAGTCAGAAATAAGTCACATACACTGTGACATGGCTCATAAAGTCACCAAAACAAAATCTCAAAATAACCGTTATCAAATATCGGACAAATCAAACCATATTCAAAGGTTTCAAAATCACATTATCAAATAACGAACTGGTCAAACAATAAGTGGAGTTCACGAAATAATGACGATCATAAATAACTAAAACGACGATATCAATATGTCAATATTCTGAGGTTAAACAAATTCGACAGAATTTGATTTTCACAAATCAAAGAATTGACAACAAGTCATTCTTAATACACTACAAGAAATTTGTCATTTAACGACAAATAAATTCTCGACGAACTTAGGTTCGTCAACAAAGGTTGCTAAACGTTGACGAATACTGAGTTCATCGACAAAAGTCCAATATTTCTTGACAAATGCATTTTTCGTCAATAAATCGTTATTTTTATTGACGAATTTGTTAATTTGTCAAAAAAATGTTCAACGAGAAGTCGCCCGGGAGAAAAAAGGATTTTTGGCGCGTGTTTAAATTTATTTTTCACAAACAGCGACGAATATTGTTTGTCAAACGAAAGCAAAGCGCTTTTCGCGTTTCCTTTTTCTCTGTATTTCTCTCTCTCACGCTCTCTCACCCTAAACTAAAAAAGAGAGAGAATTTCTTTATACTGCCTGTCTCTCTCTCTCTCTCTCTCTCTCTGGCGTCTCTGCTCGATCTGGTGTGCGACTTTCTCAGTCTCACTCTCGCATCTCTCTGGTCGACCGGCGACAGGGTCTTTCTCTCTCTCTCTCTCTCTCTCTCTCTCTTTCCCTCGAATCAAGACAGGCCAAGAGAAGACCGGCTTGAAGAAGGTCTTCAGTTCTTTCTTTTTGTTCCAGATCCGAGAGAAGACCCGCAAGTGACCGGCGACGGCGGTGGGTGACCAGCGAAGGCTCCACCGACCAACATCCCTCTGACCGGCAACGAGTCGGCGATGATATCTCGATTCTCTCCGCCCCCCGCAAATCTGCAATCAACACTGAGCACATAGAGACACGCACTTCATTTCGCTGCCTCTTGTTTTCCTCTCATTTTCGTCGATTAATTTTTAGAGCGAAGGCTTCAAGGTGCATTTCATCATCCCTCTGCTAATTTGTGCTTGTAATGTAATTTTCCCTCTTCCTCTGATCACTAAGTTGTCTTTAATCAGCTTTAATTTCCCTCGTCTGTAATTGGATTTTGATGTAATTAGCAATTAATTTGTGAACGACCTAGGGTTTCATCTACATTTGGTATCCAGATCTTGCATATTCTCAAGGCTCGTATTTTTTCCCTCGTTCGATAGCAAGAACCTAGGGTTTGCTTGATTTAAGAACAATACGTGAGCTTTTGCCTAGTGCATAGATTATTCTTCATGCTCTTTTGAGTGGGAATGTGCTTACTTTACAAAGTCGTTTGTTTACTATTTCAGTTTTACTTCTAATTGTTTTGAGCACATGTTTAAAGTTTCTGGTAGTAAAGGTTTCCACAAATGATATACATATATAAGGTTTCTACTGCAAGTGATAATATTTTGTCATGTTTGTTGGTATGATGCTTGTGACTTATTCCAAGATACTTTTACTGTTCCCATGCAAAATAAGTTCAGGTGTGCAGTGGATACTTGATAAGGTCAAGCCTTCAATACTCAAAATCATCCTAGCTTGAATCTATTGAATTATAAAGCTTTAACTTTGTTATATAGATGAAAATTTTTAGCCGACCGAAACCTATTGTATATTGTCTTTGATAGTTTTAGTTGCAACTGATTAGAGTTCACATTTCCAAGGGGACAATTCATCATCTTACTGACAACAGTGAAGGAAATGTAATTTTGGAATGGAACTTATAGCTTTGGACTACCATATTTGCTTGTGGCAATCATAAAGTAGAAAGTGCTGAGGGGTGTCGTGGTTTTAATGAAGAAGTTACTGATTCCACATGCCCTAGGACGTAACATATCTATTCTTTGAAAGATGAGGGAATTTGTACATCTATTCCATAAAAGGTGAAAGAATTTGTATTACTCTTAACCTTTTGGTTGTTTTTTTCTAAAGGTAATGATCTCAAGTGCAATATTTTAACTTGCCATGCTTTTCATTGTGATTGTAAGATGGAGAGCCTAATGATAAACCAGTGCGGTCGTGCTGATGGGTATGGATATTTTTCTCTGCTAGTGTTTATTAGTTTTTTTTTAGACTTAATTGTACCTCCGGATGAGACCGAATGCAAAGTGCTCATTTGGTAATCATACTTGCATTTTATTTAGTCTGTTATACAGTTAAGAAAGACCATACGTACCGGTTTCTTAGTTGCCCTGAGATGGCAAAAGAGATATTTGCAGATGAAGCTTTTGATTTTGTGAGCTTAGATGGGTATTTCTGAGAGATTATGATAAATCTCATGGTAATCTCTGACTGATTGAGCAATAGGATGCACACTTTTTAATTACAATACCTTGAACACAACAATCTTGTTGTGGCTTCTCAAAGTGTATCGGGAATATGATTCATTTGAGCATAACAATCTGTTTCAGACATGGACCTAAATTCTGAAATAATAAAGAATTTACAGAGGATTGTGATCTTCTTAATTTTGTACTCAATTCTTGTTGTCGTAAGGAAAAATGTTAAAATATTGTTTGACTTTCAGTGGGTGCACAAATATAAATATGTGTAGCTACAAGCACAACTCCATAGACAGAATCTCTTCACAAATCTTGAGTTCTTGTGAAGTGGGTGGTGGTTGCACAGGAGAGATGATGGCTCATCAGGCAAAACTGAACTGTGGCATCACCATTCCCAACCTTGGTTTTGGCACTTACTCCTTTAAGAACGATAGAGACACCACTGAACTAGCCATCCCAATGGCTCTTAAGGTACCATATGGCCTGCTCTCATATTACCTTCATACATTCCTCTTATTCGGCAACTGCAGATGAAGTGTTTTGCATGCATTCGTGCTGGCACGTGAACTCGCGCGCTTGTTCCGCATCATTAGGTGTATATACCTTGTGAATGTGTCTGATTAACATCTGTTATATGTGTGCAGATGGGTTACAGGCATTTTGATACCGCGAAGATATATGGTTCTGAGCCGGCTGTGGGAACTACTCTAAGAGAAGTTATTCTCTATGGGAGAGTCGAACGAAGCGACATTTTTGTGACGTCTAAGTTGTGGGGAAGTGACCATCATGATCCAATCTCAGCAGTCAGCACTCAAGCAAACTCTAAAGTAATCATATTTGCAGGCTCTTGCAATGCAATTCCATGGGAACAGAATATATATCCAGTTCTCTTACATGAAGCTTCTACTTTCTCATGTTGTAGGACTCTTGAGATGGAGTATGTTGATGTGTACTTGGTGCACTGGCCAGTGAAGTTGAAGCCATGGGTTGCTTGTGTTGTTCCCAAGGAGGATGAATTTGAACCTCTGGACCTGGAGACCACAGGGTCTGGGATGGAGAAATGCCTTGAGATGGGTTTGTGCAGGGGCATCGGTGTGAGCAATTTCTCTTGCAGAAAGATCCAACAGCAATTTCTGATGTTAATCAAGTACGCTTTTGTATTTTTTGGCATAGCTCGTGCTTACCAGTAGTATTTGTCCAGCTTTTGGCGATAGGCCTAACCTGCTCGGTTATCGTGTTAATTTTTTTATAACGTTGATTTTGGGGCAGGTTGAATTGCACCCAGTGTGGAGGCAAACAAAGCTAAGACAGTTTTGTGGGGAATTGGGGATACATGTAAGTGCTTATTCATCACATGGGGCGCCAGGCGACTGCTGGGGATCGAATGCTGTAGTTGAAAACCCGACCATCCAATCCATTGCTCTCAAACACGGAGCAACCCCTGCTCAGGTCAGTCACAGTTCTCCCATCACAATACTGATTCTTCAATCCCGAGAGTTCTAATACAACCCATTTTAGCATATATAAGGACTTTCTTCATAGCTTTGCATCGACCGTTCAGAAAAAAGGACATCTCTAACGCTTCGTTACCTAATAAAGAAGTCAATGACGTGGATTTTGTTTTTGCAACAATCTCTTTCAAAGTGTATCGGGAATATGATTCATTTGAGAGAGTGCAAGATGATGATAGATAATTTATTTACTACAAGGACCTGAAGAGGACCTGAAAAGAAGAGGAAAAAAAATACTAAATTCTGAAAGAATTTACAAAAAGGCTTTGCTTCGTATACTCTCTTTATCTCTCTATATATATATGTTTTTCTATATGTACGCCTTTTTTTTCTTATGTCCCACTAACATCAAATTTTCCCACTAGAGAGTTGCAAAGATGTAGAAAGAGAGGGGGGGGGAGTGGTTACAGTTCCAACATGCGTGACATGATCATGTAAGATTGTAAGTGATATACCCCGGTATTCCAGACTCATTGCTATAGCATACCATTTATTTTTCACCTCTCAATTTCCAGTATTTTAATATTTATTGATTTGCATTTTTTTTTTGTTTAATCTTTCCACACTCCATTTCTGAACCATTTTGATTTTGGCTCAGTTCACTGCGAAATGGCAACCAAGAACCATCGCTCATTCTTACCTTATGTCTCTTCTGTCTTGGATGGTATACAAACCAGATTTTGATACAACCATAATTGATGATTGATTTAATTAATTTTAAGTTTTTGGAGTGTGTGTGGGGGTGCTACATGAATTGGGACTTAACTAGGTTCTTTTACTAATGATACAGCTAATAAATTGGAGCGGCATTTCTTACAACCTAGGGATGCTAATGGTCATTATTCTCTGAGAGGTACTTAGCTTGGATTTTTGTTACTTCAGATGGTAGGATCTTTGACCTGTTGCCATGTGTAATGTTGATTGAATTTATGTGTAACTTATTCTAGACATGCACATTTCCTGAATATATAACAACCAAAGTTGCTAATATTAGTATGCTCTTCAACCTACAATAGCAATGGTTACAGCTACAAATAACAAGTCAGATTGGTAAAGTTAACAATTCACAGCAAGGCTTATGAGCCAGGCAAGGATTTACTTACTATGTCACGTACAACTGGATATCTGGTGGTTGATTTAATTATTAGGTGTAGGGGTGTGGAGGTGATTTCATATGTAACGAACTGTCGTACACGCAATTTTTGTGAAAATTGGGCTTTTAAGGTGTGATTTTAAATTAATAACGTCAAAAGACCGCGTGATATATACGATAGCATGTTTATATGTGCAAGGATGTTTCTATTTCCTAAGTTGAAGGCCATTATGTATGATATGTAAAATTATATAGACTCCTTTATTTTTGTGATGTCATATCTATGAGTTAACAATGAATGACACGCAAAAGCATTGTGTGCGCACCGCTGCTCGTTTGTGGTAAAGAAAAAGATGTAATTGATGGTGGTGGATTGCATGGAGTATGACGAGGTTTGAGTAGCATCTTAACATGAATACTTCTATTCCTCTTTTCATTTTTAATGCAGGCTTGCAAATATTGGTCTTTTAGTTGCGGTGTTCTCGGATGCGATATACGGATCATCTCTGGACATGATATGAAGCAAGTGGTCGATATTTTTTGCGTCACCAACCACTAGGATGGTTGCATTTGCATCACCATGTGCATTGTGTTTGTATAGTGCTAATTTGTACTTAGGATATATGTCAAGCTTTTTTGCTAAGTACTTATGTCCTCACTTTGTAACTAACTAAATCTTTGTAATGGATAGCATTAGTTTTATATATTAGATGAAGACTTTTTTTATTATTTGTCGCTAAATCTTTCTTTTATTTGTCGTTAAATAAAATCTTTCTATTATTTATCTTTAGAGTTGGATGCTCATCAAAGACCAAAGTATTCGTCGTTAAAAGGGCAACAAGTAATGACAAACTCTTTCGTCGTTGAATGTAGTTTTCAACGATGAAACCAAGATGTCGAGAAAAAAATTGTGACGAGCAAGGTTTTACTGACGAACATGAGTTCGTCAACAAATGTCACCATTATCGACGAAGCCAATATGTCAAGGAAGAATTGTGAGGATCAAGGTTTTTGTGACGAATTTGAGTTCGTCAACAAATGTCACCATTATTGACGAAGTCAAGATGTCAAGAGAAAAAATAGTGACGATGAATCATTTGTTGACGAACCCAAGTTCGTCGAAAAAGTAACCCATTCTTGACGAACTTGAACATCCAACGACAAATTCGAGCAAACTGTTTCGACGAAATAGTTCGTCGTTAAATAACAGACATTTCTTGACGAAGTAAAAAATCGTCAATAAATATGCTTTTTATTGACGAACACATATATTCGTCGAAAAATACATTTCTTGACGGCGAGTCTTTGACGAACTTCGTGACGAACTTTTTTCGTCACTGAATGTCTTTCTTGACGAATAAGAGACCTTTCCCGACGAACCGTGTTCGTCGTTGAAGGCCAATTTTCTTGTAGTGATAAAGTTCAAAACAAAAAGGAAAGGAAGAATCACTTATCCCTATTTGAAGAAGTTCGGATTTCAAAAGAATCTAAAGACTTACATGAGCGATTGGTCCATCGCTGATTTAAATTTTCAAAAGTAAACTCTTACCTTAATCAAGCCTTTAAGAATGCAAATCCTCAAGCACGACTTTAGAACTCAAGAGCTTCACAAGCCTTCTATTTCTCTCTTTCCACTGCAAGGGTAAAGGGAACAAACTTCCCAAGTCTTTTGAGAGCCACAAATTCTTAAGCTCCTCCTTAGAGCTTCCAAACATTCCAAGCCTTCTTCTCTATCTCTCTTTCTCCCTCCCTCTCTCTCTCTCGTGCAAAGGTGGAGAAAAGAAATAGAGGACCCAAAAAGGTTAGGAATGAAAAACACTATTTTATATGGGACAAAAATTTTAAGTTTCTATTCGACCGAAAGTAGTTTTCGGTCAACCGAATCCAACAGAGGTGAAAATGGTTCACTTTTCATTCGACCGAAACACCTTTAATTCTACCGAAAGCACTTTTAAGTCGACCGAAAACACCTTTAATTCGACCGAAAATACTTTTAATTCGACGAAAAACAATTTTGAGTCGACCGAAAAAAGTTTTGAGTCAACTGAAAGTACTATTCATTCGACTAAAAGTTACTGTTCATCGACTAAAAACCACTTTTAGTCAACTGAAAACTTCAGAAACTCCAAAACATCATTTCCCTTCATTTTGATTCGAACGAAACCACTTTCATTCGACCGAAAATTTCAAAAACAATCCCAATTCGTTTTCTTAATTTTAACAAAAGACCACAAACTTATTTATTCAAAAATACAAATTTCGCACAAAGAAAATAAAATTTTCGGGGTATTACATTCTCCCCCCCTTAAAACAATTCCGTCCTCGAAATTTAAAACGATTCTTAATTATCAAAAGTAGCTTCTCGCTTCCCAACACGAGTCAAAACATTCCTCATACTATTATCTGAAATTCTAACTTCGAGTCATGCATGGCTTAACTAGCCTACGAAATGCACTAAGCTAAAATTACGACATTAAAATTCTAATAAATGAAATCAGTCTCTGATACGTAACGCCTCCACTGCGCTACTCTGATAATATACCAAACCATAGACTTTACAAAATCCGGATAACACGCTTAACTTCTAGCCTGAGGTGTACCAAGTACTAAGCAATTTTCACATCCCATATGATGCGTTTCACGAAATTCAAACTTAGGTTTTTAACCTCCATTGTCATCACCATTCCAAAAATATATTAAGACTGCTCCTTAAAGTATTTATATTTGGATAACAAATGAAAGACGCTGAATCAAGTTACTCCAATCAAAATTCCAATCATCCGAAACCAATACAACACCGACAAGCTCACATTGCGCCATTATGATAACACATCAAACCATAGCCTTGGTGCAATGCCTTACGTTGACACACTTAACTTCAATCGTACACCAAAAGTAATAATCAATCTTCATGCTAATCACAAGGATTTACACTCCAAAATCTTCAAATCAAAATTTACGCTCGTACAAAATCACAATGGAGCCATATCAATATGCTCTTAGTAACATTTCACTGACAACTGAGTGTAACTCATAACCAAAGTTGCTAAAATCTTTGTACGCCTTCCGTCCAAAGTTTCATCCACATTGTTAGACTTTCAAATATGATTATCCATGATCAAATCACCAACGTCGAATATTCAAAGATTCTATGCTCTAAAAACATTTTATTGCTTCAAACACGGTTTCTTAAGGCAACATCAAGCTCAACTTCTTGTCCATATTTGTCAACTACAACAGATCACAAACTCAAAATCTAAGGCTTAACTAAATTAAAACTACAAAATGTTTAAGAAATCCAATAACCAAACCATGAGATCACCTAATGATCAATATTTTCCCCCATCAAATTCTATTCTGACATCAAAATCAAAACCATCAGATAACATTCAAAGCATACTCTGTCAATTTAGCCAATATGAATAACCAATATCGACTAGCACTTACTTGTCATACCAAAAGTCACCACACTTTCACCGTGCACGCTGATGCCTCAAAACAAAATCGGTCGAAACTATTATCAAATTTGTTACTGAGAAAAATTTATTATTCTTAATTTCACATTTATATCGCACATCCACCAAAGATTTAAGCCGTTAAGCTGCCACATCATTTATATCTCTCAGTCACAGACTTTATAGATAGCTTCTAGCTTTCAGAGTTATTCGTCCAAAGATCATAATCATCCTCTTTTGTAAAGCAATCCATCTTGGCATTATCAGAAGTCGATCAGTCTAATCCATACCCCCAAAATAAGATCAAAGTGTTTCATATCCAGAAAATCATGTCAACTCTTAAATATATGTAATCAATAATGATGGAGCAAGGATTATAAACCATAAGGGTCACCACAGAGTTTCATAAAAATATCTACATATAGACATGTTTCAAATTTCTAGGTTCAACACTTAGGTGCCCACAAAAGGATATCGGAACAACAGAATAAAAGGGGCATTATGATCTAGTAATGCCAAATCTTCCTTTCAAATTTCCGCACGAAGTCTCTGTCGCTATATCAATTATTTTCGGAGATCACAACCCTTTTCCATACACTATCCGATAGAGTTACTCATAAACATCCAAAGATCATAGTCTTATCCTTCAATTATTCTCCTTGATAAATACGGACAATATCTGAATTCCAAACACAACTAACATTCGTTCTACGATTGCGTACTCAACCCAAATCCAAGGTTTATGGCCAAATCTCAATCTTATAATCTAATAGGAAATAAATTCCCCAAACTTATTTCACCATTTCAAGGTTAAATCACAATCACATATACTTAGGCTTAGGAGTCTACAGAATCTCAAACCTAAGCTCTGATACCATTCTGTAATGCCTCAAAAATTAATTAAAATTCCTGGAGCGTTAACGATCATATAATCTAAATTCGAAGTAAACCTTACAATATCGAAAGTCTCCCAAACGAAATTAAAAACCTTAAAATATCATAACTATCTTAAACGGTCAATCAAAGCATGCACTAATAACTACCAAGAATATATCAATAACTGTTATAGGGCAAAAAACTTTTATACAATCCAAAAAAAATTTCCAACACGGAGTTCAAAACAAAACCTAAACAATACCAACTTGACTTAATTAAATACACTTAAATGTCAAAACTAACTCTGAAATAAGGCAGTTAACTTTTGGTCACACAGCTAGCCCTTCAAATCTGAAATCCCACCAACTAACCACCTGAAAGGAAAAACAACAAGTGAATGAGCCAAATGCCCAGTAAGGTCGCTCAAATGACCAATCAATCGAAAACAAAACATCTGAGAAACAAAATTTTGGAAGCACAAAAATTTTCCAACAGAACGGATAGTCAGACCAAATTTCAAATGCCAAATATATATGAAAGATAATATTTCAAAGGCACACCAATTTTGACTGAGCAGAAGTCAGACCAAATATCAAATGCCAAAATATATCTGAGTACGAAAAAAGACAGCCAGAGGTGTCAAACCAAATATCAAATCCCAAAATATATCTGAGTACGAAGACAGACAGTAGAGAGGTCATACCAAATATCAAATGTCAAAATATATCTGAGTACGGAGACAGACACTAAAGAGTCGTTCAGAAAGTGGTCACATACGTCATTCCTGACATATGAGGCCGGTTCAGAAAGTAAAATCGCGATCTCTAGCTCAACTCCCTTGTGCTAGCCCACGTTTCAATCCACGTGGGTAAGTCAGAAATAAGTCACATACACTGTGACATGGCTCATAAAGTCACCAAAATAAAATCTCAAAATAACCGTTATCAAATATCGGACAAATCAAACCATATTCAAAGGTTTCAAAATCACATTATCAAATAACGAACTCGTCAAACAATAAGTGGAGTTCACGAAATAATGACGATCATAAATAACTGAAACGACGATATCAATATATCAATATTCTGAGGTTAAACAAATTCGACGGAATTTGATTTTCACAAATCATAGAATTGACAACAAGTCATTCTTAACAAAACTCAAAACAATAAGGAGAGGAATCACTTATCCCTTTTTTAAGAAGTTTGGATTTCAAAAGAATCTAAAGACTTACATGAACGATTGGTCCGTCGCTGATTTAAATTTTCAAAAGTAAACCCTTACCTTAATCAAGCCTTTAAGAATGCAAATCCTCAAGCACCACTTTAGAACTCTAGAGCTTCTCAAGCCTTCTCTTTCTCTCTTTCCACTGCAAGGGTAAAGGGAACAAACTTCCCAAGCCTTTTGAGAGCCACAAATCCTTAAGCTCCTCCTTAGAGCTTCCAAACATTCCAAGCCTTCTTCTCTATCTCTCTTTCTCCCTCTCTCTCTCTCGTGCAAAGGTGGAGAAAAGAAACAGAGGACCCAAAAAGGCTAGGAATGAAATAAAATATTATTTATATGGGACAAAAATTTTAAGTTTCTATTCGAACGAAAATAGTTTTCGGTCGACCGAAAATAGTTTTCAGTCGACCGAATCCAACAGAGGTGAAAATGGTTCACTTTTCATTCGACTGAAACACCTTTGATTCTACCGAAAGCACTTTTAAGTCGACCGAAAACACCTTTAATTCGACCGAAAATACTTTTAATGAAAACACTTTTAATTCGACCAAAAATAATTTTGAGTCGACCGAAAAAAGTTTTGAGTCGACTGAAAGTACTATTCATTCGACTAAAAGTTACTGTTCATCGACTAAAAATTTCAGAAAACCTTTTTAGTCGTCTAAAAACCAATTTTAGTCGACTGAAAACTTCAAAAAACTCCAAAATACCATTTCCCTTCATTTTGATTCGAACGAAACCACTTTGATTCGACCGAAAATTTTAAAAACAATCGCAATTCATTTTCTTAATTTTAACAAAAGACCACAAACTTATTTATTTAAAAATACAAATTTCGCACAAGGAAAATAAAATTTTCGAGGTATTACATACAGCGTATAAAACAATCATCACGTAATGACATAATAACCGGAATATATGTTTGAGAAGTTTGCTGAGTTCTTAGAGTAATCAAATATATTGTACGTAAAGTGTCAGAAACCTAAATATATTTTATATTCTTATATACCCACTACGTCCGAAATTCTCTAATTTTTAACTGGGTCAAATTAAAGCCCTAATCGAAATTTACGTCATCTAATCCCAAAAGTATAATGTAATACCCCAAATAATATGTAGCTAATTATTTTAATTCTTGGACTACTTTTAAAGTTTTAATAATATTTTGGAATTCCTTTTGATTAAGTAACATATCTTTAGGGGCCTTTAGAGTAATTTACCAAATTTCAGAGAGAGGAGAAGAAAAAGAAAATTAGGGCTTGAGGATTTCAACCTTCTACTTACAATTGGTAAGAATCTTGAACCCACTTTGGATTATAAGGATGAATTAGATCATATTAGAATTGTTCTTGTTAAGATTTTAACGTAAGTGGGTTAATTATAATATTTAGGTTTTGAGATTTTCGGAAGTATACGCAATTTGGGTGAAGATTATTTCGTAGATTTGAGGTAAGGGTTATACTCATCATACTCCTTCCAATTTAAAAAATGCTTTTTCTTTTGAATATTTCATTCGTTGTTACCGTCTTTGTTGTTAATCGTCAAGATCATGGAGGCTTGAATCTTCTGGATAAATTTGCAAAGGACATGCAGTTGAAATCTTTTTTATTTGTTGTACGTTACGTATTTGAATCTTGTTGAGTTTGGAATCTGTTACTTTGTTTGTGTGCGTAGCCTTGTATCTGCTCGTGTCATTGGTCCACGCTAAACCCTTTTGCCAGTTTCTTCCATCTATTTACCTTCATGTTAAATAATGATGATGCATGTATCATCATTCCAATGCAAGCTGCTGGGAGCAATCTTTCACGTGGGAGCTACCTATGTGGCATGCCACATGTCACTCTCGTAGTTGTTCATTCTTTTCTGCACTCGTTTCTTTATTTTTGTCTGTATTGACCTCTTATAGATTCTGATTTAAGCGATTCAAATCCTATTGGCCTCGCATTTTTGTCTTCTTCAATTTGAGTCCAATGTCGAGTATTTTCTAAAATCGTTAAAACATCCCATTTGAAATACAATGTTTTGATGCTTTTGTGGGTCATATGCATTTGAGATATTTGATGTCCTTTGGATACTTTGAATTGAACTAATATTAGAACCTTCACGTACTTAGGTTAACGTGGTGTCATGACATGATATGGCAATTGCTACCGGTATGCAACTTTGAACTTAGAACCTTCGCGTACTTAGGTTAACGTGCTTAGGTTAACGTGCTTTACAGTCACGTATTACGTGATTGTATCGTATTTGATAATTAGTTCAATTTTTTCGACTGTGTTTATTTGACTTTGACTTTGATATTTGACAGATTGGAATATCCCGAAATGAGATTATTGGTCGTGCTCAGATTTTGCAATCGTCTTTGCACTTTCATTTTCATATGCTTTGTTTGGACTCAGCTATATATTATTGGATACCAGCGTTGTAATCTGTGGGTGTGTGCGTGTGATCTTTACTGGGCTTTGTGCTCACCCCCCTTTCTCTCCCCATTTCAGGTAGTTAAGCTGAGACGGCTTAGAGGAGTTAATAGCATTATGCTTAAGCTTGGAGGAGTGAACTTTAATTGATAATTTTTTTAGTAGCTTTGAAATAAGAACCATGTAATAGTTTTTGATTTAGTGACTTTTGGTCCCTCAATGGTTGGGAAATAATTATTGTTATCAAACTTCCGTTGCAATTATAAGACGTTGATGAGGAACTTGAATGCCTTTTATTTCAGATATGATTTAGAGCTCTGATTACCTTTTTGAGGTCATATTTTGGGTAAGATGCTTTGAGTATTATATTTCTCGTAAGCAGGAATATTTTGAAATAGTATATGTAGGTCCGCCTCCGAGTCGGGGGGCGTGACATATAACCTACTCTTCTAAAAAATCCAAATTGTTTCTTAGGCCCAAATACTCATAGGAAAAATTACAAAAATGCCTTCAATGACCATAGTCTAATTTTTTTAACACATTTAAATATTCAAGATCTAACGCCTTAGGGGTACCATGTGTAATTCTCCTAGAGAGAAGCTTGCTCTTTCCGTTACTAAATAGCGAAGCAATTCGTGTTCAATATTGAATCAGCTTTAGGCAAACAGTTTGAGCATGATTTTAGTTTGTTTAAGAGATATAATCAAAGGCTTTTTATAATTGGAAAAATTACACACGGCACCCCTGAGGTTTGCTCTAAATTACACACGGCCACCCCTATCTTTTTTAATTACATTCCGCTCCCTGTGATTTCTAATATGTTTACATAAACCTCCATTCCGTTAAGCATTCGTGAATAAAAGTCAGGGCACCACGCAATTGTTTGTGATATAACGTAATTGCCCTCCTCCCTTTTTCTGCCACCGACGTCCATTGTCATCCCCCTCTCCAAACACCATCCCACACCCAATCACCACTGTAAGACAAACATAACCACTGCCACAGTGATCCTAAATAACACAGACCAAGCACCGAACGCTCAACGCTTAACCACCTACCACCATCGCAACCAACCTCCACTACACTGCCGTCAACAGATCTGGCACCACCACGCTATTACCCACCTCTGCCAAATGCCACCAACAGATCTGGCACCACCAAACCTTCATCCATCTCCAAGCACACCACACAAACGGGTTTTATCGGTGCCTGGTCGAGAAGTCTGTGAGGTCATTGATGAACGTGCCGTTTACGCTGGAGAAGTCCGATTTGGAGGCCGAGTTTGTGAAGGAGGCAAGTAAGGAAAGGACCTGTACGGCGACGTCGCCGTCGCCGAACGACGGGTTCACAGCGGTGATCGATTCCTCCTGCTACGACGAGACGCCGAACGACATCGAAGCAGACCCGATCAATTTAGCGGCTCTTCCTATGCTCGATGACGAAATCTCCTTCTTGGGAGTTCCTTCTTCTGGGTTCTTCTTTTCTGGGTAGGTGGTGGTGTTGATTTGAAGGGCCAAGTCGGAAAGTGGAAGGGAAGTGGAGGAATAAGTTATTTTGGGGTTTTGCATGTGTGGTATGTGTCAGAGATGGGCGGTGGGATTCTCAGGTGTGGTGGCGGTGAACTGGTGTGAGGCATGGGTTGGGAAATTTATTTTTTTTCATGAGGGTATTAATGTCTTGTTATTAATTCTGTTAACTCCGTCATTTGAAAAATAAAAAAGTGTAGCGGAGTGTAATTAAAAAAGATAGGGGTGGTCGTGTATAATTTAGGACAAATCTCAGATGTGCTGTGTGTAATTTACCCTTTATAATTTTAGGTCCTCACAAAAGTTTTTTGTAGCTACACTTGTAATAAGGAATCAAACTCTCGCTTATCTAAATCATTTGAAAGAAGGCACATTTCTCTTGTAACTCATAATTTAATTTTTTTTTATCAATGTAATTCTTTGTATTAAACCAAAATAATAGTAGTAATAATAACAATTATCAGTGATTTTGTTTTTTAATAAGAAAAAATGGATCTAAGGAAGATAAATCTAGTATTAGAGCCAAAGAATGAGTACAGACGTTTATTCATAGTAATGAATAAGATAGTGGATTATTTTATTTATGTTTGTGGTACTAATATAAGAGATAATTTATACATCATATTCTGGAATACAAAATAAGCAAATAAGCAAAACAGTAGTAAAAAAATAGTTGTCGACCCTTCTAAAGGAACATAATTACTTTTGACAAAAAGTAGAAAGGTTAGAAGAAAGGTGGCATGCAAAGAAGGAATTTCAACATAAACTCTTTCACTTTGTGGAGAAAGGAAGGGAAAGTAAATCAAAGTTTAAGATGATTGCATAGGAGGAATCAACCTACCAAATTCAGGCACTAAACCAAAAGTAGAAGGCTGATTAGGTTGACTTGGAATCTAACAAATAGTTTATTACTAAACCGACAGCCCGTAGAACAAACAGCTTGTATATACAGATTAGCAAACATATTTTTGCATATAGCTGGTAAAAAAAATTTAACTTTCAACGATAACCAAATCTTAGACAGAAGATTAGGTACCCTTGAAAGCTACATTGATCAGTTTAACTAGAATTTAGATTTCAAAACTTAAATCTTTAATCTAATTGCACAATTAGATTAGCAAACAAATTTTTGCGTATATTCAGTTAGAACTTTTAAATCTAGAACTCAATAACATTTATAAGAACATATGGATCTAAGGCGACATGTCGAGTATCACAGCCAAAGATCCGGCACGTACATTAGTGATGGTACTAAATAAGATAGAGGATTATTCTACTTACGTTTACAATAGTAATATGGAGGAAAAATTATGCACCATATTCCGGAAATACAAAAAAGGGTCAAATCAACCAACAAAATAGTAGAAGAAATAATTGTCGACTCTTCTAAGAGAATATTATTATTTGCCACAACAGTAGAAATGCTAGAAGAAAGGTGCCATGCAAAGAAATAATTCGACATAAGAAAGGTGACATGCAAAGATGAACCAGTTTCCTAGGAATCCACCTAACAAAGTCAAGTATTGAACGAAAAGGAGAAGCCGATTAGGTAGGCTTGGATTACGATAAATAGTTTACGAATTCGAGCACAGACAGCTTGTGTACACGCATTACTAATTAATTTTTTGCGTATAGCCTGAAGTCAAAGGAAAAAAAAAGTAATATTCGACTATGAAATGTCTTCGGATTAGGTACCCTTGAATGATATACAGTCTAACTAAAATTCAGATTTTTAAAATTTAAATCCTTACATCTAATTGCATAATTAAATCCAAAGTCTTGATTCCCTTAACCAATTTATATCAAAATACATAGCAATAAACATACCAAAAACTTCTGATTAGGGTTCAGACAATCACAAACAAAAATAATTATAGGATTCCTACGACAACCCTCAATTTCAATATAAAAAATAAGGTCTTACGTCAAAGCAATGACCAAAATCACAAGAGATCTCTTCTTAAAGGTAATTTGGACGAACCTGAGAAATTTGTTGATCCTAAGATAATTCAATATATTGAACGTAAATTATCAAAAAAGTATAACCCACGTCCGCTTACCATGTGGACCTAGTTGTCCCTTTTCTTTTACATTATTAATTTTTATTTTATTTTTTGAAATCTCTCATAAATTACTTTCATTTAGGTCAAAGGTATCTTCTCCTGTGCCCCACTACTCAGAAACTTTCTCCTAAAATCTCTGTGTTTAAAGCAAACTGCTCCTAAGATGTCTGTCATTGATCTCCTCTTCTGTTCCCAGGCCTCTATCTCACTATTGCCATATAATGTCTTTATAGTCATTATATTCTAATCCTTATTCCGTGTACGAAATCTCTCTTTTATTAATACTAAAATTCTAATTCTTTTCATTTATCCCTAACCTTTTTCTTTCTGAAACATTGTACATTTGTAGTTTAGGCTAGGTTTGACAAAAAAAATTTCCTCTTTTTTTTTTCAGTTTTTAAAAACTGAAAAAAAAAGGAGCGTTTGGTAACCATTTTTTTTTTCAGTTTAAAAACCAGTTTTTAAACTGAAGAGTAAAAAAGAGTAAAAAAAAAAACTCCAGAAACTGGTTTTTTTTTTCACTTTTGGTTTTTTTTTCTTAGACCACCACCACCACCCTCCCACCGCCGGCAGCCACCTCAGGCGACCACCGCCGGAGACTACCGGCAGCCACCTCCGGCCGCCGGCAGCCACCTCCGGCCGCCGGCGACCACCGCCGGAGACTGCCGGCTGCCACCTCCGGCCGCCGGCCACCACCTCCGGCCGCCGGCCACCACCGCCGGCCACCACCTCCGGCCGCCGGTCACCACTGCCGGCAGCCACGTCCGGCCGCCGGCGACCCGGCACCACCTCCGGCCGGCCACCACCACTGCACCCTGCACCCCACCACCGCCACCGCAAACCACCAAAAAAAAAAGTCAAAATAAAAAGGGTTACCAAACACCAAAAAAAAAAAACCTCAAAAAAAAAGGGGTTATCAAACACCCACTTGTTTTTATAAAAAAAAAAATTAAGCTGCTCTTTAAAAAACAGCTCTTTAAAAACTGAAAACCAAAAAAGAAATTTTGTCAAACGAACCCAGTGTTTGTTTTATAGTGTCGACACCTTCATATAAAAGTGGGTGTCTTTTTGCACTATGTTAAATTGTTTATATGTTTTATCAAGCAATATTAACCGACATTTTTTCCTATAACTTGGTCAAAATTAATGCAGTTGTGTTGGATTTGAACAAATTTTATGTCACTTTTGAAGGTTTAAGATCTTAACATCTTTACTAATCTCTTCTCACCATAGGTGCAAATATAATTTACATGAAAATAGGCAGCAGCTCTGGTATGCATAAACTACGACTTTTAATTCCTTTTATATCCTTTTGGGTGTTGCTCCACATGACATTATGCACTAAATATGGCTTCAGAGCTTGTAGTTACATAAAACTTGAAGGGTATTAGACAAAATATTGTTGATGTAAACTAGCATAAAACCATGACATGCTTTTGGGACAATTTTATCCTAAAAAAGACATCCACACCCTTATTTATTGCTAACAACGCATTGACGATAAACTATTAAACTTTTTAGCAACCAATAAAATATGGACAAGCATATGCGAGCGTGAAAATAAAGTTGTTGTAAAGTTTCAACACCATTATTATTCCAAGCAATTATGAGTATGTGCGGTACTTTTTCTTAGGTTTTCTAATCAATTGTGCTCTGGTTTTGTGGGGGTTAAAATTTAATGAGATCCAAAGGGATCATTTAAATAACTAAATAACAAGTTCTATTTTTTCTATTGTTGGGGGAGTTTCGACAGATACGGCTCGCCAAAATCATCGAAATACTAACAAAAAATGCATTGTGTAAGAATCTATAGTTTCCTTTGCATATACATCTACTCAAAACGCAGCTTTTCACTCTCATACGGACAAACTTTTCAGCCATCTTTGAGCGAGTAAAAATGTGCTCACCATGCGTTGCAATGTGCATTGCACTATGCTTCTCTTGGGTGATGCACGAGACTCAGTGTCCTTGACATGCAACCCAACCGAGATGAGTGCATGCTGCAGCGGTATCATCTCAATGGGAGCACCATCTCAACGCTGCTGCAGTAAACTGAATTTGCAAATGTTGCATTTGGTTAACAAATTACAGGTATTTCAAAGTCATAAACTAAATATTTTCGTCCATGAATTCACCCTCAAACTTGCTTGATTGAACTTGTAAAAATTGTTTGAAATTCAAAATCCCAAATTGGAGAGACTAAACACTACAAGAAAACAGGCTTTTAGCGACGGGGAAATCCGTCGCTAAAAGAATTAGCGACGGATTCACCGTCGCTAAAAATCCCTCGTATAAAAGCCTGTCACTAATAGTTTAGCGACGGAATTTTTAAATCCGTCGCTAAATATGTCATTTTTACCGACGGATTTATTTTTCATTAGCGACGGATATTCCGTCGCAAATTATATTTTTAGAATTTTAATTTATTTTCTTTTTTGTACAATTAGCGACGGATTAAATATTTAGCGACGGAATATTCCGTCGCTAAAAAGCTTATTTAGCGACGGAATATTCCGTCGCTAAATAACTGATTGAAAGGAATACTTTAGCGACGGAATAAATCCGTCGCCAAAAGTCAATTTTTTTTTGAATTTTTTTTTTTTCAATTACCTAAACCTGTACAGAAATACAATTTTCAATTCTCAACAACAACGCGCAATAAGCGAAATACAGAAAGAAATATATATAATCAATTATAAAAAATATTTATTATAAAAGAACTAATACATGTACAAGCCGGGAACCGGAGATAGCCGGGAACCGGAGATAGCCGGGAACCGGAGATAGCCAGTTAGGAGAGGGGAGAAGAGTACAAGCCGGGGGGGAGGGGGGAAGCTAGGAACGGGCACGGGAAGGGGCTCATCAGGGGTTCCCGAGTCCCGGATCTGGATCCTGCTGAACCGGGGCCGGGGCGGCTGGTCCAGCAGTGCCATGCTCCCTCATCATCCGGCACACCACTGTAGCAATGCGCTGGATATCCTCCTCGTTCAACTGAGGCCGAGGAGCCGGTGTCTGTGGAGGGCCAGCAGGGGGTGAGGACGCTCCTATCACGGCACGATGAGTCGTGCTAGGCAGGCCGCGTATGCGGCCTTTCGGCCGATTCACGACCTCCGGCGTATCCAGCCATCGCTTCAACCCCCCAGTACTCGCAGCCGTACTAGTGGACGCTGATGGCTGTCCGGACTGCTGCTCGGACCCCCTTAGCTGTTCATACGAGGCCTGCAAAAATAGTGGTTTAACGATATGTTAGGGCATTAATTAACGAAACAGACATTGAGGATAGAAAGAAAAAACATTAACTTAAATAAATTGACTCACATCGATCCGCCGGGCAATATCTGAAATATAGTCGCCCGCCCGGTGCGTCTCGTCCTTGTCCTTCTTCCGCACGTGCGTCTGAGTATAGGTCAGAGCTATGACCTCATCCTCCTCTAGATCCGGGTGCTCGACCGCGTTCATGTGTCGGACGATGTCGTGTGGCACCAACCCCCCCGTGTGCGTCGGATCTCTGTTCTGTCTGTTCTCAGCCCCGCTCTTACTCTTGGCGTCCCAACCTGGATCCGCAGCCCACCGATCTATCATCTCCCCCCATACACCGTGAGATATCCAATGTGGGGGATATTTCGTCATGTCCGTCATCGGGGCACCCGCGGGCAACGCCTTCTTCGCCCGGTCCCGTGCATCGTGGAGCCATCGGCGGTAATTCTTGCCGATGTAGGCAAAGAAAGCCTGCTGCCCCAGTCCCTGCTGCTCAGGCGTATCAAACGTGAACCCCTCCTGTAAGGCATTCAATAACACAAATTAACAACATAAAACAGACAGTAATTTAACATTTACCAACGCTGAAAAAAATACTTCACCGTACCAGCCACTCCTCCCATAGGGCCTCCCTCGCAGCGGCATCCCAGTCCTTCCAGTACAGGCGTGGCTCGAAGAATCGGCCCTTCACAAGAACGCCGATCTTCGTCCTCGCCATATTCTCCAGGATCCTGCCAAAGAAGTAATTAAATTAATTAATACAGTTCAAATATAAATTAACACCCAAAATTTTTAAACATAAGGCATGAGGTGATATTTTTAGTACTTACAGGCCCTCCTGCGTGAGCGTAACTCTCTGTTTACGCTGGGGGTCGATGCGTACCCCGCGTGTCGGACCACGGCCTCGTCGAGATCCTACAAAACACAGACATTAATACAGTTCAAATATAAGGCTAGCGAAAATGTACGAAACACCGTTATCAACTATATATACCTGAGGTAGAACCCACGGAAGATGGAGACGGCTGGGGCGACGGCGATGGCTGGGGCGACGGCGATGGCTGAGGCGACGGTGACGGCTGGGGCTGGGCCCCCGATGGCTGTCCGCGATCACTCTGTGCCTCGTCATCAGTAGGCAATGACGAGGTGGGACTAACAGGGGAGGAAGCAGCTCGGCGTCCAGCCCGGCCACGAATAGTCCGTATCCTATCCATATCTGACTTCATATAGATTATATACAAATACATTAACACGTGAAAAACAATAATTTAGGCATAAATCATCATCGGCACTATATATATATATGAACAGATGTGCAAAAACACATCAATAAACACCAAGTTCTAAAATGTTACTACATTCTTCCCGTGATGTTACAACATTACAAGTCAATCATTTTCAGTTTGCGAATCATCTTCATCACTATCCTCGTCGCCCTCTTCTTCGTGAGACTCGTCGTCCTCTTCATCTTCTAATTCATCCTCTTCATCAGTAGACTCGGTCACATCATCTCCAACACTTTCAACATCTTCCGCGTCATCATCTACGACTTCTTCAGCCGTACTGGAGGAGTAGTACATTCTCTGAAGCCGTGGTGTGACCGGGAAATATCGCAATATCTTCCATGCAATGTTTTTCTTCTTCCCTTTGTCCGGTTTGTACCTCGAATGATCACACACTGGACATAATGACAAATCCTTATTCTCTTTCCAGAATAATACACAATCGTTATTGCACGCATCTATCCGGTAGTAGCTCAACCCAAGTTTCCTCATCATCTTCTTCGCGTCATCTTCTTCATCCAACTTCGATCGACTGACATGACGACTGAATTATCGTACTGTATACCACCTTCAATAATGACCAGTGTTTAGGCATTGCCGATGTAAATATCAATGCATGAATGTTACAACATGTCTACATATTTCCCCTCCACTCTTGAACAGGTAGTGGTCCTATCCCATTCAGAAAAGCACATGTTTATAAAACAGTGAATAACTCATGCTTAGTCCGATGTTTGTGGAAAATTCGGCAGCACCTCCCCGCATTTTTCCAAGTACACCACATCGATTAGGTGTTCTAACGTTCATCTAACCTTGCTCAGGAAGGTTTGACGGATGTTAGAACACCAGATCTGTATGCACCCGGAGAAACACACGAGAACGTGTACCAAATATCCACGACATAGAACATAAAGCATGAGTCAAAATACTGTTTTATAAACAATTAGCTTTTCCAAACTGTCCAAACTGGACATCCAAAGGCTCATTACAAGGCATTACTTTGTAATGAGTACCTTTGAACGGGAACTAAGGGTTTCTATGCATGCATGTGTTCAGAAATTGATAAGATATGCAAGAATCTTTCCGAAATATCAAAACTGCAGAATGATCGTTGCATATGTTATCAATTCCACATTAAATAGAACTCGTTGACAACGAGTTGAACCATCTCGTTGCCAATGGACTTCTCAAAACAACAATTAATATAAAGAAGGCAGGGTTTGTAAACAACGAGTAATTGAACCATCTCTGGGCAACATGGAGTAATTATGGGATGTACAAGGGCTAATTAGGGCTAACTGGGTTATTAGGGTTAATTACGATTATTAATTATAGCTGATTAGAGTTGATTAGGACTAATTAGGGTTATTTAGTCCTAATTAGGGTTTAATTGTGCCGAGTAGTGATGATTAGTCCTAATTAGGGCTAATTGGGCTTAATTGGGTTATGTTAGGGCTAATTAATGTTAATGAGGGATAGTTTCGGATGATTATAGCTGACTAGGGTTGATTAGGACTAATTAGAGTTATGTAGTCCTAATTAGGGTTTAATTGTGCCGAGTAGTGCTGATTAGTCCTAATTAAGGCTAATTAGGCTTAATTGGGTTATGTTATGACTAATTAATGTTAATGAGGGCTAGTTTCGGATAATTATAGCTAATTAGGGTTGATTATGACTAATTAGGGTTTAATTGTGCCGAGTAGTGATGATTAGTCCTAATTAGGGCTAATTAGGCTTAATTGGGTTATGTTAGAGCTAATTAATGTTAATGAGGGCTAGTTTCGAATAATTATAGCTAATTAGGGTTGATTAGGACTAATTAGGGTTATTTAGTCCTAATTAGGGTTTTGATGGTGCCGAGTAGTGTTGATTAGTCCTAACTAGCGCTAATTAGGCGTAATTGGGTTATGTTAGTGCAAATTATGACTAATTAGGCTAACTACAATCAATATGCGCATAATTAGGTTCATTTGGGCTAATTTGAGGTAATTACACCTAATTTGAATTTCATCAGGTTCTTAGGGTTAATTAAAACTAATTAGGCTCATTAGAGCTAATTAGGGTTAATTGATTTACTAAAATATTGTTAATCAGGACTAATTAGGGCTAATTATAGCCAGCGCTGGAGCCACGATTAGATTCCAGGGGGTGCATGCTAAAAATGTCGCATTAACCTAACTAACCTAAATTTAATGCACATTCAACAACCTCAATTCCGACACCTCATATAGGGTGTCGATATGGTGTCCGATACGTGCCTGACACCTCCGGACACGTGTCCGACACATACCGACACGTGTCCGACACATACCGACACGTGTCCGACGCCTTTGGACACGTGTCCGACGCCCACCGACACGCACCTCCAGACACATCGGCATACGTTAATTTGTTTTCTAAATGTCGGACACCGTCGATCAGACGTGGTGTCCGTGTCTGCGCTAACTAACAGGTATCTCAATCCAATTGGGTCCCATCCTCCGTCAACAATCTCAATTCTCAATTCTCAAATGCTCAATGCAATAAAAATTAACAAAAATCACACATTCAATCCAATTGGGTCCCATCCTCCGTCAATAATCTCAATATCTCAAATGCTCAATGCACAATTAACAATCTAAAATCATTAATTAACAACCTAAAATCATCAATTCATAATCGCAATTACTTCAAATACACAGCTAATAACCTAAAATCATCGATCAATAATCACAATTCTAAAACGCACAATTAACAACCTAAAATTATCAAACAAATGATCAATGTTCAAATGGGAAAAAAATGTTCAAAATTCACATATCCGATGCGCTTGAATTATTTCAATTTAGGGTTCGATTGTATTAGGGCATTCAATTTAGGGTTCAATTAGTTTCATTTAGGGTTCGGTTCGATTAGGGCATTCAATTTAGGGTTCAATTACTTCAATTTAGGGTTCAATTAGGGGGTTCTATTGATTCAATTTAGGGTTCAGTTGATTTGAGGCATTAAATTTAGGATTCAATTAGTTCAATTTAGGGTTCGGTTCAATTAGGGGGTTTTATTGATTCAATTTAGGGTTCAGTCGATTTGAGGCATTAAATTTAGGGTTCAATTAGTTCAATTTAGGGTTCGGTTGGATTAGGGCATTCAATTTGGGGTTCAATTAGGGTTCGGTTAGATTGGGGCAATCAATTTAGGGTTTAATTAGGGGTTCAATTAGTTTAATTTAGGATTCGATTCAATTAGGGCATTCAATTTAGGGTTCAATTACTTCAATTTAAGGTTCAATTAGGGGGTTCTATTGATTCAATTTAGGGTTCGGTTGATTTGAGGCATTCAATTTAGGGTTCAATTAGTTCGATTTAGGGTTCGGTTGGATTAGGGCATTCAATTTGGGGTTCAATTAGGGTTTGGGGTTTAGGGTTTAGGGTTCGCATCTATGATAACCTACCCGAAACAATCCTTCTTTTAACCTAAATGGAATAGTTCAAAGATTAGAATGTAGCGTACAATATTGTATTATAACTCACTATTAACTCACGCACAGTCCCAGAACGACCCCCTCACTAGATGCGTAAAATTACCAAATTGTCCTTGGGGTTTTCGGCACCAGAAAAATCCCAAAATATCTGAAAATACTATTTTAAGTATCCTGAAGTCATTTTGGGCTAAAAAGTATTTTAAAAAAAATTGCCCGTAAATCTCGAACTAGTGTCCAGACCGAGCGCTAAAAGGTCAGTTTCGAAAAAACTACCTATTGGCCTCAGAATGGCACGAAATTTTAGAATATGAATCATATCAGTAAAATAAGATTTTCAGATTAAAATAACTTAGTTTACTAGGTTAAATAATTTGTTAACTTTGATTAATCGATGCCATAATTTAGCACCCCTTACGGACACCGAAAATTCTCAAAACATTCCGGAGCCTACATCTCGTTAAACTATTGGGGGTTATAGTTTTGCACTTTGTCCAATTCTGATCCTAGATATTTATAAAAAATCATTGAAAACTGCCTAATTTAATTTTAACCTTTAGTGACCATTACCTTTACTATTCAGATTAAGCACACCTAGTATTTCACCTAAATGCACACACATCTCCTTCTACCTTCAGCCGAGATGTTCATCCCACACCCACTTCACAACCACACATTACCTCACTTCCAACCCACTTTAAATCATAGAAACCTCATTACACCATTCTAACTCACTACAACATACACTTAAACACTCAATTTAACACACTTACACACCTATAATACACACACCATCAAGAACACACACACACACACACAGTCACGAACACACACTACACCTACAAAACACGCACTTAACTCCTCGAAAGCCACTTACATGTTAATAAAAACCAAAGAGAAATTAATGACAGGACACGGGAAGCAAACCAGAAGACCTTCACCGGCAGTGGTGGCGGCGCGACAGTGGTGGCAGCGCGGCAGTGGTGGCGGCGCGACAGTGGTGGCAGATCGGCAGTAGTGGCGGCGCGACAGTGGTGGCAGCGCGGTAGTGGTGGCGGCGGTCCTTCGGTTTTGAAGATGGGCGGCAGTGGCGGTGGCAGGCTCTATCGCCGGTGAGAGAGAGCGGGAGAGAGAGAGAGAGAGAGAGAAAGAGAGAGAGAGCAACGGGAGAAAGAAAAGAAAGGGGGATCTGATATTTTTAAGTCCTTTACCGACGGAACACACCCGTCGGTTAAAGTCCGTCGGGAAAACCCTACTTTCACCGACGGGTGTTTTTACCGACGGAATTATTCCGTCGTTAAATAGTTTTACCGACGGACTTTTACCGACGGTTATTTCCGTCTCTGAAACGACTTTTAGCGACGGAATTTAGTCCGTCGCTAATTCCCTCTTTTCTTGTAGTGAAAGAAGTCACATGGGTTTATAAATTGTCAAGCATGTTGGATATAGTAACAAGCTAGCAAAGGTCGACTCTCACACGCACGTGAGTCGGCCTTAGACTCAAGCCATTTCAAGACTAACCTTGAAAATTCATCGAAAAACTAGTTAATCGGGTGCGCGTCCTATTCCTATAAGGTTGCTCAAGTATAGTGCACCACGGGCCTTTGTTCAAGTTTAGCATAGTAATTTCATGGTTTTTGAAGAGCAAAATCATTGCATGTGTCCTTCTCTTAAGAAACCTAATTCCAGTGCCAGGAAGCCTCTTAGCAACTCTGGGTTTCATGTCCCCAAGTGTCAGCTCGAACCGAGCTAAATTTAAGGAATGTTGAAACTGCCGTTCATCCCAAAGGCACGGCAATTGTCCGGTTGCATATGCGTTGACAGGTTTGACTCTTTGCCCACGATTAAAGACTTTAACGACAAACAGTTCCTTCAACATGGTCTACTGAGTTGGACACAGTGTATCCCATACTCTTCTTCATCAATAAAATTATCTTTTTAGTTTGATTAAATTATATCCATGTATTTGGTTAGATCCAAGTTGCATAGATGTTGTAAAAGTCAAGTATTTCTATCCATAATTAAATTAAAGCTCACCAAGAACTTCCAAAGCTCTATGCAATGTAGTCATCGAGAACTAAAATCCAAATTTATATTGAGTCATTTAATTCTACAAGTATTACCCCAATTTTCAAAAAAATCTAAATTGTTTTTTTTATGTCCAATCACCGAGAGGAAAAATTATAAAAATATCTTTTACGACTAAAGTCATTTTTTTCCTTAACTGCAGTTTAACATGCTTAAATATTTGGAAAATTTTTTGTTGCTAACTTAGTAGCAGCCTCTTTGTAATACCCCAGATTTTTGGGTACTTGTGTAAAGAACAATTAAAAATTATTATGATTTTGGATTGAGTAATTGACCTTACATAGATTATTTGGAGTCCTTTTAGTGAAGAAATTAATATTTAATAGTATTGGTGGCTAATTTGATTGGATTAAGGAAAAGAAAAAAAAAAGATTTCGACTTGGATTAGGATTTTAAGTCATATTGTGATTAAATTAGTAATGAGGTCTATTAGTTGTATAATAATTACACTAAGAATAAAGATTTTAGTTGTGTTATAATTGCACTAGAAAATGGGACTTCAAGTTATATTATAATTAGATTAACAAACTATATAAGGAGGAAGAAGACATAAGACTCGTAAGAGTCTTCTTATTTTTTTTGAGACAAAGGAGAGGAAAGAGAAAAGAGTCAAGTGCATTCTTTTGGGTATTCAAGCAAAAAGGTGGTGACTGATCTAAGATAAATAGTCGAGTGCATTCTTTTGGGTATTCAAACAAAAAGGCAGTGATTGATCCAAGATAAAGAGGAGATTTTTGACATGACATTGTTATTTTTTTTAGTTACTTTGAAGTAAAGATCTAAGACAAAGTAGAAATTATTGACATGATATTCGTTATTTTGAAGTAAGGGTTTTATGCACTCTTTTCGATCGATCGATACACATTCTCATTGTGCGTATTGTGATAAAATTAGCCTTTGTTATTGGTTTTCTCTATGATCCGTCGTTACCGTACGTTAGTTTTATTGTTTTGTGCTACCGTTTTATTCATTCTGGTATACCGTAGATCTGCTTACGGTGGCTCTTCAAAAGTAGCATAACCTTTTGTTTTCTGCTCTACACGTTGTTGACATCTTGTTTTTTCCGTTGTTGTTTTGAACAAAATTTCATAGTAGATACAAGGGTTAATTACACTTATGTCCCTGAGATTTAGGTGTAATTACACGCGTGTCCATAAGTTTGGAAAATAGGCACTTATGTCCTTTGACCTAACGGAATACCCAAATACATAACAGAATTGTCGAAATGACCATATTGCCCATGATCTCTCTTCAAATTTTCAAATGCCAATCATCTCTTCAAATTAGGGTTCCATTCAGTTTCAAATTAGTGTTTCAAATTTTCCAAATTAGGGTTTCAAAACCCTAATTTGACAAATTAGAGGTTTCGAAGCCCTAATTTTTCAAATTAAAGGTTTCAAAATTTCTAAATTAGGTTTTCCAAACCCTAATTTGACAAATTAGGGATTTCAAAGCCATAACCTTTCAAATTAGGGTACATTTGTTCAATTTAGGGTTTTAGGGAAACACTGATGAATCTTCCGCCGGCAGCCCCCTCCCTCACCCCACCTAGCCGCCGACAGCCCTTTCCTTCAGCCCACCCCGGCGGCAGCCCTTCCTTCACCCCACCCAGCCGGCAGTCACCTCCCTTACCCCACCTCGCCACCGACAGCATCTTCCCTCTACCAGATCACGATGGGCTCGTTGTGCGGCGGTGGACTCGTTGTGCGGCGGTGGGCCTGTTGTCATCGACGGAGAGGAAGAGGGGTGGGCAGCAGGTTAGGGAGAGGGAGGGGCGGCGGCGTGTGTAGCGGCAGATGTGCGGCGGGGGCTCTAATGGGGTCGGGGGGGGGGGGGAGGGGGCGAGCGGTGGGAAGGGAGGGATAGGCAGCGGGGTTGGGGGGAAGGGAAGGGGGTGGGCAGCGGGGTTGGGGGAGATTCATCAGAGATTCTAAAAATATTTGGAGAGAGAAACTCATTTCTTTAAAAATTAGATTTTTAACAAGGGTAGTATTGTCATTTAAAAAATACATATTGATGACATCATCGAAAAAGTACACTTTTTGGACGGATACTTGACGGATGGACACAAGTGTTACCTTTTTAACGTTTGTGGACACGGTTTGTTACCTTTTGAAACTTTGTGTCCTTGACTGTAATTACACCTAAACTTCAGGGACATAAGTGTAATTAACCCTAGATACAATCATTACACCTTTGTTCAAATTTGTAACTTGTCAAATCTTAATACCTTAAAATACTCCATTCTGTACGTGTAGTCTTTTTTTTCCCCTTTACCAAAGACTCAGCCTCTAGTTGCCACGTGTCTCTTTCGATTTCCCTCGGGTTTCGTGCCCTAGTTTTTCACCCAAAATTTCTTTTGAAGATATCTCATTCATCCGATCTCCGATTGAGTCGATTTTTGTTTCGTTGGATTCGTATTTTTGTTCTCTTCGATTTAAATCGACAATGACTATTTTTGGACTTCAAATGAATATTCACTATATTTATCAAATTACTTTGTGAGTGATATTTGTGTTCGAAAGTCACTTTTGATTATCGTGATTTATATGTGACGCGCCGGCTGCGATATTCGACATGGTGTAACCATGATTTGTGATGCTTAATAATAAGCAATTGTGTATGTGACACCCACAAGATTTGGTAAATATATTTTGATATTCGACTTATTGGTTATGTAACCCATTTTTTGGTTGATTTGTTATTCGTGTTTGAATCGGTATTCGACTTATGGGTTATTTAACCTCCTTTTCGGTCGATTCTGTTATTCGCTTGTGAAATTCGATTGAGTTATCTAAATTCCTATTTATTGGTTCTATTTGATAACTCATATTTGTTATTCATTTTTGGTAACTCTCTTTTGGTCACCTTAATCATTCGTTTGTGAAATTTGATTGAGTTATCTAAATTCTTATTTATTGGCTCTATTTGATAACTCTAGTTTCGTATTCGTTTTTGGCCCTTTGTGTGTAAGATCTTTTACTGGGTAATTTGTGCTCACCCCTTTGTTTTTCGTTTCCTTTCCCTTCCAGGCCAAAAGTAGCACGAATGGAGAAATATTAGTGTAGCGGTGGGAATTGCTCTAGTTTCTGATATTGAGAATATAGCTTATGATTTCTTTAGACGAAATATTGGTTAGTTGATTTATATTCTTTTGGATTCAGATATTTAGTCTAAGAGACTTGTAATAAAGTTTTGAAGTATTTTGAAATTAAGTTTTTGAAGGGATTGTATATTAGTGTTGAATTATTTTTGGAGTTAAAGATTTGAGATTTAGATAATTGTGTTTGTGATATCCCAGATGCTCTGCTCTGCATTTATAATAGTTATGTCATTGATGTGTGGATTTTGGTTTAAGAATGTGTTCAGACCCTCGGTTTCGGGGCATTATACTCTTCTTTCTACCCTCTTACATGGCAGCGTCTCATTCGTCCACATGTGCACCCGCATGCTCTTCTCACGTGATCAATCTGGCTTCACTTAACGATGTTTTGCCATCATGCTCGTCCCTGAAATCTCGGTGGATTTTAGGTAACGAGATTTCTACCAGGCAACTGCTCTCTCTCTCTCCCTTTCCCATCTTCTCTTTATGATGAAAGATACGATGAAAGGCTCTTTATTCTTTTCCATATATCATTGTAATAAGTTAGAGTAATCCTTCTAGTTCCTTCGAAAGTAGGGTAGTTGCCTCTTTGACTAAGAAATCAAAATCTTGCTAATCTAAATCATTTGAGAGTGGGCCCACTTATCTTGTAACCAATGGTTTAGTTTTTTATCAATGTAATTTTCCATATTAAATCAAGCAATATAATAATAACCACGTACTACGCCCTCTGACGAGTGATATATAAAAAAGACACCATATAAGATCAAAGAATGAAAAGAAAATCCGCTATTTTGAAAGATTTAAATTTTAGGAAGATCCTTATTTTCAAATTTAATTAAGTTTACAAGATTAATGAGGGTTTTCAGTAAGTCCTCTATAAAGTGAAAACTAATTCTAATCATTCTAAAAGTCAAACTAATTAATGTACAAACTTATTAGGACTTAAATATATATATATATATATATATATATATATATATATATATATAATATATATACACACACTTTTGAGTTTAGAAAAAACAATCAATGTTACAATTGAGGTTAACACAACTTATGAGATTTATAATAAAAAAAATAATCTAACAATTTATTTAAATTTTTGCGTGACACCTCTTATATGATGATAGTTTTTTTACTTGACACGTCACCGTATTATATTTTCAACGTGAAATAAAATTATAAACATTATTATAGGTATATCTAAAGGTCTCAAATATTATCTTGAATGGAGTCCTTATTTCTTGATAAGTTAATTTTCATATCAGTAAGCCTTGTATAATTGAAAAACTTATTATAAACATTCTGTAACTCTAACTAATTAATGAACTAACTTATTCAGACTTAGTTTTAACTATTGTATCCTTAAATACACTCTCTGATATGAATATAAAAATTTATGTATTTAAAAAAAAAGATATTAGATCTAGAAGAGAAAAAAAAATGATTTCACAATTGAGATTGAAGCATCAAAATAATGTAACAATTGATTCAAACTTATTTATTTTGATATATGTTACGATAATCGATGTAAAGCTTTGTCAATATCATATATAGCTTTTGTAATCCTTTCGGTAAAATTTAAAAAAAAATGACGTTACTTTTTTAGAGAGACCACACGACCAACAAATGACTGTATGATTATTTATTAAAATTACAATAACGATAAAGATTATTTGTAAATCTGATCGTTGGAAAAGATATAAATCTATATACTAAACATATCAGTGTATCTAAAGGCATACAAATATTATTTTTCATGTGTTCCCAACCTATTCTAGTCGTACCCAAAGGCCCACTGCGATCCCATTTTCCATGACACGTCCGCACAAGCAACAGTCATTTTCAACGCTCACAACCGGTCAAAGTGTGCACGCTCAAGTCACGTGCACTTCTTACTTCTTCTACGCGATTTCGTCACCAACAAACTCATCATTGCACGAAACCTTATCACACTTTGTCTGTCGCCCGTCGATGCGCCATGGCACTTGCCCAAAGAGGTGGTCGGCCTCGGCCTTGGCCTTCCCCTTGGGGTCGGCCTCGGCCTCCCCCTTGGGGTCGGCCTCGGCCTTCCCCGAAGGGTTGGCCTTTGGCCTTCATCCTTAACACATTCACTTCTCTTCAAGGGACCATACACAACTCCACGACCACGTCGCCCGGACACAACTCCGCGACCCCGTCGCCCGGACACAACTCCGCGACCCCGTCGCCCGGACACAACTCCTCGACCTCGTCCCCTGGACACAACTCCACGACCCCGTCGCCGGCATCCGGGCATCGCACTTCAACACTCCGCGCTGCTGATACAGCTGTGCCCCCAGGCTCTCTGTCACACTACCGTGCCCCCGGCACCATACGCACTCTGTCATGCCCATGCGCCACCATTGACACAAACGTGCCCCCGACACCTTACGCACTCTGTCGTGACCATGCGCCGCGCCACTGACACAAACATGCCCTCGACACCTTACTCACGTCATCGCGCCCATGCGCCACAATCATGTTACATGCCCCCGGGCACCACACTCATTCACCACACCATGCGCACCTTGCCTTGGTCATGGAACATGCTTCAACCCACTCTCCGGAGTGTACATCATCCTGCGGGGATAGGCGACTCCTCCGGGACACTATCACCACCAGGGAGCTCTTCAACTCCCCTTCCACCAGGTAGACGACTCCTCTGGGATGCTACCTCGGCCAGTCGGGTAGACGGCTCCTCTGGGATGTTACCTTGACTCGCTCCGAGTGCTCCGGTACAAGGACTCACCCGCGGGGATAGGCGACTCCTTCAGGACACTATCTCTGCCAGGGAGCTCTTTAACTCCGTTTCGCCAGGTAGACGGCTCCTCCGGGATGCTACCTTGACTCGCTCCAAGTGCTCCGGCACAAGAACTTACCCGCGGGGATAGACGACTCCTCCGGGACACTATCTCTACCAGAGAGCTCTTCAACTCTCTTTCCGCCTGGTAGACGGCTCCTCCGGGATGCTACCTTGACTCGCTCCAAGTGCTCCGGCACAAGGACTCACCCGTGGGGATAGGCGACTCCTCCGGGACACTATCTTTGCCAGGGAGCTCTAAGTGCTTCGGCACGAAGACTTCCCTTCTGCCAGGTAGACGGCTCCTCCGGGATGCTACCTTGGCCGGCCAGGTAGACTGCTCCCCCGGGATGCTACCTCGGCCTACGGAATATGCGACTCCTTCGGGACATTATCTCCATCAGGGTGCCTGTGTGACTGGCCTACGTGCTTCGGCACTGGGGGCTTGCGTCGGCACCCCTAGGGACTATGACCCCCGGGTCACTCTGAGACGGGAGCAAGTCTTCAGAGGGCATCGCGCCTAGTTCACCTGGTAGTTGGGCGTCGGGTCTTCCCACCGCTGCCAGGCCTGTGGGACTCCGCAAGGGCTTAGATTGGAGGCTAGATCAAGGGGGTTCTCTGGCCACACCTACGCTGTGGGAGCCAGTCTTTCCAGACAGACATAGCGATGCTGTGAGGAGCAGGCCGAGTGAATATGCGATCCGACAGTTCGTGGAGCACCGACACCCGTGGACCCCCGGTGACGTGTCACTCCCGGGGAGCGCCACGTGTCGGTTAATGACATCACCATCTCAATCTCTATAAATAGAGGTCTTGAGAATTCATTTGGACAGAACATTGAGGTTGGACATTTTCAGAACATATTTCACTTTCTCACTCTAGAATTCTAGAGAGAGAAATATACAGTACCCTGACTCTGGACCGAAGCATCAGACTGTGACTGTCATCGTGTATTCATCCCGCGCCATCGCCCTCGCCACACTGCCACCCTCAGGCTCTGTTTGGAAAGCCCTTGGTCTCTGCCCTTGTTCCACCGTTGATGTGTCCTACATCAACATACTTGGCATCTGACTCGGACTGCAGCCTTTGTGGCACCTCCACGTAAGTACGAACCCACTTTCCTTGGCATCATCATGTGATCCCTATTTTTATTGATTTTGCAAGAACTATATGAGACTGTATTAGGAAGCCTTATATAATCTGATAACTAATTCTAAAACTCCATTTGATTTTAACTATCGTGTTCTTAAAAATAACTCTCTCATACGAAGATAAAAAATTATGTATCTAGGAAATAAGTACAACGTATGTGTTTTTGAATAAAGAAATATAATTTAAGTTTAATATAATTTGATAAATGTATATGTCTTTACGCATAACGTAATCCTTGCAAAATATTATCTATCTAATAATCAATTTATTGGACAATTTTTTGCTTTGATAAGATCGCACGATCAACAAAGTGGCTATATAAGCATATATGAGATTTTGAAAAAAAATCAAATATGTATTAGGAAAAAAAAAAGGTGCAATTAGATCCAATAATTTTCAGTTATTTGATTTAATTGCACCTTTTTTTAAGAACATTAAGAAATTTTAACATGAAAAAATATGATATGTCATCACCTAATGTTTTCAATTTGAAATAAAATTATAAACATCTTAAGTGTCTCTAAATATCATCTTGGATGGGGTCTTTATTTCTTGATAAGTTAATTTTCATATCAGTAAGCTTTATATAATTGAAAAACTATTTCTAAATAATCTGAAATCCTAACTAATTATTGAAGTAACTTATTAGGACTTAATTTTAACTATCGTATCCTTGAAACCACCCTCCAATATGAGTATAAAAAATCATATATCTAAAAAACAAAAATAACATATTAGATTTAGAAGAGAAAAAAAAGGATGTTACAATTGAAATTGAAACAATAAAAGTAATGTACCAATTGATTCTTATTTATTTTATTTTAATCTATACTTACTGTAGTCATAGTAAGATTTATTAATAGAATATAAAGCCTTTAGAATCCTTTTGGTAAAATAAAAACATTTGACGGTATTTTTTAGGTGGCACCACACGATGAACAAATAACTATATAACTATTGTTAATCAAAATTGCAATAATGATAAAGCTTATTTATAAATCTGATAGTTGAAAAAGATTTAAGGTTATATACTACACATGTTACTGTAATTCTGTAACTAAAGGTATGTGAATATTATTTTTGATGTGATCCCGTTTTTTTAAGTTTATTTAATTTTACAGGAACTATATGAGTATAATGGGAAGCCTTATATAATTTAAGCACTAATTTTAAAACTCTAAATATATTAATTTATTAGGATTTAATTTTGACTATTGTGTCCTTAAAACTAACTCTCTTAAAGAATGATAAAAAAATCATGTATATAGAAAACAAAAATAACGTAAACAAAATTTATGTTACAGCTAGTTTAAGTTTATATATATATATAGAGAGAGAGAGAGAGAGAGAGAGAGAGAGACATATACATATACATAACATAATCATTGTAAAAAATTATATGTACAATATAAGATCAATAATCAAATTATAAGACAATTTTTTTGCATTGATAAGATTGCATGATCAATAAAGTGGCTATATCGAATGTGAGATTTCGAAAGGAAACCACATATATATTTTAAAAAGGTACAATTAAATCAAATAATCGTTAAAATGCAAAATATATTCATGTAATTCCGCAAAACGTTTTTCAACTTGCAACACGTAAAAATGAGCTCACAATGCATTCTAGTAATGATGGCAATTTGGACCTTCTTCTAGAGCCTGCCCCATCCCGTCCCGGGTGGGGCCAATATGGGGTTGGTCAATTAGTAATGGAGTATTTTGTGACTTAAGCTAAGTTAGGGCCAAATGGGTACCCCCATCCCTAAGATGCTCCAAATCTGATTCATTTGGCCACCGCTAGCGACACCCTCTGGTTGCCACAGTCGGCGACCTCCGTTAATCATCACCGCTAGGAGCCACTTTTTATTGACGCCACAGACAACTGAAGTTAAGAAAATAATTTCTTTAAAAAGTATGACCACTTTAAAAGTAAAGTATTAGAAGCTAGATGGGTTGACCCATATTGAATTGGGCCAATTTAAACGCGTTTTATGTAAATGTAATGATGCGGGATGGGGCGGGGTTCATCATGTTATGGACATAGTAAAGTCGATGTTGAGAAAACACTGCAAAGTCAAGGCCTAATTCCTCTCGCATTGCGGACCTAAATCTCTCATAAATCATTTTCATGTAAGTGGAAGGTGTCTTTTCCTCTCCTTTCTCCCATGCCACTTCAGATAGAATATTGTTTTTACTTCGAAACTTTCACCTAGAATCTCTCATTGATCTCCTTCCCTTTCACATGGTCTCTATCTCTCTATTGTCGTATAATGGCCTTATATGGCAATAGTCATTACTTGTTTTTGTCATTTCATTTATGTTTTATAGTCATTTTTTTTTTGTAATTTCATTTATCTTTTATAGTCATTAAATTATAATTCTTATCCCGTAACACATGCTGTCTCTTTCTTTTATAAGTTCTCTTTTACCGATATTAAAATTCTCATCCTCACACGTACTATCTCTCCCTTCAACACTAGAACCTTCCATCTTTGATATTGTTAGTTTAAAATTTTAACTCCTAAAATCTCTCAAGCAATCAAAAAGTTTGGCAACCAATATATCATTTTATCTTGCGCTCTCTATACATCTAGAATATAGTTCTTTTCATTCATCCCTAACCTTTTGCTTTCTTAAGCATTATACACAGTATAGTTTAATACTATTTGTTTTGCAGTTTCTACACCTTCATATACTGTGCTTGACCTATGATATATTAATTTTTTCTTATCTTCATGATTTGTTTTCAACGGGTTTATTGGCATAAATATAATCTTAGACATGCAGATATAAAAAGTGGCTGTCTTTTTGCATTGTATTGTATCGTTTTATCAAGCAACAGTAACCGGCTTTTTTTCTTCAACATAGTCTACAGTTAATATAGCCAGATATATTATACAAATCTTTCTTTCCAAAACGATATTTTTTTATTTTCCCAACAAGTTTTGCTTCAATTTTCAAGGCTTAAGACCTCAACGTTGTTATCAATCTCTTCTCATTACAGGTGCAAATGCAATTTATTTGGAAATATGCAGCAGATCTAGTATGTATAAACTACGACTTTTAATTCCTTTTATCCTTTCGGGTGTTGTTTCACATGATATTATGCACTACGTATCGCTTCTGAGCGATTGTTCTTACATAAAACTTGAAGGGTATTAGACAAAAATTGTTGTTATAAACTACCATAAAACCATGATATGCGTTTGGGACAATTTTTTACACTAAGAAAACTTCCACACCCTAATTTATTGCTAACAATGCACTGGAGGAAATTTATTAATCTTTTAACAACCAATGAAATGTGAACAAGCATGTGTGAGCGTGAAAATAAAGTTTTTCAAAGTTCCAACACAATTATTATTCCAAGCAATTATGAATTCTTATAGGCCAAATCAACTTTAATCTGCAAGCAGTCTGCGGGTTTAAAATGGTCATCTTGAGTTTGCAAATTAAAATAGCAATTCCCCTGTAGGTACTAACACCAAAAAATAATTGCCTTGAATACCTTACATTGTTAATTTGGACTTAGAGTGAGTCTTTGCGCTATTTTTTCTTTGACCTCGTGAATGAGTCTTTGCGCTATTTTTTCTTGGGTTTTCTCATCAAATGTGCTCTCTATATATCTAGACAAGTGCTTGCCAAAACGCAGCTTCCCTCTCCCTCTTACAGACAACCTTTCAGCCATCTTTGAGCGAGTAAACCATGAGCTCACCACGCGTTGCAGTGTGCATTGCGCTATTGCTTCTCTTGGGTGAAGCACGCGACTCAGTGTCCTTGACATGCAACCCGACCGACTTGAGCGCATGCGGCAGCGCCATCACCTCAGCAGAACCACCATCTCAACGCTGCTGCAGTAAACTGAAGGAGCTAAACCATTGCCTTTGCCCTTATCTTAAGAACCCTAATCTCCAGAAGTTTGTCAACTCTCCCAATGCCAGGAAGCTTATTAGCACCTGCGGGATTCCTATCCCCAAGTGTCAGCTGGAACCAAGCTAAATTTGAGGAATTGTTGAAGCTGCAGTTCATCCCAAAGGCAAGGCAATTGTCCGGTCGCATCTGCGTTGACTGACTTGACTCTTCGCCCACGATTGAAGACTTTAGCGACAAACAGTTCCTGCAACATGGTCTACTGAGTTGGACACAGTGTATTCCATACTCTTGTTCATCAATAAAATGATCTTTTAGTTTGACTAAATTTTATCCTTGTATTTGGTTAGATCCAAGCTTGCATAGATGTTGTTGAAGTCAAGTTCGTCTATCCATAATTCAATTAAAGCTCACCGAGAACTTCCACTTATCTATCATTGTTCTCCTTTCTCTTCCGTGTCGATGCATAACCACATTAACGTTGGTATTCTACCAACTTCCACAAATCTCATCAGTTGTCATACGTAATTATAGTAGTTACTACACTAACAAGTATGAAAGCTCTAAACTCATTTAAAGATTGTTGCGTTAAAACTTGGTGTCCAATTCAAAAGCATGATCATAGTAAAGATAAGCCCATCAAGTATAAGAAGTAAATCTACCATTTTTTAGTCGATGTGGGATATAACTTAACATCTAATCTCACGTGAAACGTGGAATTAGATGATGACCAAGAACATTAGAAATTCTGATCCAAATTACGGTAAGACGATGAGAAGAAAAATAAGCGGTGCATCTGGCTATGATACAATATTAACGCCTAGTTTTCGATCCAAAACAATGCTCAGAGGAATGATAAACCCATCAAGTATAAGAAGTAAATCCACTAGTTATTTTCAACTGATATGAGATATAATTGACATTATCCTTGTATTTGGTTAGATCCAAGCTTGCATAGACGTCGTTGAAGTCAAGTTCAAGTTCGTCTATCCATAAACAATTAAAGCTCTCCGGAGAACTTCCACTGATCTATCACTGTTCTTCTTTCTCTTCCGTGTCGATGCATACCCACATTAACGTTGGTATTCTACATACTTCCACAAATCTCATCAGTTGTCATACGTAATTTTAGTAGTTACTATACTTACAAATATGAAAGCTCTAAACTTAGGATAAGCACATCAGGTATAAGAAGCAAATCTACCATTTTGGCTAACTAATTCAAGTCCTAAAAATAAACATACTCAAGAATTCATATTATGGTTCTAATCATAACAATTAAATAATTACATGTTGAAACTTTCAATTCCAAGATATAAAAAAAAGCTTTTACCTCATAGTAATGACCAAGATCCCAAGAGATCTCCTCATAAAGGTTATTTGGAGCCCCCTGAGAAGTTTGTTGAGCTCCATGGGCAATCACATATATTGTACTTGAAGTGTTAGAACCTAGATATATTTATATCCCTAATGTTATAAAAAATTTAATGTACTTATTACGTCCAAACTTCTCTAATTTTTAAATGGGTCAAACTAAACACTAAATTTAAATTGGGCCATCTAAACCCAAAAAAATAACCCACTTTTTGAAAAAATCTAAATTATTTTCTAGGCTCAAGCACTAAGAAAAAAAGAATTACAAAATGCCCTTAATGACCAAACTCAGCTTTTTTAAAAATTAAATTTAACCATTTAAATGTTCTGTATCTAACAAGTCATGGGAACCAAGTGTAATTCTTCCCAAAAAAAAAAAAGCTTGTTATTTCCGTTGCTAGATAGCAAAACAATTCCAGTTAAATATTGAATCAACAATGCTAAAACTGTTCAAGCATGATTTTAGTGTGTTTAAGACATAGGATCAAAGACTCTTTCCTTTTCAATATGGTGGTAATAGACTAGATAATCCTTCTGGTTCCTTAGAAAGTAGTGTAGCTACTTTTGTAACTGAGAAATCAAGGGGCTGTATGTTTTTTGTTTTGTGTTTTCTTTTTTATGATATTTGTATTTAGTTAGAAAACACGCTCCTGTACTTTTATCATTTTCACCAAAAAAAAATTATTTACTTTTTTTAACATAGGGTTAAGTTTGGGTAGAAAAAGCTAAAAACACATCTGCGATGTTTTCAGTATGGCCCACTTCTCTTGTAATACACGGTCTAGTTTTTTATCAATGCAATTTTCCAGATGAAACCAATAAATACTAATAATAACCACGTAATAAAACCTTCGACGGACGATATATTGGAAAAGAAACCAGAAAAATGTAAAGAATCAAGAGAAAATGCACTAAGAGTTATAATTTAGCACTTAATAAACTTTAATAAGAAAATAAGGATCTATGGCAACACAAATCTAGTATCAAGCAAAAGAAATTCTCTCTCTCTGAGAGAGGCAAAAAGAGAGAAAACCTCCTTCGCTGCTACAACTCTCTCCCCGACTCCGTCACAACCACTGGTTTTCCTTGTGTGTGGTGACGTGGTAGAATAGAATAGCTATTTGTTAGGGGTTTTTTCTTTGTGGCTATTGGTGGCTTCGGTGGGCTAGACGTTGTCGCCATCACGACGGTCTATTTTTCAGTCATATGTGATTTCCTCCATTTTCCAGCGCTGTTAATAGGGTAGAGCTGGTTGTGGGTGTAAGATGTCGGGTCCTTAGGGTGCTACAAGATTAATTTGGTGGTTGATGGTTGAGACTCAAATTCGTTGTCAGGATTACGGGTGAGGTCGGCCTTGGGTTGGAGATGTTTGGTGAATTTAGATCTAGGTTTTTTCCTCCATGGTTTTACTTTCCCCTTATACCTTAGTTGATCCCCCTCCCCCTAGATCTAGAAAGGTTCTTGTGTTTTGTGATTGAAGCTGGTCAGATTCTGCCTTTCGTTGTTGTGTTTGAATTAGGTTAGTTTGACAGAGGTAGGGCGGAGGTAGCTTCGGTTGGTGGATGATTGTGGTCCGCGATAGTCTTGGTTGGGCTACTGCCATTGGTTTTGGTCCGTCAGCGAGGGATCTTTTCTGGCAGTTCTATTTTGGCAATTTTGTTAGTGTTTATGACAGGGGTACAACTTGGGCGGGGCAGCCGGTGGACAACCCGATCCAGCCCGTATATATATATATATATATATATATATATATATATATATATATATATATATATATATATATATTCGTGTTACAATATATTCTTTTAGTCATTAAAAATCGTGGATCACATAAGTTTACGCGATCTCGACCGTCAAACTCTTAACCTAATACAATACAATTTATGTTTTATACCTTTTGAACTCTCAGCTCCCACTTCGAGAAAGTCAAAGCCTCAAAGTCAAATACATGCTCATATTCTTGTCTTATTTTTTGAACCAGGTTAAGCGCCAGTTCCCACTTTTCGTTCATGTCTAGAGATCTTTGAATACTTTACTTTTCTTACCTTTACTTGTTATTATAGGATTAGAGACTCTTGTCTTTTTCTCTCATTTTATTCCAAATATTTGTTTTCATGCTTATATTTAAGTTCATTTGAGATTTTAATGTACTTTTTTCATTATCATGAATAAATTATAGAGTTAAATGGTCAGTGATATGTTTCAAAATCGTTATTAAAAGAAAAGTAATTCGTAATCATGGACAACCTGTGAACAACCCCCGCGTCCACCAAAAATTTGATGGGCTTGGCATGGACACATATTATTCGGCCCGTAGATGTACTGGGCTGGTCATAGGTATGACTTTTAATAAGCGGGTTGGTCATGGTCTAACCCTTGGGTCCGTCCAACCCACCCAAGTTACACCCCTAGTTTCTGATGGGATCAGCTATGGTGTTGTCCTCTGGGATTGGGTAGCGGTGGAAAGATGGACGGAGAAGGTGGTTTTTCAGTGCCAGCGTGGATGCACGAGGATCGAGGCAACGTTGCAGTGACGAAGACAGGTGTATGAAGTTTGGGTTGGTGGCGGCATCGCAACTGGTGTTGTTTTTTTATTGGCTGTGGCTTTAGACTTTATCTTGTTTAGTTATGCTTATCCTTCTTTAGTTGGTGTTATTTTGTATCTAGTTAATTAGTGAACAGCCAAAAAAGAAAAAAATGTTTGTAGATTTGAATAGCTATTATAGTTCGTTTATATGTTTTTATGTATTTTTTATAGTTTGTACTTCTGTTTGTTACTGTGGTTGTAGGTTTTTGTTTTATTACAATTCATATCGAATGAGAATGTCGTTCGTATATCTTTTACTTGTCTATCTGGGTATGTTTTGTAATCCTCTCCATCAATCTTGGTATATATTTCTACTCTTTAATATATCGATCTAAAGATCCGGCACAAAAGTTATTCTTGTAGTGAAAAAAACATATATAGGATTATTGTACTCGTCTTTACCGTACAAATATGGAAGATAACTTATGCACCATATTTTGAAAATATAAATTTAAATCAAAAAATTAAAACGATGATAGAAGAAATAATTGTGGAGTCTAGCTTCTAAAGGAATATAATTACTTTTCACAAGGAAACAATAGGTTAGAAGAAAGGTGGCATGCAAAGAAAAAAGTCAAATATAAAGTCTTCCGCTATATAGAGAAAGACAATGCAAGTAAAGAATCAACCTAGCGAAGTCACGCACTAAACAAAAAGAGAAGTTGATAAGGTTGACTTGGTCCAACAAATAGCTTGTGGCTACAGATTAGGAAACAATTTTTGCGTATAAGCCGATTAAAAGAAGAAAACAATAAAGTTCGGCGAAAAGAAGTTTTTGATAGAAATCGACAACTAAGTAGAACAAACAGCTTGAGAATACAAATTACCCAACAAACTTTTGCGTATGAGCGGATTAAAAAAAATTACAACAGAGTCTTTAAATTAGGTACCCTTAAATGATCCAATTCATCAATCCAACTAGAATTAAGATCTCAAAAATCAAAATATTACCTCTACTTGCATGATTAAAACCAAAGTATTGATCTCCTTAACCAATTTCGATCGAAAGTTCTAAAAATAAACATACTCAGATATTCTAATTAGGGTTCTAACAGTTATCTCTTATTAGAGGTTTTTGCAGGCTTTATGACAAATTTGAACCATTAACTATTGGTTGCTGATTGCGAATTCATGAATGATTCTTGGATTTTAATCTGAATTTGTGTTGAGAAGTTTGTTGAGTTCTTAGAGTAATCCAATATATTGTACGTAAAGTGTCAGAAACCTAAATATATTTTATATTCCTAAATATCCATTATGTCCGAAATTCTCTAATTTTTAACTGGGTCAAACTAAAGCCCTAATCAAAATTTACATCATCTAATCCCAAAAGTATAAGCTACTTTTCTGAAAAAATCCAAATTATTTCTTAGACCCAAATACTAAGAGGAAAAATTACAAAAATGCCTTCAATGACCATAGTCTAATTTTTTTAAAACGAATCTAACACATTTAAATATTCAAGATTTAACGCCTTGGGGGTACCCTGTGTAATTCTCCCACAGAGAAGCTTGCTCTTTCCTTTACTAAATAGCCAAGCAATTCGAGTTCGATACTGAATCAGCCTTGGGCAAACAGTTTGAGCATGATTTTAGTTTGTTTAAGAGATATAATCAAGCTGACCAAAACAAAAACAAAAAAGAGATATAATCGAGGGCTTTTTATAATTTTTGGTCCCCGCGAAAGTTTTGTAGCTACACTTGTAATAAGGAATCAAACTCAAGGCACGTTTCTCTTGTAACTCATGATTTAATTTTTTATCAATGCAATTCTTTGTATTAAACCAAAATAATAGTAGTAATAATAACAATTATCAGTGATTTTGTTTTTTAATAAGAAAAAATGGATCTAAGGAGGATAAATCTAGTATTAGAGCCAAAGAATGAGTACATACGTTTATTCATAGTAATGAATAAGATAGTGGATTATTTTATTTATGTTTGTGGTACTAATATAAAAGATAATTTATACACCATATTCTGGAAATACAAAATTAGCAAATAAACAAAACAATAGTAAAAAATAGTTGTCGACTCTTCTAAAGGAACATAATTACTTTTGACAAAAAGTAGAAAGGTTAGAAGAAAGGTGGCATGCAAAGAAAGAATTTCAACATAAAGTCTTTCACTTTGTGGAGAAAGGAAGGGCAAGTAAATCAAAGTTTAAGATGATTGCCTAGGAGGAATCAACCTACCAAATTCACGCACTAAACCAAAAGTAGAAGGGCGATTAGGTTGACTTGGAATCTAACAAATAGTTTATTACTAAACCGACAACCCGTAGAACAAACAGCTTGTATATACATATTAGCAAACATATTTTTCATATAAGCTAATAAAAAAATAACGTTCGACGATAATCAAATCTTAGACAGAAGATTAGGTACCCTTGAAAGCTACATTGATCAGTTCAACTAGAATTTAGATTTCAAAACTTAAATCTTTAATCTAATTGCACAATTAGATTAGCAAACAAATTTTTGCGTATATACAGTTAGAACTTTGTAATTTAGAACTCAATAACATTGATAAGAACATATGGATCTAAGGTGACATGTGGAGTATCACAGCCAAAGATCCGGCACGTACATTAGTGATGGTACCAGGGGCGGATCCAGGAAGTTCAACCGAGGGGGACCAAAAAGTTATAAAAAAAATTGACGGCTAACATAAAAGAATTCACGTCACGATTGAATATGTTAAATGCAAAATAGATTGCTCAATTTGACTAATAATCATATAATATCACTATTCGTAGTGATTTATTTAACTTGATAAAGTTAGTCAACAACAAACCACTAATCTTGTATGAAAGAAACTTAACTCTTATTGTATATATGTATCACTAGTGCGATTACCAATTGTATGATGACAATAGTCACGTATAACATATTATAAGAATTTAAACTAAAAAAGAAAAAAAATAACTAACCTTGATCTATTAGTGTTTTTTTTATAATCTGGAGATTTATAATTTGAAAGAATGAAGATGGACAAAGGAACGGGGAAGATAAAGACTACGACGGCCGGTGACATAAAAAGTAAAAAATATAACAAAATGAAACTCTAATACATTCATTTATAATATAGTGACATTTTAGTAAATATTTTAAACATAATTACCCATATTTTAAACCAACAAAAAAAAATCTCAAAATTTTTTTTCTTTTTGGGTGGGAGTGGGGGGGAAGGGGGTGCCATGGCCCCCCCGGTCATGCTTGTGCTTTGCCCCTGGATGGCACTAAATAGGATAGAGGATTATTCTACTTATGTTTACAATAGTAATATAGAGGAAAAATTATGCACCATATTCCGGAAATACAAAAAAGGGTCAAATCAACCAACAAAATAGTAGAAGAAATAATTGGCGACTCTTCTAAGAGAATATTATTATTTGCCACAACAGTAGAAATGCTAGAAGAAAGGTGACATGCAAAGAAATAATTCAACAACATAAGTTCCTTTCACTTTAAGGAAAAAGACAGGGCAAGTAAATTAAAAAAACATGAACCAGTTTCCTGGGAATCCACCTAACAAAGTCAAGTATTGAACGAAAAGGAGAAGCCGATTAGGTAGGCTTGGATTACGATAAATAGTTTACGAATTCGAGCACAGACAGCTTGTGTACACGCATTACTAATTAATTTTTTGCGTATAGCCTGAAGTCAAAGGAAAAAAAAAGTAATATTCGACTATGAAATGTCTTCGGATTAGGTACCCTTTTACATCTAATTGCATAATTAAATCCAAAGTCTTGATTCCCTTAACCAATTTATATCAAAATACATAGCAATAAACATACCAAAAACTTCTGATTAGGGTTCTGACAATCACAAACAAAAATAATTATAGGATTCGTGCAACAACCCTCAATTTCAATATAAAAAATAAGGTCTTATGTCAAAGCAATGACCAAAATCACTTAAAGGTTACGTCAAAGCAATGACCAAAATCACTTAAAGGTTACGTCAAAACAATGACAAGAGATCTCTTCTTAAAGGTTCTTTGGACGAACTTGAGAAGTTTGTTTATCCTAAGATAATTCAATATATTGTACGTAAATTATCAGAAAAGTATAACCCACGTCTGCTTACCATGTGGACCTAGTTGTCCCTTTTCTTTTACATTATTAATTTTTTTTTTTTTGAAATCTCTCATAAATCACTTTCATTTAGGTCAAATGTATCTTCTCCTGTGTCCAACTACTCAGAAACTTTCTCCTAAAATCTCTGTGTTTAAAGCAAACTGTTCCCAGGCCTCTATCTCACTATTGCCAGTATATTCTAATCCTTATTCCGTGTACGAAATCTCTCTTTTATCAACATCTCTCTTATTGATACTAAAATTCTAATTCTTTTCATTTATCCCTAACCTTTTACTTTCTTAAACATTGTACATTTGTAGTTTAGTGTTTGTTTTATAGTGTCGACACCTTCATATATATACTATTTGTGCTTGACCTGTGCTATATGATTTTTTCTTATCTTCATGATTTGCTTCGAAATGAAGATTTAAGTTTGGCTTATTGTCATAAATTTAATCTTCGATGCACATGTAAGAAGTGGGTGTCTTTTTGCACTATGTTAAATTGTTTATATGTTTTATCAAGCAATATTAACCGACATTTTTTCCTATAACTTGGTCAAAATTAATGCAGTTGTGTTGGATTTGAACAATTTTTATGTCACTTTTGAAGGTTTAAGATCTTAACATCTTTACTAATCTCTTCTCACCATAGGTGCAAATATAATTTACATGAAAATAGGCAGCAGCTCTAGTATGCATAAACTACGACTTTTAATTCCTTTTATATCCTTTTGGGTGTTGCTTCACATGACATTATGCACTAAATATGGCTTCAGAGCTTGTAGTTACATAAAACTTGAAGGGTATTAGACAAAATATTGTTGATGTAAACTAGCATAAAACCATGACATGCTTTTGGGACAATTTTATCCTAAAAAAGACATCCACACCCTTATTTATTGCTAACAACGCATTGACGATAAACTATTAAACTTTTTAGCAACCAATAAAATATGGACAAGCATATGCGAGCGTGAAAATAAAGTTGTTCTAAAGTTTCAACACCATTATTATTCCAAGCAATTATGAGTATGTGCGGTACTTTTTCTTAGGTTTTCTAATCAATTGTGCTCTGTTTCGTGGGGGTTAAAATTTAATGAGATCCAAAGGGATCATTTAAATAACTAAATAACAAGTTCTATTTTTTCTATTGTTGGGGGAGTTTCGACAGATACGGCTCGCCAAAATCATCGAAATACTAACAAAAAATGCATTGTGTAAGAATCTATAGTTTCCTTTGCATATACATCTACTCAAAACGCAGCTTTTCACTCTCATACGGACAAACTTTTCAGCCATCTTTGAGCGAGTAAAAATGTGCTCACCATGCGTTGCAATGTGCATTGCACTATGCTTCTCTTGGGTGATGCACGAGACTCAGTGTCCTTGACATGCAACCCAACCGAGATGAGTGCATGCTGCAGCGGTATCATCTCAATGGGAGCACCATCTCAACGCTGCTGCAGTAAACTGAATTTGCAAATGTTGCATTTGGTGAACAAATTACAGGTATTTCAAAGTCATAAACTAAATATTTTCGTCCTTGAAGTTACCCTCAAACTTGCTTGATTAAACTCGTAAAAATTGTTTGAAACTCAAAATCCCAAATTGGAGAGACTAAAGAAGTCACATCGGTTTATAAGTTGCTAAGCATGTTGGATATAGTAACAAGCTAGTAAATGTGGACTCTCACACGCACGTAAGTCGGCCTTAGGCTCAAGCCATTTCAAGACTAATTTTGAAAATTCACCGAAAAACTAGTTAATCGGGTGCGCATCCTATTCCTATAAGGTTGCTCAAATATAGTGCACCGCACGCCTTTGTTCAAGTTCAAGTTTAGCATAGTAATTTCATGTTTTTTCAAGAGAAAAATCATTTGCCTTTGTCCTTCTCTTAAGAAACCTATAATCTCCAGAAGTTTGTTAACTCTCCCAGTGCCAGGAAGCCTCTTAGCAACTCTGGGTTTCCTGTCCCCAAGTGTCAGCTCGAACCGAGCTAAATTTAAGGAATGTTGAAGCTGCCGTTCATCCCGAAGGCACGGCAATTGTCCGGTTGCATATGCGTTGACAGATTTGACTTTTCGCCCACGATTGAAGACTTTAGCGACAAACAGTTCCTTCAACATGGTCTACTGAGTTGGACACGCTGTATCCCATACTCTTCTTCATCAATAAAATGATCTTTTTAGTTTGATTAAATTATATCCATGTATTTGGTTAGATCCAAGTTGCATAGATGTTGTTAAAGTCAAGTATTTCTATCCATAATTAAATTAAAGCTCACCAAGAACTTCCAAAGCTCTATGCAATGTAGTCATCGAGAACTAAAATCCAAATTTATATAGAGTCATCTAATTTCAAAAGTATAACCTCAATTTTCGAAAAAATCTAAATTATTTTTTTTATGTCCAATCACCAACGGGAAAAATTATAAAAATGCCTTTTACGACTAAAGTCAATTTTTTTTCCTTAGATGCAGTTTAACATGCTTAAATATTTTGGATCTAACAACTTAGAGGTACCGAGTATAACTCTCTCCAAGGAGAAACTTGTTATTCCCTTGCTAGATAGCCAAACAATTTCAGCTCGATAATGAATCAACTTTATTTGATCAAACGGTTCAAGCATGGTTTTAATGTGTTTAAACGATACGATGAAAGACTCTTTATTCTTTTCAATATATGATTGTAATAAGTTAGAGTAATCCTTCTAGTTCCTTCCAAAGTAGGGTAGCTGCTTCTGTGACTAAGAAATCAAAATCTTGCTAATCTAAATCATTTGAGAGTGGGCCCACTTTTCTTGTAACCAATGGTTTAGTTTATTATCGATGTAAGTTGAAAGAATAATGAATAGATTGTGTACATTACCGCTTCACGATGTAAAAGAAAAGCTAAAATAATGCAAAAATCTAGCAACGGCATTGCAACACAATTTACTAATTTTTCTTTAAACTTACAGTTAAAAGCAACTAAAGCAAACATATATACCTATGCAAATGTTCCGCAACAATTGCAAACATATATACCATCTAATCAAGACTGCAATTTTAAATATGTACGAGACGAAAAAAAAATCTATTGGATATCATGTTCATATCTTAATAAGTTGGTGATTTCTTGAAATAATGATTCATGAAGAAGATAATAATGGATTATGAAATTTACGACTCTGAAAATAAAGAACTCTTAACCTAACTTTTCAACTAAGAGACTTGATTTTGAAAGGTTACAGGTTGGACTACTAAAATAAATTAATAATAATATAGTCTTGATAAGTTACTTGAAGCTCTTACAAATAAAGTTTTAAAAATTTCTTACCAACCTTTAACAAAAGTAGATTTTTTCCCATAAGATGTTAATCTCTTTTTGTTTCTTATTAATACAAACCTGTAAGATGTTAATTTCTTACAGGTTTGTATTAATACGATTTTTGTAGCTTTTGAAAATATTTTATTAACTTAGTTGAGCTTGACTTGAGATCATGAGTTATAATATTTAATAACTGAGGCGAGAAATGCAATGATAGCTCATGACACCTCCCATTGCATTGTGTTTCTAATATGATAAGATTTATAAAAACTAATATTAAACATTGTAATGTTGCTAAAGATCTCCAAACATTATTTTGAACGAGTCCTTAATTTTGCAAGTAATTAGATCGGCAAATACAATAAACATTTAAGTAATAAGCCTTATATATGCAATTCAAAAATCAATTTGAAACATTCAAAATTTTCTAACCAATATAGTAACCTATTACTTTATTTGTTTATAATATATCGAAAATGCTCTTTAACATGAAATATTAACCTCTAAAACAAAAATCATTAAGAGATTTAATAAGAAAAATTAGTTACTATTTCAAATTCAATTTTAAGTTGTCTATAAATTCAATATGAATCTAACTTGATAAATATGTTGGTTAACAATTTAGGTGAATAATTTCCTTACTCTAAGGTCTTCACTATTTTATTTAGTTGCATTGGTTAAATGTAGAAATAACATAATATGCAGATTTTATATGAGATACATTAAAAAATAGTGTTCATTTAATACCTTAATTATGTGAGCATTTCTTAAATTCAACTAATTTTATTTGGAAAAGTTTTAAACCAATTTTTTTCTATGGTATTTTTCTTGTGAGTAATTAAACTCTTAATCATTCTAAATTCTGTATTAGCAATATACCATTTATGATTTTATGTTAACTTTTCTAATTTTGAGTAGAAGTGCATATAAAATTTAAAAATATATTAGTTATGTGATGAATGTAGATTAAAACTTAGATTGAAAACCTTATTATATTTAAATATAAATCTTACTTAGTAAGCTTGCATATTGTATACTTTGTGAAATCTTGGTTAAATTTTGTTCAACAATTTTCTTAGTACGAGGTTTGAGCTATCTTACATAGTCATGTTGGTTAAAAATTTTAAATGTTATTTAATTATCACATGCACTGATTACTATTTTCTCTGTATACTTTGCTGGTGGATTACATTTTCTTCCAAAAATGCTACACATCATTACTTAATTAGTCGTGTTGATTAACTTTTATAAATCACATGCTATAAACAAATATATGGACCCAAAAATTTTCCTATCAAAATTAAACTAATATGTAATTACTGTTATGGACAACCCATTCAAAGGTACAAATTATTTTATAAGATACTTAGAGGATAATAAAAATGTCTTGCGCAATAGCAAAATTATCTCAATATGTTCTCCACATAATTTTATCAGTTGAATTTACTTTTTTCCTTTTTTGTGTACTAAATAAACTTTTAATTTTTTTTCATCTATATAGTTACCAAATCAGAATTAGCAAATATGCACAAGGACATTGCTTATTGATATTTAACCAGAAGGATTAATTTATTTTATTACAAGAAAGTTGAAGCCAAAATTTAAAGTAACTATCTTTGATGAAATAACCATAAAATTATAAAATTGTGTAATATATTCTATTATGCATTTGAAAACTACTAAAATAAATTGATGTTAATTAACTGTCCCGTGCTTGGCACGGGATTCTGGGCTAGTAGTAGTAATAATAATAATAATAACAATAATCAGTAATTTTGTTTTTTAATAAGAAAAAATGGATCTAAGGAGGATAAATCTAGTATTAGAGCCAAAGAATGAGTACATACGTTTATTCATAGTAATGAATAAGATAGTGGATTATTTTATTTATGTTTGTGGTACTAATATAAAAGATAATTTATACACCATATTCTGGAATACAAAATAAGCAAAGAAACAAAACAATAGTAAAAAAAAATAGTTGTCGACTCTTCTAAAGGAACATAATTACTTTTGACATAAAGAAGAAAGGTTAGAAGAAAGGTGGCATGCAAAGAAAGAATTTCAACATAAAGTCTTTCACTTTGTGGAGAAAGGAAGGGTAAGTAAATCAAAGTTTAAGATGATTGCCTAGGAGGAATCAACCTACCAAATTTGCGCACTAAACCAAAAGTAGAAGGCTGATTAGGTTGACTTGGAATCTAACAAATAGTTTATTACTAAACCGAGTAACCAAGTCTTAGACAGAAGCTGAAAAAAAAAATAACGTTCGACGATAACCAAGTCTTAGACAGAAGATGAGGTACCCTTTAAGCTACATTGATCAGATTAACTAGAATTTAGATTTCAAAACTTAAACCTTTAATCTAATTGCACAATTAAATCCAAAACCTTGATATCCTTTAACCGATTTATATGAAAAGTCCTAATAATAAACATAACCAAAATTTCTAATTAGGGTTTAACAATCACAAAAAAGGAAAAAAAAACAATAGGGTTCTTACTAAAAAAACCTCAGTTCCAAGTTGAAATATAAGCTCTTACCTCAAAATAATGACCGAAATCTGAAGATGATCTTTGGGGACTCTAAAAAGTTTGTTGACCTCAAATGGGAATTTTTAGTATATTGTACACAAAGTGTCAAAAAAGTAGATAAATTTATATTCCTAAATGTATTGAAACCTATAAAATACTAATTAAAATTCTCTAATTTTTAAATGGGTCAAATTAAAGCCCAAATTTAAGTCGAGTCATCTAATTCGAAAATTATAACCATTTTTTTATAAAAATCTAATTTTTTTTCTTAATCCCAAGCACTAAGAGAAAAAAATTACAAAAATGCTCTTAATGACCAAGGTCAAAATCATTTTTTAAATCTGTTGTGGATGAAATCCGGAACCTGATTCGCGAATAGACCTGCGCAACAAAAAGACAACACCGGTGACTCGCCGGAGAGATTTTCGGCGGGAAATCTCCGATGCTTAAGTCAGAAAATGCTTAAGATGGATTTAGTGTAAACTCGGATTAAGTCACATACCTTTTTCTGTTCTTCCTCGTTTCCTTTTATAGTCTCTCTCATTAGTGGTTAGTTATTATCCCTTTAATTCGGTGGTTACCAGACTAATGAGAGGTTATTCTTCATTATGGGTAGTTACCACTATTAAGTAGGGTTTATTGCCATAATGGATAGGAAGTGGAGAAGTGGATGGTTATTACTCCCCACTTCTCCATTAAAGAGAGTAGCAGATTTGAGAGCATGAGATGGTGACACGTGTCACCATCTCTTAGGTGTTATTTTCTTTCCATATCATTTGCCCCACATTCCATGTTCTTTTCGGAGGCTATGGAATCATAGTATTACTACAGTTTTTCTCCTCGGTAATCCTTAAGGAGCTTCTTTACTGGGTTTTGGCCGAGTAGGAATGCATCATGTGCTCTTTTACTCGGCTTGGCCAAGTAAAGACCTCATGGAATTCATCTACTCGGCTTGGCTGAGTAGAGAGGCATTAGCAGCTTGTCTACTCGGCTTGTCCGAGTAGAGATGTAGCGTCCAGCTCGTCTACTTGGCTTGGACGAGTAGATACGCATCAAGAGTTCGTCTACTCGGCCTGGCTGAGTAGAGGCGCATCAGGAGTTCGTCTACTCGGCCAGGCCGAGTAGAGGCGCATTAGGAGTTCGTCTACTCGGCTTGGCCGAGTAGAGGCCTGTCAGAAGTTTGTCTACTCGGCTTGGTCGAGTAGAAACGTGTCAACATGCTCGTCTACTCGGCTTGGCCGAGTAGAAGTGTGCCAACGTGGTCCTCTACTCAGCCTGGCCGAGTAGAGAGGCATCAGCAGCTCGTCTACTCGGCTTGGCCGAGTAGAGACCTGTCAATGTGCTCGTTTACTCGGCTTGGCCGAGTAGAAGTGTGCCAACGTGGTCCTCTACTCAGCCTGGCCGAATAGAGAGGCATCAGCAGCTCGTCTACTCGGCTTGGCCGAGTAGAGGCGTGTCAACGTGCTCGTCTGAGTAGAGGCGTGTCAACGTGCTCGTCTACTCGGCTTGGCCGAGTAGTGGCTTGTCAACGTGCTCTTCTACTCGGCTTGGCCGAGTAGAGGCTTGTCAACGTGCTCTCGAGTAGAGGCTTCTCAACGTGCTCGTCTACTCGGCTTGGCCGAGTAGAGGCTTGTCAACGTGCTCGTCTACTCGGTTTGGCCGAGTAGAGGCGTGTCAACGTGCTCGTCTACTCGGCTCTGCCGAACGTGCTCGTCTACTCGGCTTGGCCGAGTAGAGGCGTGGGTTCCATTGCGCTCGTCTGCTCGGCAGAGGCTAGGACCAAAGTAGCTCATTTATTCGGCTATGTTGTAGTCACCGTCGTGGGGTAATTATGTAATTTTGCCCCCCAGTTATTTTACTGGATCTTGCCACGTGTCTGGGGTAGATCAACCATCACGAGATCTCATCCGTTGGATGACATACTCGTTTCTATATAAGGGGGAAAACCTTTTACCCCTTTCACAACTTCTCATCTTCTTCAAAGTGGTGTTGAAAGAGAGTGAAGTTACTTGGAGGCTTTGTTCAAAGGAGATTTTCCAAAGTGTTCGAAGGTTCTTCTTCTCCAAGTAAGCTTCAAACTTGTTTTCAAATTTTCTTTTGAAATCTCTTGTTTTGATCTAAAATTATGTCCAACTTGGATGAAGAAATTGTTTCTGATCCTAATGTACAAGGTGTTAGGATAGAGCCTACCTTTGATCCTTTATTTTTAGAAATCGGGATTCCCTTAGTTCCTTTCCAAGAGTCAAGAGGGGTCCCTCCTAGGGAAGTATTAAGGGAGAGTGCTCAGTCTCCTAAGCCCTTTGACGCGCATACTCTTAGAAGCAAGCTGAGTAGTTACGACTTAAAACTTCTGTGTGAGCGCTGCAAAATTCTGCCGATTATAAAACTCAGGCTTCCCGATGAGAATGAATCAGCCAACATGACTACACTAGACGAGATTGGTGTTTATTGGGACATGTTCATCAATGGTTTTAGGGTTCCCCTTCACCCTTTCTTTATCAGAGTTTTAAGAGCCTATGGCCTTGCGCCTGGCCAATTTTCTCCTCACGCATGGCGTTTCATGAGCTTCTTTATCTATCAGTGCCATAAGCTACATTTAAACCCTAGGGTTCGAGTATTCAGATGGTTTTTTACTATCTGTACGATAACTAAGCAGGTAGGTTGGTACTTTTTGAGTCGGCGTTCAAAGGCCGAAGCCAACCTATTTCCGCATCCACCGTCATCTAATCACCATTGGAAGGAAAGATTTTTGTTTGTTAGATTGCCTAAGTCTCAAAGGAATGAAGTCAATAATGTATGGCTCCCTGAGTGCGAGACTAGAGCCTGTAACAAATTAAAAGAGTCGGATATGACGGAGACTGACCTTGAACATATTAGGAAGCTTAAGGGGGCTGAGCCTTTAGAGTCCAGGTATCCTTTGAGTAATGATCAGCTCCGCGAGTGCGGTATCATCCACCCTCTTGAGCCCCAAGATCTTGTTGACGAGGAAGATAAAGAGGAAGAAGAAGAGGGCGAAAATGATCCTGGTAAAGCTCTTACCAAACCTTGAGTTCATCTAATCATGAATGGTAATATTACTTTTGTTTTATGTGCAGAAAACATGTCGTCACGAGCGCAAGGAGATCCACCACTGTTCAACGCCCAAGGAGTTTTGGGGGATATAATCCCTGATGAGCTAGCTTCGGTTCATGGAGTCGAGGAGGAGGAGGAGATGCAAGACTTGGACTTTGGTGCTTTGGTTTCCGGGGGTCAGCCAAAGACGACAGAGACTCGAACTGAACAGTTTATCTTGGGCTTGAGCTCCGTGGACAAGGGTAAGGAGACTTCCAAGAAGCGAAAAGTCTCAAGTAAGACTGGGAGCAGAGCTACATCATCTTATGTTCGTCTTGATACACCACATCGCCTGCCTGGGGAGTATCTATTGACGAGTCCGTGTTCAAGTCTCCTCGTACGGCATGGGATTGGTCTAGCCACGCAATCATTCCCATGGATAGGAAGACTCTGTCCGGCTATGGCGTCACGGAGACGGCCAATGGGATGGTCCAACTAATGTCGCAGGTTTACTTCTTCTCATCTTCCTTCTTTTTAAGAGCTTTGTTATTTCATTCTAACTCTTTGCTGTATAGGCTATGGCGCAAGTGCAGATCGGCGCCGAGAAGTTGATTGCTGCAAACAAGGTTTTGGACGAGGAGAAGAAGAACGTGATGATTGAGAACAACTTTCGCAGGGAGGCAGAGAAGAAAGTTGAAGACTTGAGCAAGAAGGTAGAGCGTCTGGAACTTTCCACTGTCGGGCTGACCACTAAGATTGCAGATTTGGAGGCCGAGAAGTCCACGGCGGGATTTCAGGCTGTGCAACTGTTTAAGAGGTCCAAGGCTTTCTTGGATCAGCGTTATCGTGACTCCAAAGGGGCGCTTGTGCATGGCTACAACGAATGCAAGAATGATGTCTCCAAGGATCATCCTGAGCTGGACATGAGTATTTATGAGCACAAGTTCGCCCGAGAGGTTGCTTCTGAGATCGAGCGTCGGGCCGAAAAGCTTGAACGCAAGAAAGCTGCAAGTTCCCGCGCGCTCACTAGCCCTTCTGTGAGTCGTAGTGTAGGTGCTTCGGGATCCGCGTCTGTGGCTGTTTTGAGGCCGCCATTGTCTCAGGCTGGAGGTTGCTCCCAAGAGGTAGAAGTGCCTAGAGATGTTGCTGAGCAAGACGATTAGACTAGGCTTTGCTTTGTCTATTAGATTTTAGTCTTTGTAGCTTCTTTCATTTTGCTGTCTCAGGGCTTTTAATGTGTAAGATCTTTGACTATTTTAGTCCATCCTTGAAGTTCTATTCTTGCTTTGCAAAGTAAATATACGAAATCCTTTTCCATTTATGATGAAAGATACATTAATGGAAAAGAACTTTGGGCTGCTAGGCTGCACAAAGCCGTAGAGCCGACATCGAAAAGAACAAACTAAAGACTATTAGGCTGTATAAAGCCGTAGAGTCCCAAGCAATAAAAAGGAAAAAATCCTGAGCATGAGCAAGATGAAATAAACGTGCAAAAATAATCAGAGGCGGTTGGGGCCCCCTCGGTCTTGCTCATGCATAGTAGCGCCTCAGGTTAGCTGCATTCCACGTGCGCGGTATGGCTCTTCCATCGCTGTGCTCTAAGTGATAGGCGCCCGGGCCTGCTAGCTTGACCACTTTATAAGGGCCTTCCCAGTTTGGTGCTAACTTGCCAACTGCTTCACGCGGAGCTGAAGCTTCGATACGGCGTAAGACGAGGTCGCCTATTCGGAATGCGCAATGTCGGACTCGCTGGTCATAAAATTTGGATACCCGATGCTTGTAGGCTGCAAGGCGCACTGCCGCTTGCTCACGACCCTCGTCAAGGAGGTCAAGGTTAGCTCGGAGGTCTTCCTCATTTTGGACAGGGTCGTGAGTTGTGAGTCGAAGGGACGGCAACCCTACCTCAACGGGGATGAGGGCGTCTGTTCCAAATAATAAACTGAAGGGAGTCTCACCCGTAGAGGTCCTCGTCGTCGTATTATAAGCCCAGAGGATTTTGGGTAATTCGTCTACCCATAGTCCTTTCGTGCCGTCCAACTTCTTCTTTATCCCTTGGAGAAGAGTACGATTCATAACTTCAGTCTGTCCATTCGTTTGTGGGTGTGCCACTGAATTGAAGCGTTGCTTAATGCTTAAGTTGGCACAAAATGTCCGAAAGGTGGCGTTGTCGAACTGTTTCCCATTGTCAGTGACGAGCATGCGCGGGATTCCAAAGCGACAAACCACGGCGCGCTAGAAGAAATCTTCACATTTCTTTTCAGAGATGGTAGCCAGGGCCTCGGCTTCAACCCATTTAGTGAAGTAGTCCACGGCCACTATTACAAATCGGCGTTGAGCCGTAGCCGGAGGGAAAGGGCCCATGATGTCCATTCCCCACATTACGAATGGTATGAGACTGCTTAACGATGATAGGGGACTCGGTGACTGCCTGGGGACTGAGGAGAAACGTTGGCAAGCGTCGCATTTCTTCGTATAGTCCAAGGCGTCACGGTGCATGGTCGGCCAGTAATATCCTTGGCGGAGAATTTTGTGTGCTAGAGCACGTCCTCCCAAGTGTTGTCCGCATATACCTTCGTGGACTTCCCGCAGGGCATAGTCGGACTCAGTCAGGGTGAGACAACGAGGTAAGGAAGAGTGAAAGATCGTTTGTATAACACATCTTCCACAATGGAGTACCGAGCCGAGCGATGGACGATACTCCTGGCTTGCTTCCGATTGACAGGTAGTGTGCCGTCCTGAAGGTAGGCCTTGATGGGATCAATCCATGATGGCTCATGCTCGGTTTGCATAACTTCCTTTGCAGCGATGCTCGGTTCATGCAAGAGTTCCAGATGGATTGTGCGGCTGAAACCTGACGGATCTAGAGAGGCCAACCTTGAGAGTGCGTCTGCGGAAGTATTGTCTTCTCTACGAATTTGTGTAATTTTGAATAGGGTGAATGTATTCACAATCTCTTTCGCTTTACGCAAGTAATCGGCCATGTTTGGGTCTTTTGCTTCATATTCTCCTGACATCTGCTTCACGACGAATGCAGAATCGCTGAAAGCATGGAGAGATGTTGCGCGCATTGCATGTGCCAGATGCATGCCTGCTATCAAAGCTTCATATTCTGCTTCATTGTTAGAAGCCTGAAAGTCGAAGCGAAGAGCATATTCTACGATCAGGCCATCTGGTCCGTTGAGGATCAACCCAGCTCCACTTCCGCTTGCGTTTAACGATCCGTCAACATAGAGTGTCCATGTAAACAACCCAGTTCGGCCGGGGATGAGAGGCTCTTCGACCCCAAGGAGAGGTTCTTCGTCTTCAATGGGAAGTGTGCATTCGACTATGAAGTCGGCCAGGGCCTACCCTTTGATTGAAGGTCGAGGTTTATAATATATGTCGAACTCGCCTAACTCGACTGACCAGGGAACGAGGCGACCAGAGAGGTCTGGCTTGTGCAATATCCGTCTAAGCGGTTTGTCAGTGAGCACAGTGATTGTGTGAGACTGAAAATACGGTCGAAGCTTTCTGGCAGCGTTTAACAGGGCAAATGCCAACTTTTCCGCATTAGGATACCTATGTTCGGCTCCCTGAAGGACCTTGCTCACATAGTAGACGGGGAGCTGCTGACCATCTTGCTCTAGGACTAGGACCACGCTGACCGCAGACTCAGCAACGGCCAAGTAGAGGAAGAGATCTTCTCCCATGATAGGTTTGGAGAAAAATGGCGGCGATGCTAGGTATTCCTTCAACGCGTCAAAGGAGGTTTGACACTCCGCCGTCCATTCAAAATTTTTTATGTTCTTCAATGCCTTGAAGAATGGCAAGCAGCGTTCGGCTAATTTAGAGAGAAATCTACTAAGGGCAGCGATTCGTCCTGTCAGGATCTGTATTTCCTTGACACGCCTTGGTGCCATCATTTCCTGGATGGCTTTGATTTTCTCAGGGTTAGCTTCAATCCCTCTTTCTGAGACCATAAATCCGAGAAATTTGCCAGACGATACCTCAAAGGCGCACTTAGTGGGGTTAAGGCGCATACGAAATTCTCGAAGGAGATTAAAGCATTGCTGAAGGTCGACTATGTGCTCTTGGGCGCGAAGGCTTTTGACCAGCATGTCGTCTACATAGACTTCCATGTTTCTCCCTATGAGGGGTTTGAAGATCTTGTCGACTAACCTTTGGTAGGTAGCGCCTGTATTCTTCAATCCGAAGGGCATGACCTTATAGCAGAACAGGCCTTGATCCGTGATGAAAGCGGTCTTGGCTATGTCGTCTTCGTGCATGCGAATCTGGTTGTAACCGGAGAATGCATCCATGAAGCTGAGGAGTTGATGACCCGACGTGGCATCAATCAGTGTGTCGATACGTGGCAGCGGGTAACTATCTTTTGGGCAAGCTCTGTTCAGATCTGTGTAGTCAATACAAATCCTCCACTTGCCCGTATTGCCCTTTGGCACCATGACGACATTGGCTACCCAGTCGGGGTAGTCGATTTCTTGGATGAAGCCAGCATCTAGGAGTTTATCAACTTCCTTCTTGATTATCATTTGTCGCTCCGGTGCGAAGGGTCGCTTCTTCTGCTTAACGGGCTTGCATACGGGATTGACTGAAAGTCGATGTGTGATCACGGATGGGTCTATACCCGGCATGTCGGCCGCACTCCACGCGAAGATGTCCATGTTGGACCGAAGGAAGAAGATTAACCGCTCTCGAATTGTTGGCTCTAGCAGAGAGCCAATCCTTACGTGTCGTTCATTATCTCCTTCTACGAGTGGAATAGAGATAAGAGCTTCTACAGGTTCTGCACGCCTTGGTGCCTTCTCATCGCGCTGATCATCGATATAAGGTCTCTTCAGCTCTGCAAGAGGCTACGTAGCACCTTCGAGCAAGGGCTTGATCGCCTTTTACGAAGCCAACCCCCGCTGGGGTGGGGAATTTCATGACAAGGTGGTAGGTTGAAGCTACTGCTTGTAGCTTGTTAAGGCCGATACGACCCAAAATCCCGTTATACGACGACTTGACCTTGGCAATGAGGAAATCAAGTGTATGTACCACCTGCTGAGGCGCTTCCCCAACGATGACAGTGAGAGAAGCGGTTCCTTTCACTGGTGCAGAGGCACCTGTGAAGCCATATAAGGGAGAGGATATTGGTTTTACCCTATCGTTAGAAATCCCCATCTGATTGAACGCATCTTCAAAGATAATGTCGGCTGAACACCCTGTGTCGACCAACATGTGCTTAACTTGGAAAGCATGTATGCGCAGAGTGATGACTAGAGCGTCATCGTGCGGCAGACTTATTCCGTCGAGATCTGTGTCGTTGAACTCCAAGGAAGTGGATGCTCTCGGCCACTTGGTTGGTCCTTGCGTTAAATTAACTTGTCGTGTGTAGGCCTTTCGGGAAGAGCTAGACAGCCCTCCAGCGCTCGGTCCTCCGGAAATGGTGTTTATCACTGGGGGGATCCTTCGGCAGCATCTCCTCCGTTCTTCGCTGATTTTTTCTTCCATTTTGCTGTCGATCAATGGCTTTGACAAATTGTTTGAGATGTCCTTTGGCTATGAGATTTTCAATCTCACGCTGAAGCACCTTGCATTCATCGGTTGTATGCCCATGATCTTTATGGAAGTGACAATATAGCTGGGAGTCTCTCTTGTCGGCCGGTCCTCTCATAGGTTTTGGCCATTTGAGGATGCTTTGGCTCTTGATCTGGTTTAGGATGTGCCCTCGGGAAGTATTGAGTGGGGTAAACGACTTAGGCAGTATTGCCCTCGAACGCTTGGCGTCGTTTGAATTTCCCCCTTCGGGACGATCTTGTCTTTTGTGCCCAGCGTGCGTTTCCTCGTGCTGTGAGGTTGTTGAATCTTCTTCGGCCCGAAGATACTTTTCCACCCTGTCAAGGAGGTCCGACGTGTTTTCTAGCGGACGCTTGTTTAACGAGAAGCGTAAGGGGGTGCTTGGCCTCACTCCTCTAGCCATTGCCGCAAATGTAACTCCTGGGTCCAAATGATCAATGAGAAGTTTCTCAGAGTTAAAACGGGCATAATATGATTTTAACGATTCCTTTGGCCCCTGGACTATTCGAAAGAAAGCCGAGGAATTCTTCCTTTGCACACGGCTTGTGAGGAAATTGCTCCGAAAAGATTCAGCTAACTGAGCCCAGCATGAAATGGAGCGGGGTGTCAGGTGTTGGAACCACACATGCGCGGCTCCTTTCAGCGTCACGGGAAATGCTCGGCACATGATCTGGTCAGGGACCAAATACAAATTCATGCCCGTGGTAAAACGAGCTAGGTGCTCCATTGGGTCTCCTGTGCCATCATATGACTCACATGGAGGCATTTTGAAGTTGGAGGGAACCGGGAAGAGGTCAACTTCTTCTACGAACGGTCATCCAATGATGATTGGAGCGTTGGAATAGCGTTCTGCTTGGAAGTCACCAGGATTGTTGTTCCTGGTGGATTGAGCTTTGCAGTAGCTCTCTTCATGTCTCTTGGACCTTGGATTGCGTCGTTCGTCATCAGAACATCCATCTTCTACTCGTATCACCTGCTGGTTATCATGTACCCTGTCTCGCACTCTAGGGCCGCCTGGTCCCTCATGGAAAGTCAATCGCTGATGGACGGATTGCCTCTGCGCATCAATTATTGGCTTTGCCTTAAGAGGCCGAGAAGGCTCTAGTTGCAAAGGTGGGTTTTCAATGGCAGCTTGCAACTTTTCAATGGATCGCTGCATTGTTTGAATAACAGCAAGCAGATTAGTTTGATGGTCGATAGCGGTTGGGGTGATATTGGCGGGAGCAACCGTAGTGATTCCGGCAGTTGGAGGTTCAGATGGACCAGCAAGGTGTGGTGGAGTTGAGGCAGGGTCTATGGGGAGTGGCGCAGCTGTTGCAGTTGCGAGCGCTGCTGTTGTGGTTATCGGGGTTTCCACCACTCTTTTCCCATGATCTGCCGGCCGGGAAATGGCTCCACCACGAGTAAGATCACGGAGCAGCGTTGACGACAAGCTTGACGTGAGTGCTCCGTCTTGCGAAATTTGTGATTGAGGATTTTGAGCCATGGTCTATTTACGAATTTCAGTCCCACGGATGGCGCCAAAATGTTGTGGATGAAATCCGGAACCTGATTCGTGAATAGACCTGCGAAACAAAAAGACAACACCGGTGACTCGCCGGAGAGATTTTTGGCGGGAAATCTCCGATGCTTAAGTCAGAAAATGCTTAAGATGGATTTAGTGTAAACTCGGATTAAGTCACATACCTTTTTCTGTTCTTCCTCGTTTCCTTTTATAGAGTCTCTCTCATTAGTGGTTAGTTATTCTCCCTTTAATTCGGGGGTTACCAGACTAATGAGAGGTTATTCTTCATTATGGGTAGTTACCACTATTAAGTAGGGTTTATTGCCATAATGGATAGGAAGTGGAGAAGTGGATGGTTATTACTCCCCACTTCTCCATTAAAGAGAGTAGCAGTTTTGAGAGCATGAGATGGTGACACGTGTCACCATCTCTTAGGTGTTATTTTCTTTCCATATCAAAATCGAAGCATTTAAGTATGCAGGTTCTAACAACTCAGGAGTACATAGTGTAATTCTTTCCAAAAAGAAGTTTGCTCTTTCCCTTGTTAGATAGCCAAATAATTCAAGTTCGATACTTAATCAGCTTTGGTCAAATTGTTGAAGCATGCTTATAGTGTGTTTAAGACATAGGATGAAAGGCTCTTTATTACTTTCAAGATGGTTGTAATAGACTAGAGTATCCTTCTGGTTCCTTGTAAAGTATAGTACTTTTGTAACTAAAAAATGGAACTCTTGCTTATCTAGACCATTTGAAAGTAGGCCCACTTCCCCTTTTACCAATGGTCTAGTATTTTATCAATGCAATTCTCGAGATTAAACCAAAAAATAGTAATAATAACCACGTAGTGAGCCCTTCAACGCACGCTACATGCAATACACATCATAAAAATGTGAAGGATGAAAAGAAAATGCACTAAGAGTTAGAACTTTGTAATTTACAACTCAATAACATTGATAAGAACATATGGATCTAAGTCGGCATGCCGAGTATCACAACCAAAGATCTGGCACATACATTAGTGATGGTACTAAATAAGACGGGATTATTCTACTAATGTTTACAATAGTAATATGGAAGAAAAATTATGCACCATATTCCGGAAATAAAAAAAAAGGGTCAAATCAACCAACAAAATAGTAGAAGAAATAATTGTCGACTCTTCTAAGAGAAGATTATTATTTGCCACGACAGTAGAAATGTTAGAAGAAAGGTGACATGCAAAGATATATATATATATATATATATATAAACAGGAGAATTTTATTTAAGTCACATAGCTTGAGTCACACAGCGCGTAGGAGTGACCCTCCCACAAACATCATTTTACAAAATGTGGTGCAAAAAGATTGGTCGTGCTACCATAACTGGTAAGCACTCTACTGATCACCCACTTTCTTTGCTAGTTGATCTGCGTAAAAGTTTACTTCCCCACATGAACCTATCAAGTACGCTTAAGTAGTGTCCTGCAATCAGTACTGAGAGTTCAAATAAAGGGGCTGGGGGAATATCATTTAATAAGTAGTAAACCACACTTTGACCATCCGTCTCCAAGAAGATTTTCCTATAATTTGAATCCCAAGCTAGCAGCAGTCCATCGCGAGTAGCCCACCACTCCTCCGAAGTGTGACTATCAGGTGAGTGAAGTTTCCGGGAGCAACCAGTGATCCACATGCTATGATTGTCACGAAAAATGATATAAAGTCTTTCACTTTGTGGAAAAAGAGAGGCTAGAAGAAAGGTGACATGCAAAGAAAATATTCAACATAAGGTCCTTTCACTTTGTGGAAAAAGACAAGGCAAGTAAATTGAAAAAAGATGAACCAGTTTCCTAGGAATCCACCTAAACAAGGTCAAGCATTGAACGAAAAGGAGAAGCCGATTAGGTAGACTTGGGTTACTATCACAAAACGAAGTACTGTTCGAATATGACAGTGTCTTCAGACTGGATACCCTTGAATGATATATAGTCTAACTAAAATTCAGATTTTCCAAATTTAAATCCTTACATCTAATATATATATATAAGTCGAAACTGAGAGAATATGTACAGCATACACATGGGCCTCGCAGCCGGTACACGAAAATATATCCTTTTTCTTTGTCTTGTTGGCCCTTCATCACTGATCTGAACAACCGGGGGTACATGCGGTGCTCCTCTATGACACTCAAATAGTCGGGAACAAATTTGGTCTATTTTCGCTCATTTTCTAGTCGCCTTAATTCTAACACCAAAACCCAGCCTTTTCGAATATGCTCTATAGTATGCTTCAACTTCGTCCAGTGTTTGAAAAACTTGACCTTTGTAAGGTGGGTCAGAATCTTCACAAAAATTATTTCCTCCAATTGCATCCATATTTATATTTAAATCTACATAAATATTTTTTTATAAATTATCAACACATCATAGAATTAACATGAAGTTTTGTAAAGTAAAGAAACTGAAATGAAATGGAATGAAATGAAAAGGAATAACTTACAATGTAGTATTGTTGCTTTCAATTGTCTCATCCTTCAAGATAATTGCTCCAATTTTGAACACAAACAAATATCACCAACTATGGATAAGCTAGCTTCAACATATAAGTAAAACTTACTAGATCTAATTGAACTTGGATTCTTGCTAGAGACTTAAAGCTTTGTGATGTTGGAAAAGTTTAATAGAGTTTTTGTTTGGGGTTGATGAAAGATGTGGTGGTGAAGAAATTGGGGTTTAGGGTTTATGGAGGATGAAAAAATGGTTAGTATTTGGGGTTGATGAAAGATGTGGTTGTGAAGAAATAGGGGTTTAGGGTTTATGGAGGATGAAGAAATGGTTAGGATTTGAGGTTGATGAAAGATGTGGTGGTGAAGAAATGGGGGTTTAGGGTTTATGAAGGATGGAGAAATGGTTAAGGCTCATGAGTGGGGAAGAAAAATAAAGAGAGATAGAGAGAGAGAAAGAAAAAGATTGAAAGGGTGTTGGAGAGAGAGAGAGACAAAAAAAGGGATCCAATGTACAAAACGTGAGAGAGAGAGAGAGAGAGAGAGAGAGAGAGAGAGAGAGAGAGAGAGAATGTAAGAGAGAGGGGGGGAGAAAGATTGCGCATGAAGAAATCAAAAGGGGAAACCCCCAACCGCAACAAAGAGTAGCGATTAGGGGCCCAACAACCGCTGCTCTTTGTGGCGGTTTGGTGGGTTTCACGAGGGCCACTAGGTGCTAGACTTTGTAGCGATTGGGGGAAATTGGTAGGGCCCTAACCACTACAAAGACCAGCGGTTAGGTTTTTTTTCCTTTCAGGGGTGTTTTTGGCTTTTTTGTAACCGTTTTAAAGACTAGCTGTTACTACTTTTGGAAGAAAAAAAAATAGATCTGGTCCATCCACGAGTATATATATATATTCGCAACCACATGTTTTGTTTCTCAATGTGTAAATGTAGGTTTAGATTAAATTTATGACCTAATGGTCCTTAAACGCATTACAAAAAAACTAATTAGGGAAAGGTGGGTTGTCATTGGAATAACTAACGGAGGGTAAAATCGAAAATGTTTACAAAATTAGTAATTAATAGTAGTATTTATGAAAGGGTAGGATAATAATGAAGTAGTATTTATGAAAGGGTATGATTGTTATTAGAGTGATTAACGAAGGGTAAAAATGGATTAAAATGATTTACAAAATTCATGCTTTTATATATATATATATCCAGAGTCACACACTAAACAAAAGGAGAAGTTAATTAGGTTGACTTGGTCCAACAAATTACTTATTACGAAATCAACAACCAGTAGATTTCGTAAATGTAATTTTCAAAAAGAAGTTTGCTCTTTCCCTTGTTACATAGCTAAATAATTCCAGTTTGATTCTGAATCAGCTTTGCTCAACCTGTTCAAGCATGCTCTTTAAAGTATTTAAGACATTGGTTTACTATTTTCAATATGGTTGGAATATATTAGAGTAATTCTTCTTGTTCCTTAAAAAGTAGCTACGCTATTTTTGTAAGAAACTAAATTCTTGCTTATTTAAATCATTTAAAAGTAGTCTCACTTATCTTCTAACCAATTATCTACTTTTAACAACCAATTTTCTGGATTGAACCAAAATTACTAGTGATAACACTTGGTTGGCTCTTCAAGGGTCGATATATTGCCAAAAAAAAAAAACACCTTAAAAATGTGAAGAATGAAAGGAAAGTGCGCTAAGAGTTAGAATTAATACTTTAGAACTCAATAATTTTGATTAAAAAAACTATTCATAATAATGAATAAGATCAAGGATTATTGTACTTATGTTTAGGGTACTCATATGGAAGATGATTCATGCACCATATTGAGAATATACGGGGAAAAAAAGAGTCAAATAAACAAAAGAATAATAGAAGAAATAATTGTCTGACTCTTCTTAAGGAATATAATTAATTTTGACAAACAGTGGAAAGGTTGGCAGAATGGTGGCATGCAAAGAAAGAATTCCGATATCAAGCCCGTCACGTTATGAGGAAAGGCAAAGCAAGTAAATCAAAATAATAGTTTGTTACGCAATCGACAACTAATAGAACAAACAGCTTGCGAATACGAATTACCCAACAACTTTTGTGTATAAGTGATAAACAGAGGATGGTCAAGCTGATGTATAGATGAACTGAAAGGTGTATGTGTGCTTAAATGGAATAAAAGGACATTTTACCAACAACAAAAAAACTTTTGTGTATAAGCAGATTAGAAAAATGACAATAGAGTCTTCAAATTAGGTACCCTTAAATGATCCAATTAATCGATCCAACTAGAATTAAGATTTCAAAAGTCAAACTATTACCTTTACTTGCACGACTACATCCAAGTATTGATTTCCTTAATCAATTTCGATCGAAAGTTCTAAAAATAAACATACTCAGATACTCTAATTAGGGTTGTAACAATCATAAGAAAAAGTATAAGGTTCTTACTACAACCCTCAATCCCAAGATTAAAAATTGCGTATTACCTCAAAGTAATGACCAAAATTCCAAGTTATCTCTTCATAGAAGTTTTTGCAGGCTTTATGACAAATTTAAACCATTAACTTTTGGCTACTGACTGCGAATTCATGAATGATTCTTGGATTTTAATCTGAATTTGTGTTGAGAAGTTTGTTGAGTTCTTATAGTAATCCAATATATTGTACGTAAAGTGTCAGAAATCTAAATTTATTTTATATTCCTAAGTACCCATTATGTCAGAAATTCTCTAATTTTTAACTGGTTCAAACTAAAGCCCTAATCGAAATTTACGTCATCTAATCCCAAAAGTATAACCTACTTTTCTCAAAAATCCAAATTGTTTCTTAGGCTTAAATACTAAGAGGAAAAATTACAAAAATGCCTTCAATGGCCATAGTCTAATTTTTTTAAAACGAATCTAACACATTTAAATATTCAAGATCTAACGACTTAGGGGTACCTTGTGTAATTCTCCCATAGAGAAGCTTGCTCTTTCCCTTACTAAATAGCCAAGCAATTCCAATTCGATATTGAATCAGCTTTGGGCATGATTTTAGTTTGTTTAAGAGATATAATTAATCAAGGGCTTTTTATAATTTTTGGTCCTGTGAAAGTAGCATACACTTGTAATAAGGAATCAAACTCTCGCTTATCTAAATCATTTGAAAGAAGGGGCATTTCTCTTGTAACTAATGATTTAATTTTTTTTATCAATGCAATTCTCTGTAGTAGTAATGATAATAATAATAATGTCTAAGCCCTTCCATGGTCAATATTTAAAAAGACACCATAAAAATTTGAAGAATGAAAAGAAAATCCGCTAAGCTTTAAAGTTCATAGTTTAGAACTCAGTAATTTTGTTTTTTCAATAAGAAAAAATGGATCTAAGGAGGATAAATCTAGTATTAGAGCCAAAGAATAAGTACTTACGTTTATTCATAGTAATGAATAAGATAGTGGATTATTTTATTTATGTTAGTGGTACTAATATAAAAGATAATTTATACACCATATTCTGGAAATACAAAATTAGCAAATAAACAAAACAATAGTAAAAAATAGTTTTCGACTCTTCTGAAGGATCATAATTTCTTTTGACAAAAAGTAGAAAGGTCAGAAGAAAGGTGGCATGCAAAGAAAGAATTTCAACATAAAGGGCCGTTTGACAGGGTTTTTTTTTTTTTCTCTTTTTTTTTCAGTTTTGAAAATTGAAAAACAAAAGTGGTACCAAACAGGTACCACTTTTTTTTCAATTTAAAAAGTGACTTTTTAAATTGTAGAGTAAAAAAAAAAAAAGAGGAAAAAGCTCTTTTCGTTCACTTTAAATTTTTTTTTGAGACCTCCACCATAACTCACCCATCGCCCATCGCTACCCGGCAGCCACCTCCGGCCGTCGACAGCCACCACCGGGCGGCGGTGGGCGGTGGCCACCACCGCCCGACAGCCACCTCTGGCCACCACCGTCGGCAGTCACCTCCGACAGCCACCGCCGCCCGACAGCCACCGACGCCCGCCGACAACCACCACCGTCGGCATCCACCATCTCCAGCCTCCGGCCACCACTCCGACAGCCACCGCCGGCAACAACCACCGCCGGCCACCACCACTGTCGAGCACCGCTACGCCCCACCATCGCCACCGCAAACCACCACAAAAAAAAAGTCAAAATAAAAAGGGTTACCAAACACCAAAAAAAAACTAAAAGAAAAGGTTATCAAACACCCACTTGTTTTTGTCAAAAAAAAAATTAAGCTGCTCTTTAAAAATTGCTCTTTAAAAACTGAAGACAAAAAAAAAAGCTCTGTCAAACAGAGCCAAAGTCTTTCACTTTGTGGAGAAAGGAAGGGCAAGTAAATCAAAGTTTAAGATGATTGCCTAGGAGGAATCAACCTACCAAATTCACGCACTAAACCAAAAGTAGAAGGCTGATTAGGTTGACTTGGAATCTAACAAATAGTTTATTACTAAACCGAGTAAACAAGTCTTAGACAGAAGCTGATAAAAAAAATTACGTTCGACGATAACAGGTCTTAGACAGAAGATGAGGTACCCTTTAAGCTACATTGATCAGATTAACTAGAATTTAGATTTCAAAACTTAAACCTTTAATCTAATTGCACAATTAAATCCAAAACCTTGATATCCTTTAACCGATTTATATGAAAAGTCCTAATAATAAACATAACCAAAATTTCTAATTAAGGTTTAACAACCACAAAAAAGGAAAAAAAATAATAGGGTTCTTACTAAAAAAACCTCAGTTCCAAGATGAAATATAAGCTCTTACCTCAAAATAATGACTGAAATCCGAAGATGATCTTTGGGGACTCTAAAAAGTTTGTTGACCTCAAATGGGAATTTTTAGTATATTGTACGCAAAGTGTCAAAAAACTAGATAAATTTATATTCCTAAATGTATTGAAACCTATAAAATACTAATTAAAATTCTCTAATTTTTAAATGAATCAAATTAAAGCCCAAATTTAAGTCGAGTCATCTAATTCGAAAATTATAACCATTTTTTTATAAAAATCTATTTTTTTTCTTAATCCCAAGCACTAAGAGAAAAAAATTAAAAAAATGCTCTTAATGACCAAGGTCAAAATCATTTTTTAAATCGAAGCATTTAAGTATGCAGGTTCTAACAACTCAGGAGTACGTAGTGTAATTCTTTCCAAAAAGAAGTTTGCTCTTTCCCTTGCTAGATAGCCAAATAATTCAAGTTCGATACTTTATCAGCTTTGGTCAAATTGTTGAAGCATGCTTATAGTGTGTTTAAGACATAGGATGAAAGACTCTTTATTACTTTCAAGATGGTTGTAATAGACTAGAGTATCCTTCTGGTTCCTTGTAAAGTATAGTACTTTTGTAACTAAAAAATCAAACTCTTGCTTATCTAGACCATTTGAAAGTAGGCCCACTTCCCCTTTTACCAATGGTCTAGTATTTTATCAATGCAATTCTCGAGATTAAACCAAAAAATAGTAATAATAACCACGTAGTGAGCCCTTCAACGCACGCTACATGTAATACACATCATAAAAATGTGAAGGATGAAAAGAAAATGCACTAAGAGTTAGAACTTTGTAACTTAGAACTCATTAACATTGATAAGAACATATGGATCTAAGTCGGCATGCCGAGTATCACAACCAAAGATCTGGCACATACATTAGTGATGGTACTAAATAAGACGGGATTATTCTACTAATGTTTACAATATTAATATGGAAGAAAAATTATGCACCATATTCCGGAAATAAAAAAAAGGGTCAAATCAACCAACAAAATAGTAGAAGAAATAATTGTCGACTCTTCTAAGAGGAGATTATTATTTGCCACGACAGTAGAAATGTTAGAAGAAAGGTGACATATATATATATATATATATATGGGTCGTGATCAATTGCTAGCGCTAGCACGTTGCTAGCGCTGTATTGACGTCCGCTATATAATATAGCGGACGATAATTCACCGTCCGCTACATTATATAGCGGACGGTGCTAGCGCTAGCAACGGATCAGCTCCATACATATATATATATATATATATATATATATATATATATTATTTTTTTAAAAAAACAGGAGAATTTTATTTAAGTCACATAGCTTGAGTCACACAGCGCGTAGGAGTGACCCTCCCACAAACATCATTTTACAAAATGTGGTGCAAAAAGATTGGTCGTGCTACCATAACTGGTAAGCACTCTACTGATCACCCACTTTCTTTGCTAGTTGATATGCATAAAAGTTTACTTCCCCACATGAACCTATCAAGTACGCTTAAGTAGTGTCCTGCAATCAGTATTGAGAGTTCAAATAAAAGGGCTGGGGGAATATCATTTAATAAGTAGTAAACCACACTTTGATCATCCGTCTCCAAGAAGATTTTCCTATAATTTGAATCCCAAGCTAGCAGCAGTCCGTCGTGAGTAGCCCACCACTCCTCCGAAGTGTGACTATGAGGTGAGTGAAGTTTCCGGGAGCAGCCAGTGATCCACATGCTATGATTGTCACGAAAAATGATATAAAGTCTTTCACCTTTTCACTTTGTGGAAAAAGAGAGGCTAGAAGAAAGGTGACATGCAAAGAAAATATTCAACATAAGTTCCTTTCACTTTGTGGAAAAAGACAAGGCAAGTAAATTGAAAAAAGATGAACCAGTTTCCTAGGAATCCACCTAAACAAGGTCAAGCATTGAACGAAAAGGAGAAGCCGATTAGGTAGACTTGGGTTACTATCACAAAACGAAGTACTGTTCGAATATGACAGTGTCTTCAGACTGGATACCCTTGAATGATATATAGTCTAACTAAAATTCAGATTTTCCAAATTTAAATCCTTACATCTAATATATATATATATATATATATATATATATATATATATATATATATATATATATATATATAAGTCGAAACTGAGAGAATGTGTTCAGTCATCGCTTGCTTGGACCAGTGTTATCAAAGGCGCTCCTAGGTTCAAGGCGCACAACATGTGCCTCGCCTAGGGCTAGGCGCAACCCCTTCGAAAAGGCGCAGCAGGCCTTGTGCGCATAGGCGCCCAGGTGCAAGGCGCAAAGCAGTGGTGGAGGCGCAAAGAAAAGCCCCAAAATCTTAATTTTGGATTTTTGCATCATGGCATCATCTCAACCGTTCATTATTTTTTGTTATGTATTTCATAACATAACAAATCAATATCTAAACCACAAGAAAACCTAAAACCTCAAATCCCTAGTCACTCGATTGTCGTATTATTGTTCATTGCGTTAGCGTCTCGTCTCCAATTATTATTGTTTTAGCCTTCACTAATGACAAAGATAGCGTTGTCATATTTAATTAGAATCAACTACTTCTCATTAGATCTAAAACTTTTTCTAGTGTTCAAAGTTTGTTAAATTGCCATGTTCTGAATCTTTTTATGTGATTTTATTGGTTTAATGTACTAATATCTATATATTTTTATTTTACGCCTCACTTCAAAAAGCCACGCGCCTGCGCCTTCTGCATAAGCTCCAGGGACCCTTTGCGCCTTAGGTGCGCATGCGCCTTTAATAACTATGGCTTGGACAATCTCTTACTTTGCCATGTAAACTTTCCTATTTTGAATTTTTGAATATTTTAATTTTACTTACATTTATAATAATGATTGGATTCTCTCTCTCTTTCCATTTGAAATTCAACTAATTATATAGATTTTACATTTCTATCTTCTATGTCAACATGCCCTACTCAAAAAATTTATTTATATATTTACAACTCCATTAATTCCACTCTTTCTCTATCTTTCTCAACCGTGGATCAGAAAAGGAGAAGTGAAAAGAATTAGGAGGGCTGCTCCTATATATATATATATATATATATATAAAGAAATTAGCTTCTTTACCTATTAGAGAATGGAATGAACCCCGATTCAAACTAGACGGGTCGAAACATATTCAATTAGGCCAATTTAAACGCATTTTATCTATTTGTAATAATGACGCGGGATGGGGCGGGGTCCATCATGTTATGCATATAGTAAAGTTAATACTGAGAAAATGTTGCGAAGTTATCGCCTACCTCCTCTCGCCACGCGGACCTAAACCTCTCATAAATCACTTTCATGTAAGTGGAAGGTGTCTGTTCCTCTCCTCACTCCCATAAAGTTTTGTTTTTACTTAGAAATATTATCCAAAAATCTCTCATTGATCTCTTTCCCTTTCATATGGTCTCTATCTCGCTATTGCCATAAATTGGCCTTATATGGCAATAGTCATTACTTGTTTTTGTCATTTCATTTATGTTTTATAGTCATTTTTTTTTTGTAATTTCATTTATCTTTTAAAATCATTAAGTTGTAATTCTTATCCCGTTACACGTACTCTCTCTTTTATCTCTTCTCTTTTACTGTTATTAAAATTCGCATCCTCACACGTGCTATCCCTCCCTTCAACAGTAGAACCTTCCATCTTTGATATCATTAGTTTAAAATTTTAACTCCTAAAATCTCTCAAGCAATCGAAAAGATTGGCAACCAATATATCATTTTGTCTTGCGCTCTCTGTACATCTAGAATATAGTTCTTTTCATTCATCCGTAACCTTTTGCTTTCTTAAGCATTATACAGTTATAGTTTAATACTATTTGTTTTGCAGTTTCTGTACCTTCATATACTGTTTGTGCTTGACCTATGCTATCTTTATTTTTTCTTATCTTCATGATTTGTTTTCAACGGGCGTATTGGAACAAATATAATCTTAGACATGCAGATGTAAAAAGTGGGTGTCTTTTTGCACTGTATTGTGTCGTTCATCTATTTTATCAAGCAACAGTAACCGGCCTTCTTCTCTTTAACAATGTCTACAGTTAATATAGTCAGGTATATATATATTATACAAATCTTTCTTTCCAAAAGCAGTATTGGTTGATTTTCCTAACAAGTTTTGCTTCAGCTTTCAAGGTTTAAGACCTCAACGCTGTTATCAATCTCCTCTCATCACAGGTGCAAATGCAATTTATATGGAAATAGGCAGCAGTTCTAGTATGCATAAACTACGACTTTTAATTCCTTTTATCCTTTCGGGTGTTGTTTCACATGATATTATGCACTACATCTGGCTTCTGAGTGATTGTCTTACATAAAACTTGAAGGGTATTAGACAAAAATTGCGGTTATAAACTACCATAAAACCATGATACGCGTTTGGGACAATTTTTCACTCTAAGAATACTTCCACACCCTAATTTATTGCTAACGATGCATTGGAGGAAAATTATTAAGCTTTTAACAACCAATGAAATGTGAACAAGCGTGTGCGAGCGTGAAAATAAAGTTTTTCAAAGTTCCAACACAATTATTATTCCAAGCAATTATGACTTCTTATAGGCCAAATCAACTTTAATCTGCAAGCAGTCTGCGGGTTTGAAATGGTCATCTTGAGTTTGCAAAATAGCAATTCCCCAGTAGGTACTAACACCAAAAAAAAATTGCCTTGAACACCTTACATTGTTAATTTGGACTTAGAGTGAGTCTTTGCGCTATTTTTTCTTTGACCTCGTGAATGAGTCTTTGCGCTATTTTTTTCTTGGGTTTTCTCATCAAATGTGCTCTCTATATATCTAGACGAGTGCTTGCCAAAACGCAGCTTCTCTCTCCCTCTTACAGACAAACCTTTCAGCCATCTTTGAGCGAGTAAACCATGAGCTCACCACGCGTTGCAGTGTGTATTGCGCTATTGATTCTCTTGGGTGAAGCACGCGACTCAGTGTCCTTGACATGCAACCCGACTGACATGAGCGCATGCGGCAGCGCCATCACCTCAGCAGAACCACCATCTCAACGCTGCTGCAGTAAACTGAAGGAGCTAAACCATTGCCTTTGCCCTTATCTTAAGAACCCTAATCTCCAGAAGTTTGTCAACTCTCCCAATGCCAGGAAGCTTATTAGCACCTGCGGGATTCCTATCCCCAAGTGTCAGCTGGAACCAAGCTAAATTTGAGGAATTGTTGAAGCTGCAGTTCATCCCAAAGGCAAGGCAATTGTCCGATCGCATCTGCGGTGACAGACTTGACTCTTCGCCCACGATTGAAGACTTTAGCGACAAACAGTTCCTGCAACATGGTCTACTGAGTTGGACACAGTGTATCCCATACTCTTCTTCATCAATAAAATGATCATTTGGTTTGACTAAATTTGATCCTTGTATTTGGTTAAATCCAAGTTTGCATTATCCTTGCATTTGGTTAGATACAAGCTAGCATAGACGTTATTGAAGTCAAGTTCGTCTATCCATAATTCAATTAAAGCTCACCGAGAACTTCCACTGATCTATCATTGTTCTCCTCTCTCTTCCGTGTGTCGATGCATAACCACATTAACGTTGGTATTCTACATACTTCTACAAATCTCATCGGTTGTCATACGTAATTATAGTAGTTACTACACTTACTACACTTACAAATATGAAAGCTCTAAACTTGGGCACTCCTTTAGAGATCGTTGCATTAAAGCTTGATGTCCAATTCAAAAGCATGATTATAATAAGGATAAGTCCATCAAGTATAAGAAGCATATCTACCATTTTTTAATCGATGTGTTTAACTTAACATCTGACCTCACGTGAAACGTGGGATTAGGTGATGACCAAGAACATTAGAAATTCTGATCCAAATTACGGCAAGACAATGAGAAGAAAAATAACTGGTGCATCTGGCTATGATACTGTAAAAAAAAAAAAAAAACTGTAGTAAAAAAAAAATCTGGCTATGATACAATATTAAAGCCTAGTTTTCGATCCAAAAGCATGCTCAGAGGAATGATAAACAAATCAAGTATAAGAAGCAAATCCACTACTTATTTTTAGCTGTTGTGAGATATAATTGACATGTTAAATCAAAATGTTAGACCAACTTTCACACGTCTACCGACCAACCCTCTCCAACCCCAACCCCAATTTCCCAAAGGAACTGCATCTATAGCCACCACCAATAACTCAGCAAGCGCAACAAATTTATACATAGTTGAGCGCCTAAAAATGTCCTAGACTTCTTAGAAGAATTCACCTAGATAAAGTTAGCAATAGTTTTTTGTCATTAAAAGTGCCAGCAAACGGATGAGCAAACAATTACCGCCACGTCATTTAAAAAAAAAAGAATCAGTAGCTAACTCTAGCCCTGAAGTTCATGAATAAGCTCTAATAAAATTTCACGCAGATTTGGTGAATAATAATACGAAAGAAATTCTGCATTTTTCTAAATATATTATTTTGAAGATTTGATGTTTCGATTAGATACTGAAGACGACGAGTACAAAAAGATGTAAAGATATTAACCCTACCTATTTATCATTACCTGCGTTGTCAACAGATGCTAAAGTATGCTAGCTTATTAGTACTCCGTTTTCACACTCAAATCGTACGTGTGTGAAAAGGCCTTTAATTAGTCAATATTGTGACAAAGATTTCAAATCACCTTTAATTAGTCAATATTGTGACAGAGATTTCAAATCACGTTATAAGCCTAAAATATTTCACTTTTTAAATAATATCATCACTCTAATGAAGCCAAGGGTCGGTCTGTCGAGCTCCTCCACTTCAACATAGTGGTCTGATAACGTTCAATTGATAGTTAGCCTATCCTAGTTATGCATCATTGGATACTCTTCATTCCCACTTTAACGTCACGTCAACAGATACAAAAACGGTCAATGTTCAATGCTACTAATCTAGTCAACTCGAGGCACGATCCATGACACGTGCCTTGCCTCCATCACCAAAATACTCTAAATGTTGATATTGGTGCGCCAGATGGCTCTAGGTCTAGACATAGCTTCTTCTTAGTCGGGAGACTCCAGCCAAAGCCCCTCCCTTAGAGGGGGAGGTGAGCCAAAGCCCCTTCCTTAGAGACGGAGTTTGGCTTCTTGCTCCATGACCTTCGTTGCCATATCCGAGTGCCATCTCCGCATCATGTGTCCTCGACACAAAACCTGTCGTCTCGCCTAAGTGCCGCAAAGCCCAACCGCATCCGAGTGCCGTCTCACGGTACGTGCCTTCGATACAACGCCCATCGCCGGACCCGAGCGTCACGACACCCAACCATGCTAGAGTGTCGTCTCTGAGCTACATACCCCCGGCAATGTGCCAATCACCACCCCAAGGAACGAAGCCAAACCACGCCCAAGAGCCGCCTCCTACTGTCCATCCTCTAAGCACTGCTTCCCTCGGTCGGGCCCATACACTGCCACAGTGTCATGTGGTCTACACAACAGTAAGTGATAATTTCACCCCAAAATTGTCTCTGTTGAACGTGCACAGAGCAACACACACATCAGGCCATGCTCCTAACATAGTCATGCCCCCAGCTCTCTATCACACTGCCAAGCTCCCAACATTCGTCCATCTTTTTCACCATATGACACACACCTCGCCTTGGTCAAATTAAATACATATATTTTATCATCATTTAAAAAAAAAAAAAAAATTCCTTGTAGCAATGCGAATGATTGCTTTTGGATGTGAAAGTATAGGTTTATTTTTTCCGGCAACCTTGGTCCTTGGAATATCTTATTATGGATTTAAATAATCTGAATATGACGTCCAGCATTAACATACTGTTGGGATGCCCTGAAATTTCACCGTGTGGACATTATATCTTATAGCAAACGCATCAATTATTCTCTATTGAGTAATAATTGATGCGTTTGAGACTTCCCTCTTCTCACTTATGCCGCTGTTCCTCTTCTGACCACACTTTGGAAAATTGACAAAATTATACACTTTGGAAAATTGACTTATTGACATATATAAAGCCTAATTTCCAATCCAATATTAAACCCTAGTTTCTGATCCAAAAGCATGCTCAGAGGAATGATAAGCCCATCAGGTATAAGAAGCAAAGTCACTGCTTATTTTTAGCTGATGTGAGATATAATTGATATGTTAAATCACAGTCACACTGACTTTCACACGTTTACCACGCCACCCTCCACAACCCCACCCTAATTTTCCAAAGGAACTGCATCTATAGCCACCATCAATACCTCAGCAAGCGCAACAAATTTATACCTACTTGAGTGCCTAAAAATATATTAGACTTCTTAGAAGAACTCACCTAGATAGAGTTAGCAATAGTTTTTTGTCATTAATAAGTGCCAGAAAAAACAGATGAGCAAACAATTACCACAATGTCGTTCAGAAAAAAGAACTTAAGTAGCTAACTCTAGCCCTGATGTATGTAAATAAGCTCTAATAAATTTTGCGCATATTTGGTGAATAGTGGAGTAATACGGAAGAAATTCTACATTTTTTGTAAATATTTTATTACTAAGATTTGATGTTTGGATTGGATACTGAAGATGAGTGTGAAAGGATGTAAAGATATTAACCCTACCTATTTATCATTACCTGGGTTGTCGGAACGGAAGCTAAAACATGCTAGTTTATTAGTACTGATCCTTTTTCACACTCAATTTATCGTGTGTGAAAAGGCCTCTAGTCAATATTGTGACAGATTTCAAATCACGTTGTAAGCCTAAAATATTTCAGTTTTTAAATAATACCATTGTTGCAATGAAGCCAAGAGTCGGTCTGTCAAGCTCCTCCACTTCAATTCCACATAGTGGTCTGATAACATTCAATTGATAGTTTTTGTTAGACTGTCATAGTTATGCATCTTTGCCTGCTCTTTATTCTCGCTTTAATGTCACGCCAACAGATATAAAAATTGTCAATATTTAACGCTACTAATATAGTCAAGTCCAGGCACGATCCATGATACGCGCCTCACCTCCGTCATAAAAAATACTCTAAATGTTGATATTGGTGCACCACATGGCTCTAGGTCTAGACATAGCTTCTTCCCAGTTGGCAAAGTGCAGCCATACCCCCTCCCTTAGAGGGGGAGGTCGGCCAAACCCCTTCCTTAGAGATGGGGTTTGGCCAGAGCACCTCCTTGGTGCCCCCTCTCTTTGCCCCCATGATCTCTCCTCTACTTAGGGGGCTCCTTGCTCCATGACCTCCGACGCCATGTCCGAGTGCCTTCTCCGCATCATGTGCCCTTGGCACAAAGCCCACCATCGCGCCTAGTAAGTGCTGCAAAGCCCGACGGCGCCCGAGTGCCATCTCATGTTATGTGCCTCCAATAAAACGCCCATCGCCTGACCCGAGCTTCGCGAAAACCGACCATGCCAGAGCGTCGTCTCCGAGCTACATACTCCGGCATTGTGCCCATCATCACCCCAAGCGCAAAGGGGCCAAACCACACCCAAGAGTCGCCTCCTAATGTGCATCTTCCGGGCACTGCTTCCCGCAGTCGTGCTGCCGTGTCATGTGGTCCACAAACACTCAGTGATTACGCCTCTAACTCCGTCTCTATTGAGTGTACACCTAGCAACGCACATATTCCACCGCGCCACTAACATAGTCGTGCCCCCAACTCTCTATCACACTGTCACGCCCCCAACATTGGTCCATCTCTTCACCGAACGACACGCACCTCGCCATTGTCAGATATTTTTATTTTTATCATCATCAAAAAACAAAAAAAAAAGGTTCCTTGTAGCAATGTGGATGAATGCTTTTGGATGTGAAAGTAGGTTTATTTTTTTCCGGCATACCTGGTCCTTGGAATTTCTTATTTTGGATTCAAATAATCTGAATATGACATCCAGCATTAACACTGTTGGGATACCCTTAAATTTCAGTGTGGACATTATATAGCTTTCATTTTCTCACCCCATTCTCTATTGAGTAATCTAATTATATATATATATATATATATATATATATATATATATATATATATGAAAGCCAAAGCTGAGAGAATGTTGTCCAGTCATCGCTTATTTGAACACTCTCTTAATTCGACATGTAGACTTTCCTATTTTGAAATTTTAAAATATTTTAAATTTGCTTACCTTTGTAATAATTATTTGGAGTCTCTCTCTCTCTCTCTCTCACTCTCTCTCTCACACACACACACAATTTGATTTGAATTTCTTCTTTCTATTTGAAATTCAACCAATTATACATATTTTCCATTTCTTTCTCTTCAATGTTAACATGTCCGCTCAAAAATTTTATTTCTATCTTTACAATTCGTTTAATTTTTAAATTTTGACAAAAGTAATTTTTTATATATTCTTTTTTAATCTTAATCTTTTTTATTTTTTAGAGAAACACATTATTCTCTATCAGTTTTTCTATTAAACTACTATAATCTCCTTTTTATTTCATTACAAGTTTATATATAGTTTACGCTCCTTTTTTTTCAATCATTTATTATATATTGTTACTATTTTTTGTTTTAAGTAATACAACCTCAAAATACGGATTATTTTTATTGCTATTATCACTGCAATTGCTATTAGTTAGGAGAAACTATTTTCATTATTTTATACACTATTTTTCATTTTCATTTGTTACTAAAAACTAACAGTTATTCCTCAAGTTTATTTCTAGCGATAAAAATTGGTAAGAGAACTCCTTTAAAAAGATAAGAAATAAATTTTTAATTATCTTATTGCCACTACCAATTTTGTAATTGTTATTAAGCATACAAATACGAGATCTCTCAACAAGTATTTTGATAGTTGTTGTTTCCGTGTGCAATGCACGGGATCAAAACTAGTAATTGATGATGGTGGACACTTGTCTCTTCTCACTTATGCAGTTTTTCCTCTTTAGAAGCACTTTTGGAAAATTGACAATTAAAAGACCTTACAATATTGCCTTGACGACCACATGACATCTGCTTGCTTTTGTACGGAATCTAGGCCGAATCGTCATTGTTTCATGGTGTAAACCACCTACATCGATCTCCGGCAAGTTTTATCTCTTGTCGAACGTCAGTAAGTTTATGCAAACGATGGCGGTGGCTATATATAAGTTCGCACCTTGCAATCTCTCGGTTAGGTTGCTTCATGCTTGCCAATAAAAGATGCAGCAGTACCGAGAGAGTTTTACCTAATAAGAAGAATGAGGGCCGTGGTTTGGAACTAAAATCTAACAAAGTCTATATATATATTCTGCGTGTCTAAAAGAGCTCATAATTTTACAGACAAACTTGAAGGGGAGACAGTGTTGGTTGTGGGAGGAAAAGAAAGAAATATATATCGACGAAGCTAAAAAGGAAAAAACACCACTCAGCACGCAACAGTTAAAAGGCGATTGAGATGGTGTTTGGGATTGATTTTATAGCGGTCAAGCCTTTGTGGAACAGGGTTCATGGAATTCCTTGCACCAGTAAAGAGCAACTGTTAGCATTAGTCTAGCAAAATGGGAACACAAAAGGAACCCACGAAGAACCAGGCACCCCACTGCCTATATATATTGCAGAACCCTCAACTCCTTCCATGCATGGATTGCTTTCGGTTCCACCTTCTTACTTCCTCTAGAGATTTAGAGCTTGTGTTACTGTACACTTGACTTCATGAAGCTTCATCTCCAACATATCTTCACTTCTATTTGTGTAAGTCCAGTAATTCACAAAAGTCCTGAAAGTATATGCACTAGTATAAGTTTCTTTTAAAATATTTTTCTATATTTATTTTGTATTTTTCCAATTTTTCATCAGGTAGCACTTGTAGCTGGCCATGCAGTTGGTGATGATAACTTGAGCTGCATAGACAGGGAGAGACAAGCACTCCTAAAGATTAAGCAAGGTCTTATTGATGACTACAGTCATCTCAGTTCATGGGGAAACGAAGAGGATAAGAAAAACTGTTGTAAATGGAGAGGAGTCTCTTGTAGCAACCAAACAGGTCATGTTACCTCTCTTGATCTTCGCGGCACTTGCACTCCCTTCGATACTTCTTACCTACCTCTCAGAGGTAATATCAGCTCTTCACTGCTTGAACTGAAGCATTTGAATTATCTTGACCTTAGTTGCAATGATTTTGGAAGGAACCGCGTGCCAGAATTCATTGGCTCGCTCATCGAATTAAGATATCTGAATCTCACCTATGCTGGTTATGTTGGTACTGTCCCCGATCAGCTTGGGAACCTTACCAACTTGCAGTTTCTTGATCTCCGTTCCAATTACCATCTGGATGCCAAAAGCCTGGAGTGGCTTTCTCATCTTTCCTTATTAAGATACCTAGACTTGAGCGAAATGGACCTAAGTAAAGCAACCGATTGGCTGCAAGCTATATTTAAGCTCCCTTTGCTTATAGAATTGCACTTGAGTTCATGTCAACTCGTTCCTCCACCCCTGCTACTTCCTCTAACAAATTCCACTTTAAAGTCTCTCGCGGTCATTGATCTATCTGCTAATTATCTGACTTCTTCATCATTATATTATTGGCTGTTCAACATCAGTAGTACCCTTGTTAAAGTTGAACTCTCCGTTAACAACTTACAAGGTCCAATTCCTGGTGATTTTGGAAACATGAAATTCCTCCAGTATCTTGGTCTTGGTGCAAATATTTTTGAAGGAGGAGTTCCAAATCCCTTTGGGAACTTAAGTCGTTTACAGTATTTGGATCTTTCTCTCAATGAGCTGAATCAAGATCTTCCTACCATTGTTAGGAACTTGTCTGGGCCCGTGCAGAAGCCGCTCGTATATCTTGATTTTGGATGGAATAGAAAAATTACTGGTTTATTGCCTGATGTGACAGAGTTCTCATCCTTGAGGTTTCTGAACCTTCGGGATAACAAGTTGAGTGGGTCTATCCCAAAAAGTTATGGGCAACTCCCTGTTCTTTTTGTTCTAGATTTGGGATGGAACCAAATTGAAGGGCCAGTGCCAGATTTCACATCATCATTGTCGCTGAAAGAATTATATCTTCAAGGCAATAAGTTGAACGGAACATCTCTCGGGACAAGTATTGCAGGCCTTTCCAGTCTTCTGGTCTTGGATGTTTCTACAAATTCTTTGGATGGTGTGGTTTCTGAAGCCGACATGTCAAAGCTTTCGCAATTGCTATATCTGGACCTATCATCAAACTCACTGAGTTTAGAATTTAGCTCAGAATGGGTTCCACCATTTCAACTTGATGTTATAAGACTTGGAGGCTGCAAGCTCCAGTCCCATTTTCCTCGATGGCTTCAAACTCAAACAAACGTTTCTATGATTGACATATCTCGCGCAGGAATTCTGGATACCATCCCTGACTGGTTTTGGGACCATTCTCACAGAATAGAACATCTCAATTTCTCGCACAACCAAATCTACGGCGTCCTTCCTGATCTGTCATCAAAGTTTTCTGAAGTTTTTGCAAGCATATATCTTGGCTTCAACAATTTCAGTGGTCCCATACCACTTTTCCCTTCCAATCTAACGGCCCTAGATCTCTCAAAGAATTCGTTTTCAGGTCCAGTTTCGTTCTTGTGCAATCCTACTCCTTTCCTGACCTATCTTGACCTCTCAGATAACCTCTTATCAGGAGAACTTCCTGATTGCTGGAAAAGCTTTGGCAAATTATCAATTCTTAACATGGCTAACAATAACTTGTCAGGAAAAGTACCCATCTCGATGGGCTCACTGAGTGCTGTTGAGACGATACATTTAAGAAACAATCATCTGGTGGGGAAGTTGCCCAAGTCCTTGAAGAACTGCACAAACTTGATGTTCATTGATCTCGGGCAAAACAGATTAACTGGTAAAATACCAGCGTGGATAGGAAATAAACTATCGGATTTGGTTTTTCTTAGCTTGAGTTCAAATGAGTTCTATGGCAACATACCCTTAAACATATGTCGCCTGGCACGTATGCAAATCCTGGACCTCTCTCTAAACAATATTTCGGGAAATATACCAGAATGCCTCGGTAACTTCACTGCCATGGCTTCAGAAGAGAGCTCATCTCTAACCATTACCCATTCGTTCGATTCGTATTTTTACCCATACTTCGACACGGCATTACTGGTGTGGAAAGGGAGGGAGTTTGAGTACAAAAATACCCTGGGACTTGTGAAGAGCATTGACCTTTCAAGCAACAAGTTAGTCGGAGAGATCCCTTTCACACTCCCGAGTCTCGCAGGTCTGGTAGCCCTGAACCTCTCAAGAAACAACTTATCAGGACTCATTTCTCCAAACATGGGCCGGTTGGGGTCACTTAACTTTCTTGATTTGTCAAGAAACGGGCTTTCTGGTGGTATTCCCATCGCCCTTTCTCAACTAAGTCACCTTGGCGTCTTGGACTTGTCATACAACTTCTTGTCAGGCAGAATCCCAGAAAGCAATCATTTGCAAACATTCGAAGCGTCATCATTCGCTGGAAATGCTGGACTTTGTGGCCGCCCACTTCCGAGGAGCTGCCCTGGGGATGACGTGCCTGGTGGCGGTGATAACACAGGCAATCGCGACAGTGAGGATAAGCTCATAGACACAGGTTTTTATGTTAGTTTGGGGGTTGGATTCATTGTTGGATTCTGGGGATTCTGTGGCAGCTTAATACTTAGTAGTTCCTGGAGATATGCCTTCTTCAAGCCAGTGACCAGCATAGAAGACTGGTTGTACGTGAGAATAGCAACGACCTGGGCCAGGTTATGGAGATGACTTCCAACACAGATAGTACATGTTCTTCTTTGTATCACTTCGCAGACAGCAAATTAGCTCAACTTTTCCTTGTCTCGTACATCTTCTTTCGCTTTTTTCTTTAGTTTGCTGCTTTGTTGCTTATTACAACCAGAGTTGTTTATGCAACAATAATGAAGCTATAATTGTCAGTACAGTTATTTATATTTTTGGAGTCCAAAGAACTGCACCGTTTGTGTGTGTTGGTAACTACCTTCACCTTAATCTCCATATTATCCTCCACAAGCCACGTTTTTTATTTTCCTCGTGATACTTCTTGGCAAAGAACACCGTAAGGCTTCAATTGAGTTATCTATCTATACCACTGTCTTTATTAAACGGGAGCAGCAGTAAAGTAGTCTACTCAATATGGGATTAACAGAAATAATTTCACTAACCATGTAAACTCTGGTCACGTGTGAACTCTTTTCAACCAATATTCCAAACAAGAGATTCTAAAATTATGATCCACTAAGCACCATCAACACTCTTTTGTAGCTTTCCTCCGGTGAACCATTTGAGCTTTCTTTTTTTTTTTTTTTTCCCCGGTGAAATGCGATTTGAAAAACCAATCACCGTTCTACAATTACAGACTATTTTAACATTCGTCTACTCCCTCAAACATTTGGGGGCTTCCATTGCCATATGCACCAAAGCTCGACACTGCAGGCAATGACCAGCCATTCTTCAGCTAATCAGGCTCTGTTACCTGCGAGTTAAGGTTTCCGGCAATATGGGCTTGGTTTTTAACTTGGTACAAGGTAATGCTATAGTTTACTTCCATGAATCTCCAAATGTATACATCAAATCCCTTTAAAAGTGATGTTGTGGAACAAATTTTCGGATCCCACATTGACAAATCGAGGCAAAGTCTGCAGCCATCCACTCTCCTCAAGATGCACCTTTAGCAATCAAACTCGTGAACAAGTCTCGTGGTGGCTAAAGCATACACTAGCTCATTTGTGCAACAGACTGGCGCAATGTGGGAGCGCCCGACCATCAGACTTCCATCAACTGGGGACCAGATGTTGTGGAACAAAATCTCCGAGTCCCACATCACGCAATCCTCTACTCTCCTCACGAGACATCTTTTTGAGGGTTGCAGAACAAACCTTAAGGCCAAAGCGGATAATACCTCGTGTGCACATTCTTCAAGACAGGTGCCAATGTTGTCCTTGAGTCATTATCTGATATAGAAGCTCTACAAACGACGGGTCAAAAAATCTGAGGGTGGATGTAGGTTTGCACAAGAGTGGAGGAAGAGCCTGAAAAAATTGTCATCAGTACTTCTGGAATAAAGAAGCAAACTAATGAATAACCTATCTCTGTAAGTGAAAAAGTCCAACCGCAACTGCCAACTCACAGGGACCAAATGGCAAATTCTCGAATTCAAATGGGGATTTGTAGTCTTCAAAAAATCAAGGGCCAAAACACTAAAAAGGATACCTTATTTAAGAAACCCTTCATAAGAACTAAATCCTTGGCCTCATCTGCCTCTCGTAGAGGGCTGTTTCCTTCCTAGAGTGGCTACATTATGTATTCCTGCCGATGGAACTCTCCTCCCCTCCTTGGCACTTGGGAACTTCCTTAAAACTGCTGCAATTTATTTGTATTTTTCTTTACCTCTATACATGTTAGTTTGGGCCACAAGGCCGGATCCTCGTGGTTGCTGGGAATTTTCTTCCCAAAAGTAGTTCTTCTATTTTAACCAAAAGGTTGGGACAAAGTACAAGAATATCAACTTTACTCGAACCCTGAGACTAAGATCACTCCTACTCAAAGTCCATGGCTGAGATGGAGAATAAATAATCTAGGAGATATGGAAAAACCAAGGCTGTAACAACGCCCTAAAGGCCTAAACAACCAAATCTCAAAGAAACCAGTAACAACACTAGACCCAAGAACCCTACTGCCTCCCAAAGAAAAACACGATACAACACGCCAAAGAATCATGGTAACATGCAGGAACAAAACTAAAGATCGACAGTAAAACACGTATAAGATGCAGTCATGCAACAACAACAAACAACAAATAGCAAAAGTCTCTACCTGGAGTATGCCTGAACAGCTGAACTTCATCAGCCGCACACTAATCAACACAACTTGTTCGAGTCCACCAGTCTCCCTATGCTCCCAAAATCAAAATCTCTCATTTCCCGGAGCTTGACGCATCTCTTCCTTCGTCAACCAGTTGCATATTGTCACATTCTGTCATTAAATGGTTCTTTTTAGATAACATTTAATTTCCGCTTACCCGTGAGAAACTGATTTCTTCGTTAGATATCCAAAATGTTCAGATAGCAGGATATATTGTTCTCTTCCATGCAATCATTAAATCATATAGACTTTCTTGATTGCATTGCAACTCCAACCGCAATAAAGAAAAAGTTAAATACAACCATGATACCACGTTCATGGATGAGACCACAACTTGCAACGACTTAATAGGATCTAGCAATGACCAGATGATACTTAACAGCAAGCCGCATCTGCGCACATCAGCGCCAAGCATGTACCCTGCCATCAGGCTCAACTTCACAGTGAAGCAGCCAACCAACAACCAAAATACCACCACGACTAGAGACGATCACAGCCACCACTCTTTGGCCATGCGCACCTCCGAGCACGATGACTTAACCAACATCATCACTGAATCAAAGCACAAGAACAGACCACAAAAATCCAAGGATGGAGCAAAACCAGCACCACAGCCAACTATTGATTGATCTGAAAAGGGGGAGGTAGAACCTAACTCGGGGGGGGGGGGGGGAGAGGGAAGGAAGAAGAGAAGTCTTACCCAAACTGAACCCACCAATCCACCATCAGCACCTCAAAATAGCCTCACCAATTGTTGTTGAGAATGCGATTTGCTTCCGTATGTGATACAGGTACGAGTGCATAGTACGTCGATTATTTGATAGGCAGTATGTTGGGATGCTATATAGGTTCACAATAAGCTGGGATCGCCTGTATGGAACGCTTTGGTAGGATATATACACCTAGTACACGGATATATCTTACATGCATTTGCCAAAAAAAGTACAACTTGTAATATAGAACCTTTTGCATAGAAGGTCCAAAACATGAACATGGAGTTTATAGCAGGTCAGAAGCAAGAAATAAAAAGAATGAAATATACGTATTATGATTGATTAATTGTTGCGACAAGTAATATAACCATGGATTGTATTCCTTTTATTTATTGAGGAAAAATCTTGGTCTGCCTATAATCTCGCTCTCAAAGGACTCCCTATAATGGTAAAAAAGAATTTTTCAGAAAGTGAACATTTCACATCCCTAAATTAATGCCCTCAACTATGTAATTCAAAGGGGACTCTCTATAATGGGAAAAATATTTTTTTTAAAAGTGAACATTTCACATCCTTAAATTACTGCCCTGAACTAGGTCATTCAATCGTGTCGCTCTCCCTCTTGAGTGAGAGGGAGGGAGGGACGGAGGGAGAGTACTTACCCACCTAAGGGGCGAATGGAGGACTCGAAATGGAATCTCTATATCCCCCCCCCCCCCCCCCCCACCCCATTCCCCTTCCTTCTAAAATAAGTTTAGGTATGGAACCGTAAAATTGTCGAAAAACCATTTCAAATACTCAAATTGAGTTATTTGGAATATTGAAAAAAGGAATTGAAATTGAAGTTCGTCCGATTTGACTGGATTTGATTCTATAGTGATAAATCTCATGAGATTCGGTCAAATTTCATGGGATTTAATTTCATATGAAGTTAACAGAATTTTTTATCCTATTTTACCCTTCTCTTAATCTGTTCAACCTATGAACCCACCAACACTATCACCACCATTTTTATCGCCGCCGCAGCTGCCAAACCACCTTCATTGCCACCGCTACCAATACCTCCGCAACCACTATTACCGTCACTAGACTGCTACACCACCACACTACTATCATCCGCACACCATCGCCACCAGTCACCACTGCTACCACTGCTGTGCTACATTGCCACCATAAGCAGCACCTACCCCTAGACCGCCACCATCGCCATCGCCACCACACTATTATCATCACCACCACCACCATCATCAATTCCACCGCCACCACCATTGTTGTTACCATCGTCACCAACACTATCATTAGTAACACTCTAATGCCACCACCAACACACCATTGTTACAAATTCCTAGAACCCCCCCACCCCCCCCCCCCCCCCCACCCCCCCAACCCCCCCGCCCCCCACCCCCACCCCCACCGCCATTGACGGTAAACCACCAACAATGGGTTGTCACCATTAGCACTAGTTGTCACCAACACTACCACGAGTGATGACCTCGCACTACAAGCACCACAGCCACCATTACTAACATTAGACCGCCCCACGAACAACAACAACGTGACACCACCACCACGGCCGCTGCCAACACCATAACTACTGTCATAGCACTACCAGTGGGTATGCCCTAATACGACCACGACTATAATTAATATCACTAGACCACCCACCACGCTGCTATTGATGCCACACCATCACCACCACCCTCACCACTTCCGACATCAATGCCGCTACACCACCATTTACATTGCGGCTATAACTTGCACACCATTGCCACGATTAGCTGCCGTGAGCACATGTGAGTGAAACCACTTAGCAAAAAGCTCAGGTTATAATAGTCTAAAATGTATTAACTCCCCATTCTTCTGTTCAGCAAACACGAGGTAGGAATTACGTAATTTTTAATCCAATTTGTTCTAAACAAGGACAAATAAAGTGAATTCCAAATATAATTCCCAAATTGAAATCCAAATTTTGAAAGAATTGGTTCTAAAGTGTAAGTATTACTAAGTATCTTAGAAAGGAAACTTTTACAAGCCAAATTAGTACATTTTTTAACTTTGCAATTAACCCTGACATGACATAATTAACTTCTTCAAATGCACCATCTTCTCCATCTAATAGAACAAAACATACAGCCTACAACTCTTATTCTATCTCTTTATCACCTTTGCATATTTTGGGGTACTTGCTAGGGTAACCATGAAACCGGTAACACTGCACCTCGAATGTGTGTGTTTGTTGTGTATGTGTGTGTGTTGGGGGGGGGGGGGGTAAGATGATGAAGTTACTGAAGAAGAAATTGAGAAAGATCAAAAGTAAAAGCTTCGTGGCTACGGCTATCAGAGTCGGCGAACGAGGAGAGACAACGGATCAGCAACCCTGGCACACCAATCATATACCCACCTCCTAAAGAAGCGCCCGGAACACATACATACTAAGGAGCATGCAAACCAGGCACCTTAAATAAGAAGAAACTCTAGCTAAAACAACACTTTTGAACAAGAATGCACCACCATAGGATACGAAGAGCAGCTGCGGTGGCGGCAATCTGAATACGTTGGTGGGGTTTTTCTTAAGGAGAAACTTAAAAGAAAAACTGAAATCTGAAATCCTTTGTGTAATAATTTTCATACCTTCTACCTATCCTCCCAAGTAAAGAACACTTTTCAGGGTAAACCCTAATGCATCAAAGGTATTCAAGCAAAAACACCATATTTTCAGTTTGCTTCAAATTTACTTGTTAACAGCCTCTAGCTCGATAACCTTACTAGCAGGGCCATACTTTCCTTTTCTTCAGAGGCATTGGCTGCATTAGCATTTTCAGTTAACATGCGCCTTTTTTTCTCCACTTGAAACTCAATATCATAAATAAAGCATCATTCTTAAACTCACCATCCGAATTTTGATTCCACTGGGTAGGCATGTCAATTTCATTGCTGTGGACAAGGAGAAGATCAACCACACCAACTTCCAAGTCAACGCTACAAGAAACTCCAGCCATTTGTAAATTTCTCTTTTGCCGTACACAGGTTTCAGATTTTTAGAGATGAATGAAATAGGTCAACAATTTCATGTATCCAGGTAATGATATGGCTACTATTGCTCCAAATTCAACCCAAGGTGCATGAAGATCATTTAAGGCAAACACAAAGCTGGACTCTCGACACACCACTTCGAGTTTTCCACCATAAAGAAGCTAAATGGTTTGCGTCTTTGGAGGCGGCAAAAGCTTCTTTGATGGGCTAACCTTTTCAAGGGATTTGTAGGTAAGAGCTTGATAGTTTTCTCCCAGTGCTTAAAAATGTATGTGTTGTCTCGCCCGTGATGCTCAACTTCCAAGTCATAAAGCCAAGTGCGTCCAAGTAAGATAGGAGCAACATCCATGGGAAGAATGTCAACCAAACTTTAGCCAATAGGCACCCATCTAGAGGGTACTAAACACCGCTGTGAAACTGAAAGAGGGATCATATCAACCCATGCAACTTGAAATGGTGTAGGGTGGGGTTCAGGTTGTAGCTTCATTTTGGTGACAACTCGCTTACAGATCACACTCATTGCACTACCACGTCAATGACGAGTTTCCAAACGGCGTGCTCCGAAGGTATACATAAGATGCGTCGCATTACGTTGAATTTAGACGTGTTATCAACCCAAACATACTAACATTCTTCCTCTTAATCATGTTGAGGACCCATGCCTTGACAATATCGTCTTCCTTCCGGTTAGCCTCCATCTATGGATATAGTGCGATGAGGACCACGACTGGCTGCAGAAGAAGTGTAAACAGCGAGCCTTGCTCGTACTACACCGGCTGCAAAAGAAGCGCTAGATTGAGTGACAGATGGGAAGGAGCAGATCATGCAGATCACTGCGAAGAATGAAACAGGAAAGAAGTTCCTCCGGAAGGAGTGATTGATCGAGGGGCTGAAAACCTAAGGGACTTCTAAAGGGGGATAAGGCCTTACAGAAGGCACTCTGAATGGACGCTAAGGCTCGTGAAGGCAAACGTCCCTCTATATCTCGGGCTTTAAGATAAGGCGATTAACTCAGACCCAAGGCACTTCAGGTATCGCACATCACACAGATAAGCTCCTCGAATCGAGACATATACTCAGTTTCCCCCACAGTTTATCCTAGTTGCATCATCTCAGAATGCATTTCTTGAGCGCAGTAAGTGGGGAGGTGAGGGAATCCTCAACTCCAAGCCATAGCGTGAAGCCCCAACTAATTAAATCTTAGGAAAGGTAATGCACTCAGCGTCTCGTGAGAGATAAAGGACAAAGTACGACTAACCAAAAAGAAAAATGACCAGCGTCGAGACGACCATCAAAGCTAGGTGCATCGAGTTTGACACGGCAAGTAGCATCTTCAAAGCCATCCAATTGGTAACGGGGCTCATGATCATCCCTATGGTTATGAATTTCACCCGTACTCGAATTTTGAACATGATGGTCCAAAGAGTTCTCCAATTTAGAAAACAGTGCCCTGTTGGAGTGGTAAAATGGCCGGACCGGTTATCCTAAAGACCAAGAGGAATAGGTTCATCAGTGTCTCCATGCTGCTCGTATCTCCTGAGGGAAGTATGGATTTGGTAGAGGCGTTCCGCCAAATGAGTTGACAACATTGTGACATTTTCTCAAAGAAACACCACATAATCATGAAGGGTTTGGAATCTCTCATCGACAATCTTATCACTCGCACTAACCACGATGCAAATGCGCAAATCCATCTAGAAATGATAAAGTGAAAACTTTAAACTAATGAAAATGGTTCAACTAGAAACTAAAGAGATATAAAAACTATGATGTTTTGCTAGCATACCAAGGTAGTTGCCAAACATGAAATATAGGGTAAGGAAAAATCGTAAGGGGTAGGTTTAATTGGTATGGGTCAAGTTTGAGACCCATAGCAATTCAGCACTTGCTCTAACTAACCAACAAATATAAGATGAAGCATAGTTCAAGGCGTACCCTTGCGAGGCAATTTTAAACACACCACTGAATGCACTGATGGAAAAAGAAAATTTGTCATTTATTTTTTCTTTCTTTCTTTCTTTTTATAACGGTTGGTCTATTTGTTTCGGGAGCAATACTCCTTAGCAAGCAGCTGAATATCGAGTTGGCTTGGGTCTACGAACTGTGAGGTAAATCGTGAATGGAAAGGTGAGATCGACAATACTTCAGAGACATTTGACATGGTGACGACCACTGCAGCAACGACGCACGAATGCTAGGACGTGAGCAAGGTGGATGGCAGCAACATCATCTATTGGTGCACGATGATGGCAGAAAGGCAACTACTTTGTGGTGGCACGCGATCGTGAGGTGGAGGTTAGGTCTCGACAACAAAGATTTGGCGGATCGATGGGGAATGGCACCAAGGGATGCAGTGGCAGTTGAGTTCAGCGGTGTTGTTGGCAATGACAGCTGAAAGTTGGAGAGGCGGTCACTGTTGGTTACGGGGAAGGATATTTTTCTTTTAACAGTGGCATGGACTCGATATGACTGTCAAAGTCAAATATGTGTCCGAGTGATGGATTCGTCTAATTTTCAAATGCAAGACACGAGGACATGGCTAATTACTCCTATAAATTGTTATTTCTAGTTATTCCTTAGTTATAATGGTGTTTTATGGTGCAAATTGCTCAAGATCAGAACAAAGTGCAGTCAGCTTATTCACTACAAAATTGGTGATGGAAAGAATACTTGGTTATGGAAGGATAGATGGATTAATGAGCATACGTTGGTTGAATTGTTTGGACAAAGGGCAGTCTATGACTCTGGTCTTCAGGAGAATGCAAAGGTATGTGATATCATACAAGGGGGGGATTGGAAACCACTACTGAATAGATCACAGGAGCTAAAAACTATAAACTCTATGGTGATCAACTTTCAAAAACCAAATCTAGAAGTCTCGGACCAATGTCAATGGAGAATGACCAAAAATGGACAGTTTACCATCAAATCAGCTTGGGAGGCATTCAGGAGGCATGGGGTTTGTGATGCATTATGGAATTTCATAAGGTTCACAGGCAATATCCCTAGATGTGCAATAATGCTATGGATATTAAGTAAAGGAGGGCTCAGAACCAAAGCAAAATTGAAAGCATGGGGTATACTACAGGATAACCAATGTGTAATGTGTATGAAAAGTGAGGAAACTGAAGATCACTTGTTCACTCAATGCCCTTTTGCAGCAGAGCTATGGCATATTGTTTTTGGAAAACTGCAGATACAAGTCAATTTACAATCATGGGAGCAATTTAGCTCCTTTGTAGCACAGAAGTTTAAGGGAAAAAGCTTTCAAAGTAAACTGGGAAGACTGAGGCCATGTTTGACGCTCCCAAAAAAAAAATTTGTCAAACAGAGCCTGAGTGTGGCTGCTACTGTCTATGGCATTTGGCAAGAGAGAAATACAAGAATCTTTGAAAGGAAACAAACCAATATTCAAGGATGTATTTTTGTTATTCAGCAATGGATCAAGTTCAGAGTGTATAGCTGGCCAAGAGTTCCAGCAACATCAAGGAATAAAAACCTGTGCAGTGTATGGGATTTGGATGTAGATAAGCTGTTGGAGGTTTAGTTGTATATGTGAGGAATATGTATACAGAGCGAGTCAGGCAATGTAAGATTGATAAACAGGGCTGTAATTGTTCATAATGCAATACAAAGGACATTTTGACCAAAATAAATAAATAAATAATGGTGTTTTATGTGACGCAATTGTTTTGCTTTAAAACTTATATCATCTCAAAGCAACAGCTAACTAAAAGAAACACTATGAGATAGTGTCATAGCAGCATATCCGACACGGGTACTTCATGCATTTTGAAGAGTCCATGTAATGTGGTGGGTATATGGTTTTGACAATGATGGGTGTATTGTTTTGACAATGTTATTGACAGCACTAGTGGTGAAAATTTGTTGTTGATTGTTACTAAAAAAGCTGGGGATGGATTGGGGTTTGCTCTAGATACCACTTGATGTGAAACTAGCAGGGCATAAATAAGAGGAGGGAAAATCAGGATAACTGAAAGGGACGAATAGAAGGTTTATAATCAATTCATAACAAGATATCCATTCTGTTGCAGGAGGGGATCCTTTCATTGGACAAAGATACAGCTTAACAAAGAAAAAGATCAATCAACTCCTAATTGATTCAATCGGATCATAACTGATCTGATTGAATCTTATATTTCAGTTAAATACTGAAATATGAAATCCCTAATTTATCTCTAGCCTAAAATAAACGTAAACGAAATCAAGCATGTGGATAGGCTTGGATTTTCAAGAATAAGTCTGCCAAGTCCTCTGATTACGCCACGTTGTGTTCCTGTAAAGAAGCATTCTAGTTTTGAATCTCCTAACGCTGAATAACTAGTAGTGTTAATAAATTTCAATGCACTAATCAGAGATTTGTGCAAACAACCGAGAATATTGTGTATAAGTACTGTACTTTGTCAATTTTCTGTACTAAAATTATTCTACCAACAGGATAATTTGATTTTGTGGAAGTTTTCATCTACTCCAAGTAAAGGATAGGGTTCTCGTAGATGATTGTGAAGGACAGACTACAGGAGATTAACAGCTAATGGAAAAAACTAGAGTTTGATTAAACTGAACCTTTTTTGACCCACAACTTCGTTGTCTTAGGAGTCCTCATTTCATTACTTTGCTGATTGCCCTGCATCAGGCTAACAGTTGACATAGTACCCACACAAGCTAGAGATGCCTTCATTTAAAGGCATTTTCATCTATAAACTAGTGGCAGACTAAGAAAAGGCAATGTTTGTTGAGTGACTCAAGAGAAGCATTTTCAACTATATGCACATATTGAATGTTGGGGGTTCTAGCATCTCTTAGGATTTACATGTGAATTTTGACGAAAGCTGGTCTATGTCTCACCCTTAGATGCATTATTGAAGCTTATATTGAAGCTGGTGCAATAGTTTGTATAAGCTTTTGCATGCGAAGAACGAATCAAGCGGCCAAATAGAGGAAAAAGCATAATTACACCTTCTACTGACTGTCAATCATTGCACTAGCTTCTGTAATTCTACGATAGTCAAGGAGGCCAAACTTGAGTGAGAGGAGAAAGTTTAAAATTTTCAGCATGGAAGTTTCAGATAACAAATAAGCCACACTCCGTGACACAAAGATATGAAAAATATTCTTTGTGAACTAACCATACGTCAGATTCTATTATACTAATAACCATTTATAATAGGAGAACACACCCTAAACATCAAAACTACTTAACTACCCATACACAATAAAGTCGCTTTCTTTGACTATATACCTTTTCTACTCAACTGTTCTCGAATAATTTACTCTACATGTGTGAAATTTTACACTGAACGGCATAAATCTTGAAGAATTATATGCAATGTCTAAGCATGAGATACTGGCCTACTATTTTTGACTCTGAGGACTTTGTTTTTGACAAACAAAGTGTGCCAATGTAATGAAAAGAACTCAAATAGCAATCAAGATGTCCTTTCTTTATAAAGCTTGAGCTTGATAAGTAACACCATACCTGTGTATGTCACCAGTTCATTTTGACAACTTGGTCTTCATGTAATGTCAATGGCATATTTTTATAAAAATCAAGTGATCCCAAGAAACTGCTGAAGCAAAGCCTTCCTTGAATGATTTAACCTATTAGTAGACAGCAAATTAACTAATGAAGATGCATTAGATGCAGTGGCTGAGAGACCTCTATCATTCATTTTTTCAAGAGTTCGCACTGCCCCTGCTATCTCATTGGTTTGGAGAAAGCCCTGCAAAACAATATTGTAGCTATAACCATGTGGCGCGGAGCCCGATTCTTCCATCTTCTCGAGAAACTCACTTGCTTCATTTAGTTTCCCCTCTTTACGGAATCCATTGATTATTATATGGTATGTACGAAGATTGGGCTGTAATCCTTTGGCTGAGAGACTTGCAAATAGTTCAATTGCCGCATTAAGTTTCCCGGCTATGCACATACCTTCAATGAGGCTATTGTAAATCGCAATATTAGGAACCAGTGCTGTATCTTTAAATGTTTCAAACAATGCCAAGGCCTCATCAAACCGGTGACTTTTACATAGGTAATCTATCAAATTAGAGTAGGTAAAGAGATCCGGGATCAGGCCGTAAGATCGCATCTCATCAAGAAGAGCAATCGCATCCTTAGGCCTTGCTGCCTGCAACATGCCTCCAATAAGTGTGGTATATGTCGCAACATTTGGGGACAACTCCTTGTGGCGAATTTCCTTAAAAATTCTTAAGGCCTCATCTACCCTTTCACTTGTGCAATAGCCACTTATCAAGATGTTATAGCTAGAAATATTAGGTGAACAACCCAAGTCAATCAACGCATCAAGTACACGCTGTGCTTCATCCATCTGGCCTTTCAAGCAGTACCTGTCCACTAGCGCATTGTGTATCACAGTAGTCGGCTTCTCACCTCCTTTGATCATTAATTTAGTGACATATTGCGCTTCTGCTGCCATCCCTTCTTTACAACAGGTACCAAGTAAGACATAAAAGGTTTGTACATCAGGTGAGATATTTTTATCGACCATGTCATTAAACAAACTATTAGCTTCTTCCCATCGACCTGCATTGCATACGCCTTGAATCAAGGAGGTGTATGTGACAACATTAGGAGCAACACCCTTGCTAATCATTTCTGAGAACAGCTCCAAGGCCTCTGTCACTAGCCTGTCCTTGCAAAGACCGTCTATGACGGTACTATAGTGCACTACCCCAGGTCGACAGTCACTTATTCCCTCCATCTTTCGAAGCAATCCAACAGCAGCGAGGGTATTGCCCGCTTTGCACAGTCCGTTAATCAAGGTCCCGCAGGTAATTACGTTAGGTTGAAACCCTCTCTCCACTAATTCGTCGAAAAACTTGACCGCTCCCACAACATCACCACGAAGACACAGTCCCTTCATCAGAGAAGTGAAGGTTATGCAGTTAGGCCGGTAACCCAGCTTAACAATTTGCCCCAAAAGAGAGAAAGCATAACCCAAAGTATTCAAGTGGCAAAAGCAATTGATGGCAATGGTGAATGTAGCAACATCATGCACTCCTAACAAATGTAACCGACGAAAAAGAATAATAGCATGGGGGTAGTGCTTGTTTCTGGCGATTTCGCCTAACAACTTGTTGAATTCAACAACTGAGGGAAGGGGTTGCCGTTGAACCATGCCATCAAAAGAACATAATGAGTTCTCGAGGCTAGATTTCCTAATATTATTGGTACTGAAACTACTTCTGTGGGTAAGATTTGGGAGAAACATAAATGGGCAATAAAGCAAGCACGTTGGAGTACCATTGTCGCAGTTCTTCAATGTATCGGCAACAGCAGCGTATCCATTTCTCACGACCCTCATGGATTTTGTTTGCAGAGTGCCGAAAACTTGCTGGATCCTTGAACACCCACATCAAGGATGAGTTAAATCATCAAAACCAAGACGAGAAACATCAGGATCCCAGATGGGTCGTCGAGAATTCCGAATTTCAAGCATTGAATTGCTTCAAAGCAAGAGAGGACAGAGGCTGTAGTGAGGTTCTATATTCCAATGTAGGCTTTCAGTGGAATCGACGGAAATGGGTTCTTATTGACTTTAAAAACATTTTAAGCTTTTAATAACCTTATATCTAGACTAGAAGAGTTGCTAAAACAAACGAGTAAAAGAAATTTCATCAACTGGGAAAAACCGGAAGAAGTTAATGATTATTTATTTTGTTCAAGTAATTCAACCCTTCTTCTGGGATTGGTAGAGCACTTTTATTTTATCCGTAGACATTGATGGTCATTCTTCATATTAACCTTGATCATTTTTGTCTCCATTTCGATGTGCGCGAGTCGTGTAAGGAATTTGTTGGTATTCGGCTGCCCGGTTCGCTCATGACGGGTCCAATTCATGAGATAATATAAAAGAGATGGGTCTATATTGGAAAGATGATGAAACAATTCAAACATTCTTCATTTCTCTCCACACCTAGCTAGATAGAGAGAAAAAAGACTTTTTGACAGTAGAAACACGAATCAGGCTTGCGTAGTCTAATCTACTGTAGAGTGTTTGATCGTGATACTCGTTGGCACGTCAAATAGCGACGAGATCCTGGGATTTAGCGTGTACGTGATTTTCCGTCCATATATTATATACGTGTTCACGTACACGCATATTTGAGTACATCTCGAACTCCTTCATTGGTATCAAAGTCTCTTAAGCTATTTTCGTACCTATGACGTGTTTATTGTGCCATCATTAACATGCTTAAATAGTAGATTTGTTTTTATTATTAAAAAGTTGTTTTTATTTGTTTAAATAGCTTGTTAGTGGCATGTTGTATATTGTATAAATTCGTTGGATGGGCTTCGTGTATGTTGTTGCATACGGATGATAGATTGTATCTGCAAATTTTGAGCATCAACGTATTTGCAAATCAAAAGATATTTTAAATTCTAGTTTGAAAAGCGAAATCTTTGGTCCAAAATCTTTTTTTTTTTTTTTTTTTTGCTCAATTTCATTTATGGATTTTGGTTTCCACCGTTAGAATCTAATCAGAAGTAGCTTTCCAACAATATAAAATTCATCAAAAATGAAATTGATTGGAGTGAGATATGAAATTTTCAAAATCTAGGATTTTGGATCATTTTTTAAAATTGGTCGAGAAAGATGAACAGTTGTCTCTTCCCCACTCTTGCTCCTATTTGTTGGTGAGTCAAAGAGTGCCTAAACGAGACCGAAAGATTTTAAGCTTACTAGCATTTTTAAAATTATGAAACAAAGAGAACTACTCTAGCCCTATCACCAATTGTTGTCGTACCAGCAGCGCATGTATACCACGTGCCATTGCGGGCGCGTGAATTTGAGATTCCTAGAAAAAAAAAAGTTGGAAGAGGAAGGGTTGTAACGCGTGTGGGTGCATGGAGAGAGAGAGGTTGCAGGCGAGACTATCTCACGCGCGACACGTGGTCTTTGGTCGGACCATTTTCTTTGAAATTCCAATTTTTTGTTTACGGATATATCCCTCTTTTATTTTTTAAATGTTTCTCGGAATTCATTTCATGGTGTTTAGAGCATTCCAAAAAAAAATTGTTAGAGGGAGTTTTTCTTGTTTCTAAAAAAAATATTTTTTCAGTTTACCCTTTTATGTTTGGCATTGGGTAATTTTGGGGTCATTTAAATCCTTTTTTCTTTGTTTTTTAGCATGATTCAGTAATTTCAAAATTACGAGAAAACCAAGAAAATGCCCGAATATTTTGTTTTTCGCTATAGAATAGTTTTTTTTTATATGATATTCTAATTATGGCATTCCCTGATAACATTCAGCACGCTTAGTTCATTTTATTATGAATTAAATGGCATAGTGATCCCTCTTTCAACTAGAATGTTTGATTTTACTTCGTTTGAAAATGCATACATGTCTAGTTGATGAATGATATTGTTTCAGGCATGCCATAGATGTCCAATTGAGTTGGAGTTAATATACTTATGCATGGAGCGCATCTGGTGCAAATGTTTATAACCCTAGGGCCACTCATTTCCTTAGACGGAGAGCGATGTGTCACCTTCCTAACAAGTCTTTTGTGAGCATATTCATAGATGGTGGTTAAAGGATTGATATTTAAAGTTCATACGATAACAACGACTCTCGAGCGGAATAGAGACCGAGGCAAACCTTTATTTCTTCCGTTAAGCTAGTGCGGCACCCTAAATTTATTTTTGAGAAATAGATTGTAATAGGTATGTCAATGATGTAACGTTTGATGTGTTTTTGTATTTGGTTGAACGGAAGGGTTTTAGAGCATAAATATCAATATGGGTTTACATCGGTGAACCCCGCCCTTTCTTTATATGGGATTCAATTTTTTTGGGCAAGGAAGTCGAACTCAATAAAAATAGCTGAAGCATATGTGCCTTAATGTGATTTCGAGCATAACAAACTTTCCTCATGCACTATGTGTAGTTATCATTATTATTATTTTTTATGATTTTAGGCGGCAAAAATAAGTTAATTGAAAATTTTGCTAGATTTAGATCCAACGTGGCTAGAAATACGTAATAACTGATAGAACTGACATTCTTGTATGACACCAATAAGATGCACCCAATTTGTAGCGATGTTGCATCTAAGAGTGTGTATGTGTCAACTTTAATTGAAATAAACTAGTAGCAATCTGACACGTGAGCAATAAATTCTAGCATTTATTTTAACTCTTTCTACTATAGGAAGTGCAAGGGTTAAATGTTGATAGCTTGGACGTTGATAGGTTCAACAAAGTTGTGCAACAATGATTTTGAGAATTAGTGCTCAGCGACTGCTAAAATCTGCTGCCTACATATTAAAAGTTTACACTAAGCCTTTGTACCCAAATGTGAGCCATAGAAAGAGATTGAATCATATGTGCCTTAGACGGCAAAGGTCAGTGGATGAGAACGTTGGTAAAATAGATAAAATCAAGCTAGCACATGAACGCTAAGTAGGATGCATGGACTGAGTCAGCTAACTTACTCCTTAACATTATTTCGCACGATAAGTTTGTTCAAAACTTGTATGCATATGATTGCTCGATCTCTCTTTAGTAGATTGAAGATTTCAGAGCAAGATGCACTAGAGAAATAAAGTACGGTAGCTGAGTATATTACATATTCTTGCTATTAACCGAGTGTTTATAAGAATAAAGCTAGCTGTAAACACCCCATATTTGTAATCCTTTTTATTTATATATAATTATTGAGCTTTATTGATAACTAATAGTATATTAAATTTAATTTATTTAACTAAGTCAAGTAGTTAATTTAGTCCTGTTGTCCAATCCAGTCTAGTCCAATTGGTTAAGTCCAGTGCAGTAGGCTAAACAAGTCCAGTTAGTTATTGTGATTGGTTGGATAATTTAGGATTATTTTTTAATTTATCTTTGATGCGTGTGATTAATCCTTGATTTACATGAAATCTGGAGATAATTCCCAAATCTGGTTTATCCCAACCATATTTTCAGAGATAATTACCGAATTAGGATGGATAATGTCCCAAAATTCCGGGGGAAACAATTAGGGTGAACCAACCGATTTGTCGAATGAACCGGCCGATTTATTGATTTTTTTTTTTCAAATTTCGAATTTTTATTAAATATTCAGTTTTATCACCAAATTACAGATTGTGGATAGTCATGCTTATCATTTCTAGCGCCCAGACCTCTATAAATAGGGTCTTTGGGTTACATTTTCAAGAACAAACTTTTTCTCCCTAGAGGTTTTATGTCATTTCTTCCTTAGAAGTGGTAGTTATCTGTTAGGTAAATTTAGCACTTCAAAATAGTCTTGAGTCAGTTGCATCACAGATTCATCATAAGGAGTTCCCAAGTGTTCTAGGCGAGGCATTCTCGAGATATATTTGTCGCTTTCTAGACTAGTTTAAATTGTAATAGTCTAAAGTGTTTTCCTTCCTCACTATCATATTTCATTTCCAATATACAAAACTATAAAAAAAAATCATTTTCATTTCTTAGTCCAAGTCTAAGACCAAAGTCGGGTCGCCTCCCATAGGCCGAAGTCGAACTATGATGATTTTCATTCCAGTTAGTCCGACCAGATACGTAGGTCATTCGACCCCCGATGTCGACTTCAAGTCAATAATCTAGAAATAAACTTAGGGTTTATTTTATTACATATTTACATATTTTGTGTTAGAAAGGCCAAAAATCAATAGAAATGAAGTAGAGAACGAAAGGGTATGGCGGTGCCTAACACCTTCCCGTTGTATAACTTAGTCCCCGAACCCATTTCTCTTACTTCAATAGATTAGCTATCCTTTGGACATTTTTGAAGTTATTTTCAATTTTTTCTTATTTTGCTGAGTTTAATTAAATAAGATTGCGACTCCCTAAAATCCTCCTTCTGGGTGATCTTTCCAAGGCGGTTCTGTAGGTCCCTAAATACACCTAGAGGGGAGTGAATAGGTGTTTTACAACTTTGAGTATGAATTTAAAAATGAGATTACAAAGTAAAGACATATATAACAGTAACAAATTTAACACAGAGATTTATACTAGTTCGGCCCCACCAGCCTACATCCAGCCCTCGAGCACTCCACACAAGGGAGACCTACTCGAGCCTTTCACTAAACCAACTAGCTTCGGGTGCTAGCTCAAACCGCAGTACAATTACCAAAACCCTTCCAAGGTTTCCAACAGATTACAAATGAAAAGAGATTTACAATTTGAATACAATAAACAAGCTCCTTCTTGAGCAGATGTTACAATGAAAATTTAAGACTAAGCCTTCTTAGGTGGGAAGATCTATATTCTTTCAAGAAGCAAACCAAGAAGCTTACAAAGAACTTTCTCAAAGCTAAACTCACTCAATAGAGAATAGATGAAAATAAGAGATTGAGATGAAAGAGTTTTTTAGGAGAAAAAAGTTCGCGCGAGAAAGGTAATAAATGCTTTCACGGACCCCCTATTTATACAAGTAAGAAATAGTGAACCGTTAGGAAGGGAAAGCCAAACAAGAAGGATTCGACTAAAATATTTTGGCTTCGACTAAAACATTTAGCTTCGACTAAAAGTGTTGGCTTCGACTGAAAGTCTTGGCTTCGACTGAAAGTCACAGCTTCGACTGAAAGTCATGATTTAGTTCTTTACTAGAATTTCTGTCAGATCTAACAAGAAGGATTCGACTAAAACATTTTGGCTTCGACTAAAACATTTAGCTTCGACTAAAAGTGTTGGCTTCGACTGAAAGTCATAGCTTCGACTGAAAGTCTTGCTTCGACTGAAAGTCTTGGCTTCGACTAAAAGTCATGATTTAGTTCTTTACTAGAATTTATGTCAGATCTTCTTAAGAAGGACTTAGAAAAGCTAACAAGAAAAAGTAGACTTCAAGTCCTTGCGTCTTCAATGTAGTCCAAGTCTTTAAATCCCGAGTCCAACCGAGTCCAAATTCAAGCTTTGTCCATATCAAGGTCTTGTCTTTGTTTGATTAAGATAAATCCTGAAAGGTTTATATTAATAATATTGTCAGATTAATGTTAGATAAGATAAGTCTGAAATCATCAAAATCACCAAGTCAACAATCTCCCCCTTTTTTATGATGACAATATTAGTTCTAACATTTATAAAGACATACTTCCCCTTAATCAGTTAACATTCACACAAGGGGATAATTAAAAGAGCATCTATCAATATTCAACAAAAGATTTAATACAGATGCACAAAGAGAATGATAGATTAATACTTGTTCTCCCCCTTTGTCAAAGCAAAAAGAGGGGCAGCCAGTGCAATAATGAATGAATAAATAAATAAAAAATGCATAAAACAAAATCTAAGGCCGGCGGCGGGGGCGGGGACGGGGGCGGCGAGCACCCTGGGCAGAAGAGGAGGGGTTAGCGGGCGGCGGAGCAGAGCGACGAGCACCTTACACAGAAGAGGAGGGATCAGCAGGCGGCGGAGCGGTTGTGGGAACTTCAACGACTTCGACGACACGAGGAGAGCGCAGCGGCGGAGGGTTGTAAGGGAGATGCGGGTTAAAGAACCATTTTTCCCTTTCGTTGCCAGTATGTTGAGAAAGAAAGATATCCGGACGAGTCACCAGAAAGCCATGAGCCTGATCGAAGATCTGATGAGCCAGATATCGGTTTTGTTCGGTCAGAATGCTCGTGGTGAGATAGGTCTGGCGACGATGACCCTGAAGGGCAGCGTCTTGCTGGCGGTGAAGATCATGATGCATCTGAGTCAAACTTTCCAGGAGTGGAGTATGATTGAGAGAGAGAGAGAGAGGAAAGGTTAGCGATAAGGTCATTGAGAAGGTTGTGAAAGTCAATTTGGTTCGAGAGAAGCTGGGCGGAAGAGTGTTGAACCGACTGCTGAAGGGCAGCAAGCTCATGAAGAAGAACAGTGTGGTTAGCGGTAAGGGAAGCAGCAAGGGTGGTTTGCGATTCAAGTATTAACTGAATTGAAGTAGAGAGACGAGAAAGAGTGTCAGAGAGGTCGGGGGTGTCAGAAGAGAGGAAGTCATCAAAATTGATATTTGAGAAGTCGTTTAGCGGGTTACTGAAGAAGGGATCAGCAGGGTGAAGAGGGGTGGGAAGAGGTGGGACCGAAGAGGAAGGGTCAGTAGGAGGGAAAGGGATAGAGCTAGATGGGTCAGTAGGTGCAGGGGGTATGAACTGAGTAGAAGGAGGTGGAGGTGGTGAAAAAGATAGGAAGGGAACAGAAGGAGGGGCTGAGGGGATTGCAGGAGCAGGGGAGGGAACAGGAGTGGGAGCAGAAATAGGAGCGGGGGCCAGAATAGTTTGGGTGTGGGAATGGTCGGTAACATTGATGCGTTCAAGAAGGACAGTGTCGGAGGTGAGATCAGAGCGAATGGCGAAACCGGCACGACGAAGAGAAGTTTCATCGAGAACATGATGACTCGAAAAAGGGATATATTCCGAGGTAGAGGTAGGCAGAGGGACATGAAAATGTTCAAAAACACGAGTTAACATGAGGCTGAAAGGAAGATTAGCAGATGATTTGTTTTTTCAGGCATTCATTACGAGCATGATAATGCCCGTAATATTTAAGGGAGAACCCCGAATGAAGTGGGTGAGAAGAATGATGTCTAAATACAAAAAAGTAGCATATGAGCCGGAACGGGCCGAGATATTGTAACAAAGAATAAGATGGAGAACACGATGAAGAGGAGACATGTCACCTAGACTAGGCTTACGGGGTCGAGAAATGGACCGGTCGCCTAAGAGAGTTTGGGTCTGTTGGAGGGGGGTAAAGGAACTGGTGGTCACCACGTGTTTGCGGTGAAAACAATAGTAGAGGGTTGATTGGTAAAACCAAATATGTGGGCCAAGGTGGTGGCATCGAGACGGATGTGGACCCCATTCACATATGTGGTCAAAAAGGTAGGTGAGTGAGCATTAAAATGCATGTTGGAGTAGAACATGCGGACAAGAGCAGGGTAATAAATGGAAGGTGGAGAGAGAATGACAGATAGCCCATTCGCTCAAAAAGGCATGTAATACCAAGTTGAGTCATTAGATTGACATCACTTGGACGATCGGGGATGACTTCCCGATTGACGAAATTTGTATAGTAGGAGATTTGGTCTTCGGCAGTTGGAAAGAAATGGGGAATATGAAGTATATCGGTAGGGGAAGTATAGGGGTAGGTAGGGGGTGGACAGATTGGTGGAGGAGTAGATGAAGAAGAGGCAACAGGTGGAGGAGGAGGAGGAGGAGGAGTAGGAACAACAGTACCTGAAGATGACAGAGCAGCAGATGGCGGAGGGATATGTGCAGAGGACGATGGACGTGGAGCAGCGGTGGATGTTTGACGAGTGCGGCGGCGGGTGGATGGCGGTGGTGGAATAGCAGCAGTAGGTGGAGCAACAGTAGAGGGAGGAGCCACATCGGATTCATCGTCAGACTCAATGACAAGACGACGATGACTTCGAGGGCGTGGGTTGGAGGCCCTGTTGGTCCTTGGAGTGGCAGGTGGACAAGAGAGAGAAGAAGAGTAAGGGACTGTGAAAACGAAGGACAAATAGTGAAAAAAAGGGAACAGTAAAAAGTGAAAGTGAAAAAGGGGGCTTATTATAGGCAAGGAACTTTCAGTCGACTGAAACATGACTTTCAGTCGACTGAAAAGGGTTTAGTCAACTGAAAGTAGACTTTTGGTCGACTGAAACAGAACTCTCATTCGACTGAAACAGGACTTTCATTCGACTGAAACAGGACTTTCATTCCACTGAAACAGGACTTTGAGTCGACTAAAACAGGACTTTGAGTCGACTAAAACATGACTTTTAGTCAACTGAAACAGGACTTTCATTCGACTGAAACAGGACTTTGAGTCGAATGAAACGGGACTTTTAGTCGACTGAAACTCTAAAAGGTTAAAAAAACAAGAGAAACAGAAGCATTAGAAGCAAGACTGAACAATCAAAGAGAAAGATTTCGAAAAGAAATTTTTTTTTAGCTAAGATCACACATTCCTAATCGACGACGAAGAGAACAGAAAGAGGATTTAGCTAAGGGCTTTGTAAAGATATCTGCAAGCTGATCTTCAGAGCCAACTTTCTTGAGTTCTATTAACCCTTTTTTAACATTGTCTCGGAGAAAGTGGTCACGAATATCGATGTGCTTAGTGCGCGAGTGTTGGACATGATTTTTACTAATGTCTATAGCACTGCTACTATCGCACATAATAGGAATATCATCTATTGAGACACCAAAATCTCGTAAAGTTTGACGCATCCACAATACTTGGGCACAACAGCTTCCAGTTGTAACATATTCCGCTTCAGCTGTGGAGAGAGCCACAGATGTCTGTTTCTTACTATGCCACGACACTAAAGCATCGCCGAGAAACTGGCAGGTGCCACTAGTACTCTTTCGACCAACAAGACATCCCGCATAATCAGAATCAGAAAAACCTACCAGATCTAGTGAGGAACTACAAGGATACCAAAGACCTAAGTTTAAAGTACCAGAGAGATATTTAAAAATACGTTTAACTGTAGATAGATGAGATTCTTTGGGACAGGCTTGAAAACAGGCACAAATGCATACACTAAACATGATGTCAGGTCTAGAAGCAATAAGATAAAGTAAACTACCAATCATACCACGAAAAAGTTTGTTATCTACATCTTTACCATTTTCATCTTTGACAAGATTAACGCTGGGAGAAATAGGGGTACCTCTAGGTTTAGCATTATCCAAGCCAAAGCTTTTCAAAAGTTCCCGTGTGTACTTAGACTGACTTATAAAAATTCCTTCTTTTGACTGCTTGATTTGAAGTCCAAGGAAAAAGGTAAGTTCACCCATCATGCTCATCTCAAATTCCCTGCGCATATTCTCAGCAAACTCTTGGCATAGATCATTGTTAGTGGCACCAAAAATAATGCATCAACATATATTTGAACTATTAAAATATGCGAATTACGAATTTTCGTAAAGAGAGTAGTATCGACTTTGCCACGAGAGAATCCATGATCAATGAGGAAGCTGCTAAGACGATCGTACCAAGCTCAAGGAGCTTGTTTAAGACCGTACAGAGCCTTTTTCAGCTTAAAAACATGATTGGGGTATTTTTCATTTTCAAAACCGGGAGGTTGTTTAACAAAAACTTCCTCCTGTATTACCCCATTCAAGAAAGCACTTTTCACGTCCATTTGAAAAGGTTTGAAGTTCATATGACATGAAAATGCCAAAAGCATTCGGATAGCTTAGAGTCGAGCGACTGGGGCAAAGGTTTCATCAAAATCAACCCCTTCGACTTGATTGTATCCTTGAGCAACTAGTCTGGCCTTGTTATGAACAATATGGCCATTTTCATCAAGTTTGTTTCGAAAAACCCACTTTGTTCCAATGACCTTTTGTTGAACAGGAGCCGGAACTAGTGACCAAACATCGCTTCTCTCAAATTGATTCAATTCATCTTGCATGGGAAGAATCCACTCAGAATCGTTTAGAGCCTCTGAAATATTTTTAGGCTCTATTTGAGAAAGAAAGGCAAAATTCGCACAGAAAAGATTTACCGTAGACCGAGTTGTAACTACGCGTTTCACATTACCTATGACTTGTTCTAATGGATGACTGGAAGAGTATCTCCAACTTTTTGGAAGTGGCAGAGTCTCATCATTATTATTGTGAGAAGATGTTGAACACTCCCCCTCAGTTGAGGAGACGTTAAGTTTGTTGTTCAAGTCCAGGGAGAGTTCTTCACTGTCATCACCTGCGTTCTTACTTGTTTTTTCAACGTTAGATTCTTCAAATACTACATGCATAGATTCTTCGACTGTCATAGTTCTACGGTTATAAATTCTATATGCTCTACTTTTTAATGAATAACCAAGAAATATTTCCTCGTCAGATTTCGCATCGAACTTTCCCAAATTCTCACGATTGTTCAAAATAAAGCATTTGCAACCGAAAACCTTGAAATAATCGATTTTTAGTTTTCGATTTGAGAACAGTTCGTAAGGAGTTTTATCAAGAATTGGTCTGATGAGTACTCTGTTCAACACGTAACAAGAAGTGCTGACGGCTTCGGCCCAAAAATATTTTGGCAGGGAGTTTTCATGAAGCATGGTTCTGGCCATTTCTTGTAGAGTACGATTCTTTCTCTCTATAACTCCATTTTGTTAGGGTGTCCGAGGAGCAGAAAACTCATGTGAAATGCCATTTTGAATACAAAAAGGAATAAAATATTTTTCAAATTCACCGCCATGATCACTTCGAATTTTTACAAGCTTCAACTCCTTCTCATTTTGAAGCTGCTTAACAAGACTGAATTTTTTTTCGAAGGCTTCATCTTTATGAGTTAGAAAAAGAACCCAGGTGTATCTGGAGAAATCGTCAACAATGACAAAAGCATAAAATTTTCCACCTAGGCTGACATTTCTCGTAGGGCCAAAAAGATCTAAATGAAGGAGTTGAAGAGGGCGAGAGGTGGAAACAACATTTTTTGTCTTGAAAAGATGTTTTTGACTGTTTACCATATTGACAGACATCACAAACTTTATCCTTGATAAACCTTAATTTTGGTAAGCCTCTGACAAGGTCTTTCGAGAGAAGTTTCTTGATTAGATCCATGTGAACATGAACTAATCTACGATGCCACAACCAAATATCATTATGCTGAACTGAAAGACACACTTCACGAGAAGAGTCAGATGCATCAAAAGATAGAGTATAGATATTACCGTCTCTCTTACCAACCAAGGTACCTCTATCTGAGGCATGACTGATAAGGCATTGATCGCCTTCGAACTGAACTTTGTGTCCACTATCGATTAGTTGACTGATACTTATCAAATTGAACTTTAAACCGTCAACCAAGGATACGTTATCGATAGATATGAAACCGGTACCAATTTTACCTTTACCGATGATCTTTCCATTTGAGTTATCTCCAAAGGTAACAAGCCTTCCATTTTTCGGGGTGATATGTGAAAAGAGAGAGCGATCAACTGTCATATGTCTTGAACATCCGCTGTCGAGAATTCATTTGTTGTAATCTACCCTTGCTTTCAAGCATACCTACAACAGATTCTGGTTTCGTTCTTTTAGGTACCCACACTTTCTTGGGTCCTGAAAGATTAGATAAACAAGATTTTGGCACCCAAAACATGTTTCATTTTATTCTTCGTAATAGAAGAGAATGACTGATTTTTAATAAGATTAAGAGGAATTCTTTTAACTAAATGTCATTTCTTGTTACATACTATAGAGAGTGTGAATGGTGAGCAGGAAGCTACATTTTTGTTAAAGAAATTTTTATAATCCTTTTGCTTCTTTGAAGGATCGTAACCGATTCCTTTTTTTTCAAAAACACATCTTTGTCTTCCCAAAATAATATCCAAGTTCTCTCTTCCTTGAGTAAATTTTGAAAGAGTAAATTTCAGATCTTCAATCTCCTTTTCTAAATTCATTTTTTGTGTAGAAATATCCTCCAGTTGAGATTTTAAAGATTCGTTTTCAACTGGAACTTTTACTCCTCTGAAAGATTGGATTTCAGAAGACAAAAGAGAATTTTCCTTCTTAGAAATATTCAGATTATTTTCTAAAGAAATATTTTCAGAAATATAAAGTTCAACCTTTTCTTGCAACTCTTCATTTTCACCTTCCAACTCTTCAACAGTACTTATCAAAGAAAGAGCCTTATTTTTTAGATTAGCATTTTTAGTTTTTAATTTTTCATAGTTTTCACTGAGTTCGAGAAAAGCTGTCTTAAGTTCGTTAAAATGATTTTCAAGGGTTACCTTGGGATTATCATCGTTGGCTATGAAGCAAAGTTGAGCTACGTCATCATCTTCACTACCTTCCTTGTCGCTTTCATCAGAGTCATCCCAAGTCAGCAGTGCTTTTCTGAACTTGAACTTCTTTTCTTTGAAGTCTCGACTGTTGCTGCTTGCAGTCTTGTTCTTGAGTTGTGGACAGTATTTTTTTATGTGCCCAGTTCTGCCGCATTCGTAGTAGGCATCAGGATTTTCCTTTACGTTCCAATCACTGTTATTTCTCTAATGTGATTGGTTTGTTGGATTTCTCCTGATCTTCCCATCCCGCTTGCTTGCGAGAAATTTCTTGAACTTTCGAGTGATGAGAGCCATTTCAGGATCAGAATCGTCGCTGCTCTTTGTTGGTTCATGAGAGGTCTCAGCTTTAAGAGCTAAGTTCTTCTTCTTGGAGGTGGTTTCTTCTTCGTCATGAATTTTCATTGTAATTTCATGAGTCATTAGAGAACTCACCAATTCTTCAAGCTTCAGCACATTCAAGTCCTTTGCCTCTTAAATGGCTGTGAGTTTTGCTTCCCATCTCTTTGGGAGAGATCTGAGAACTTTTCGGACAACTTCTTTTTCTGGGTAGATTTTACCCAAAAGCTTTAGCCCATTTATAATGATTGTGAATCTGGAGTACATCTCATTTATGGACTCGTGCTCCTTCATCTTGAAGGCCTCATACTGCTGGACCAACATGTTGATCTTGGTCTCTTTTACTTGATTTGTTCCTTCATGAGTAACCTCCAACAACCTCCACATTTCTCTAGCTGTCTCACATGCTGAGACTCGATTGTACTCATTCATGTCAAGGCCACAGCTGATAATGTTCTTAGCTTTATCATCCATGGAGAAAAGATGTGCCTCATGATTATCCATTTCAAGAATTCCTTTCGAAATCTTGGTTCCATCCGGTCCATCCTTCATAGGATTTATAGGACCATTTTCAACAACATACCATACGTGTGTATCCTGCCTCAGAAAATTCCTCATGCGATTTTTTCAGTAGCTGTAGTTGTCATTCTTCAACAAGGGTGGCCTAGTGGTTGCTGATCCTTCTTCCATAATGCGGTCTTTAGATCTTGACGATTAAGTCACAGAAGAATACCAGAGCACACGGCCCTGATACCAATTGTTAGGATCAAGCGCTTACCACTGCACCAAAAGCAATTGCTGTTAGTAAGGGCGCAACTTTATTTCCTTATACTCTTGGCCCAGCAGCCAGCGCACACAGTCGAGTACACGAGGGAGTAAATAGACGCGGCCAACCTCCGATCTGCCAACAATCCCTCCCCCAGATACACCCTGGGGGACTCGAACCTGTGACCTGCTCTGATACCACTTGTAGGTCCCTAAATACACCTAGAGGGGGGGGGGGGTGAATAGGTGTTTTACAACTTTGAGTATGAATTTAAAAATGAGATTACAAAGTAAAGACATATATAACAGTAACAAATTTAACACAGAGATTTATACTGGTTAGGCCCCACCAGCCTACGTCCAGTCCTCGAACACTCCATACAAGGGAGACATCCTCGAGCCTTTCACTAAACCAACTAGCTTCGGGTGCTAGCTCAAACCGTAGTACAATTTCCGAAACCCTTCCAAGGTTTCCAACATATTACAAATGAAAAGAGATTTACAATTTGAATACAATAAACAAGCTCCTTCTTGAGCAGATTTTACAATGAAAATTTAAGACTAAGTCTTCTTAGGTGGGAAGATCTATATTCTTTCAAGAACCAAACCAAGAAGCTTACAAAGAACTTTCTCAAAGGTAAACTCACTCAATAGAGAATAGATGAGAATAAGAGATTGAGATGAAAGAGTTTTTGAGGAGGAAAAAGTTCGCGCGAGAAAGGTAATAAATGCTTTCACGGACCCCCTATTTATACAAGTAAGAAATAGTGAACCGTTAGGAAGGGAAAGCCAAACAAGAAGGATTCGACTAAAACATTTTGGCTTCGACTAAAAGTCTTGCCTTCGACTAAAACATTTAGCTTCGACTAAAAGTGTTGGCTTCGACTAAAAGTCATAGCTTCGACTGAAAGTCATAGCTTCGACTCAAAGTCTTGGCTTCGACTGAAAGTCTTGGCTTCGACTAAAAGTCTGAAAGTCTTGGCTTCGACTGAAAATCTTGGCTTCGACTGAAAGTTTTGGCTTCGACTGAAAAACACAGCTTCGACTAAAAGTCATGATTTAGTTCTTACTAGAATTTCTGTCAGATCTTTTTAAGAAGGACTTAGAAAAGCTAACAAGAAAAAGTAGACTTCAAATCCTTGCGTCTTCAATGTAGTCCAAGTCTTTAAATCCCGAGTCCAACCAAGTCCAAATTCAAGCTTTGTCCATATCAAGGTCTTGTCTTTGTTTGATTAAGATAAATCCTGAAATGTTTATCTTAATAATATTGTCAGATTAATGTTAGATAAGATAAGTCTGAAATCATCAAAATCACCAAGTCAACAAGTTCGCCATAGTGGCGACTCTACTAGGGTTTAAGAAATTAAAAGGACTAGACTTGAAAAAATTTCTATTTCTTTTTGGTATTTTTTTATTTCTTTTGTGTTGTATAATGTGATATAATTGTGGTACTTGTGCTCTTATTTCATGCCTCATGCACGCGCACGTCTGTCCCTAAGCCACTCACCTGAGGGAAATAGTTGAATCCCTTAAACTTCCTGATTACAAGGTGAACTTTTGACTATACCCTCAGCTCCAAAGCCTTGTATCAAAGAGACCTCTTAGTTTCCTGGTATATTAAACGGTTGTACACATATTAATGATCGACCATGATTAACTACATGAGTTATGGGTGGGAGGTACACAATACAGTCGAGCCAAATGAGTGACCTTACATCGGCATTGAGAGAAAAACCACACTCCTGGACCATTTAATGTTCTACTCTCTTTGTGTAGAATACCTATATTGGCCTATGGCAAATTGGCAGGAAACCAACCAATATTTTGTAAGCTACTGGCTAATCTCGCAAAAGGGCGAAGACTGTGACTAAACCGACTGGTTTTCTGCACTCTTTACCGAACGGTTAGTCATTAGGTGCAGTGCTTGAAAATTTCGAAACTGACTAGCTTATACCCAAACCCTAAAACTACTGACCAATTGGTCGGTTCATTCACCGAATGACCGAATGGTAGTCAAGATTCCTCATATCCCTGAAAGTTTTTCCAATACAAACCCAAACTCTATTGATCAATCGACCGGTTAGTCAAAATCCTGACCTTCCTAAAACTTTTAAGTCCAAAACTTTCAACCCACTGACCAACCGGTCAGTTAATATACCAGGTCACCGGACAGTTAGTCAGAACCCCAACCTTCTCAAGATTTTTCAAATCCAAAACTTCAAGTTGGGTTGGAATGGAGGAGTAATTGTTTAGTTTATATAATATAATTGAAATACATCATAGCATAGCGCTTATTCCCGTTCCCAATTTCCTTTCTTTAGTTCTTACAGTTCCATTCAAAACCCACTGACCAACTAGCTGTTTAAGACACCAGGTTACCCGACGGTTAGTCGGAACCCTAAAGTTTTTCAAACTTTCAGAATTACATCACTGACCAACCAGCCGGTTAAGTCCACAAGGTTATGGGTCGGTTAGTCAGCACCGTCACATCCCCATAATTTTTCAAACATCCATGATTACCTCATTGACCAACTGACCGGTTAATCCACAAGGCTAACCGAACGGTTAGTCAGTACCCTAAATTTTCCAAACATTCTCCCAAAATTCAAAATTTTCCACTAAATAAGCGGAAGGTTAACCACAAGGTTTATCCGGCCATGGTTAATCAGTGTCCAATATGGGGATAAATCAGCCGGTTTAATGTGTTATACTGTAGTGTGCCCTGATTGTGTGATCCTACATAGGCTTATCCTAACTTGAGTCACTTTTTTCAGTTCCCTTTATTTCTTAGGGTAAAAAGCTTTAAAAAAAAGAGTATAGAAAATTCTTTTTTTTTTAAGAATCCAAAATACATTTATTTTCTCTGTTAGAAGGTAAGAAGCTCTATGACCAATCCTTAATAACAAAAAAAAAACTATAAATATATATATATATATATATATATATATATAATGACAAATAAATAAAACTTTTTTGCAAAATATTTACCTTTTCTCTCTTAAAAGGTAAGAAGCTTTGGCATTGGGTCCACCCTTTGGCATCGAGACCAACCCAAAGAATTTTCTCAAATCCAATGGCTGAAGGTTACCCTCAGATCCATGACTTTGCACCAATTCTCGAAGATATGCAGAAAGGTTTCTAGGAAGGTCTCGTTACCTTCGTCGTTCAACAGGGAAGAATGGTTGTAAAGTTGGAATCGCTAAAAGAGGACCTCGCCGAGAACAAAAGATACATCCATACCACATTCACGGTGTTGACAGATTCTTCCACTCAAATGAGATATGCCATCAACAAAGGATCAATAATCAAGGATGTGAAGTTAATATGCAAGACTAGTCGAAAGGATTCTAACCCCTAGCCGAGGATGTTTGCATACAATGATACGATTAGATCTCGAGGGGTGGTTTCGTGGGAGCCGACCGTCACTAGACAAAAATTCTCAAATCTGGATGCCCCTATAGACAAGGTGTTTGGACAACTACTTAGTAAAGGTATAATCACCAAGTCATCCCATACTCTTAGACCGAAGGGCCCGAGATGCAAGCTCCCATATAGCCTTTGGACACCATACGGGGAAATGTATCACCTTGAGGCACATTATTCAAGATCTCATCGATAATGGTTTGGTTATCCCTTCTGCCAAGTCCAATGTGAAAGAAGAATTTTTGCCAGTATACCAGGCAAGTGGGGGTGAGCATCTCTTCAGACGTTAGATTTTTCTACGTCTAGCCGGGAAGAGGATGTCATACATTCAGCTTAAGACAAGACCGTGGTCAAGGATTGTCCCAAAGCCAAGCTGAGCAGGATGCCAAGTCGAAACCTTAGTTTTATCTCAATTGGTTTTCTTAGCATTTCCTAAATTATCTTTTTTAGATTTGTTTTGATTGGTCAATGTTTTTGCTCAGTCTGATTTATAAAAAAAAAGATATAAAAGCCAAAATAAAAAAGAAGTGGAATATGCATACACCAAAATATTTTCTTTTACAAGGTAACAAGCTCTGGCATCAGTAAGGAGCTCTAGTAATGAGATACTTAGAAAAACTTAATTGGATTCAATGACTGAAGGATTCCCTCAGGCCAATCATCACATCCAAATCCTTGGTTATCTAGAAAAGGATTTTCAAGCTAACCTCACTGCTCTAGCAACTCAACATGCCAATTTGCCTAGAATGTTGGATTATTCAGTAAAAATATCAAAACAAAGAATCTAGAGAGGAACCAGAGATCAAAGAAAAAGAAAGGAAGAAAATGGGAAAGCCCGGACTCGAAGCTGATGGGCAGTATGAATTTAATGATGAAAGGGATATTATTTTCCCGAAATGGGAGAAAAAGTTAGAGATGCTTGAGTTGTAAATCATAAGGTGAAAGAGACCGATGCCCACTAGCCCTCAGTATCCTTATCATGAGCGCAGAGGATAGACTCCTTCTGAAGTTTAAGATGTTAAATATGGACAAATTCTGTAACACCCCGAACCTTGGTAATGCTAGCATGTTAGTTTAATTTAAGCGACGACTTTTATATGCAAGATTTAGAGTCGATATCTATGAGCGAATTTTTATTGGTAAACTTTTAGCCACAATATTTTAACTTAGCGTCGATATTTTTTATATCAACGATTGGTGTAGCGGGGTTATCTAACAAACCCATTAAATTTTTTCTAGCACATAAACTATAGTAAATAAATTATCTTGGACCTGTTTGTAATAATTGAAAGTTGCGGGTAAATTTAGAATAACTAACGAAAGTATAAGGGGGTTTTGGTCATTTTTCCTTTTATGGTTTTGATTATATATATACAACTAGGATGCCACGGCCGACCCTAATTCTCTTCCCATATATTCTGTAAACGATTGAGGGAGAGAAAGAGCGTTGAATAGAGGTGGAGAAGGAACGTGAAAGAGATTTCTCTGGCGTTCAGATTTCTTCTGGTAAGCTTTTTTTTAAACATTTCTTGTGATTTAACTTCTTACAAATTTGAGGGGTTGGGGGGCATGAGAGAGAACCTGTGAGGGCTGTGAAGTAGTGCATGATTGTGGGCATGAAGTTTATGGTGGCTGAGTATGGTGTGTGCATGGTGGGTTACAGGTGTGTGGTTGTGAGGAAATATGTGTGGGTAAGTGGGTCTATGTGAATGATAGGTTTCTATGTGCGTGGGTGTGTTGGATATAAATCCGTTTAAATAATTTTTGGAGCAGAATCGCACTTTCTTACACAAAAACAACAAATATTACAATACGAATTTAATAATAACACGTTACAATATAAAAAGGAACGATCTCACCAAACTATAGAATCAAGCCGAGGCTTTGTCCTAAAAGATTGATTCGCGCTCTCCGAAACCAATGGTTCGATGCGATGGGCTTCACAGCACGCAACCCCCATGATTAGTTTATAGTACTATCCTCATTTGCACGCATATGTAACGGAGACTCTTGAACAACCCTCTTGACTTTCCTCTTCCACGACTCACCAAATATCAAATTGTATAGGTACTAAAATATTAAAGTGTTGTAGTAAAATTTTTGGGTAATACTCAAAGAGAAGTGTGTGCCTCGGATGTGTGAAGAAAACAAATGAAAGTTGTGTGTTTGTGTTTGGCCGAGTACCCATATATATAGGGAGAGGATGAGATGAATTCTTGGAGCCAAAGGCTCAAGACTTGGAGCCAAGGTATTGGCTTTGTGTGGAGCCAAAGCAATGGCTTTGTGTGAAGCCAAAGCAAGACAATGAGGCATCTGTGGCCTCTCCACAGCCCAGCAAAGAGAAATGAAATGGAGTGGGGGCCAAGGTGTGTTTTGAAACACACATAAAATACAACAGGGTGTGCCGAAGAGAAAGAGAGAGAGAGAAGGCAGTGGGTATAGGGGTAGGAGATGGGTCAGTATATGTGTGTTTTATGTGAGAAAAGGGCTGAAAGGCAGCGGTGTGATGTGTGCTTGGTGTAGTGCGTGTGTGTAAGGGGTGCAAAGAGGGCAGTTGTGCGTTAGGTTTGTTTTGTGCATGTGTAATTACCTGTGTGGGGAGTGTTAAGGGGGAGAAAGGGAGGAGTTTGGGTAGCCATGGTAGATGCCATAAGAGTGTGTGTGGGGAGTGTTAAGGCGGAGAAAGGGAGGAGTTTGGGTAGCCATGGTAGATGCCATAAGTGTGTGTGTGTGTGTGCGTATGTGTGTGTGTGTGTGTGTTGTGGGTTGGTGTGTGTTGTGTGCGTGTGTTTGTGTGTATATGTGTGCGTGTGTGAAGCTGCCGAAGCAGCTGTGAGTGTGTGCGTTCATGTGGCAATGGCTGTACCTTGGATCACATATTGACAACATAGCCAATAGGTATACAGTATACATGTTCCTTAGAGTAGTTTCGAGGAGAAGACACCGGCGATGTCGCAGAAAATTTGGATAGAGTCACAATTCAAAAACAGAAACTCGGTAGGAGCTTTGAAAGTATAAAATCTCTTTTTATACAAGTGATTCTTTTCATACCCGTTAATTAATGTGTCCAGGAGATCTTTTCATTTGGATTGAGTTAAAAATAATGCCTGAGTCGTCTGGCTATTTGGAAATAGAGTATATAAAGAGAATTTTTGTTAGGATGAAGTACAGCTGGGTATATGTGTTTACATATGTGTGCAGTATAGAAGATGGGTGCTTGTGTGTGTATTTAGGTGTGAATGTGGTGAGTATAAATGGGTATTGTGTGAAAACAGTGAGTGAATGTGAAGGTGGTTGGTGAGTGTATATTGTGTGATAAAATGAGTGTGTGTCTATGTATTGTGTGCGTGAGTAATGTGTATATGTGTGTTTACATATAGTTGTGTGAGAGAATAAAATGAAAAAGAAGAAGAAAGGGAGGGAGAGACCCACTGCCGTAGTATATATATATGTGTGTGTGTGTGTGTGTGTGTGTGTGTGTGTGTGTGTGTGTGTATATATATATATATACTAGTATGAAGCACGTGCGTTGCACGTGGATGTGACCGAAGTAGTTTTGCAAGATTATAATGTATTAAGTTGTTGGCGAAGAGAAGAGCAAATGGAGAAAGTCAAAGAAACAATTCGAAATATGTAAACTTCATATTTTAACATGAAAATGCAGAATCAGAAGATGCAATAATCTCCTTTCAGCCTTCATCAAATTTGAGCTTCTTTTTTGCATGGTTGTAGTGAACAGGATCGTCATGTAGTTCTGCTGTGTTGTACTCTTGAACTTCTTGTGCTATCAACCTTGCTCAGTTTCTGTCATCTCCATTCTTTTTGTCCATCTTCATGATGAAGATGAATTCTTTGCCTTCCATTTCTTCTAGATATTTTCCGTTCTGTATGTAACTCTTTAATATTAGATGTTGATGTTGTTTAACTTGTTTACAATGCATAAAGTGATGAAAGTAGTGTACCTGCTTTGACTCTATCAGTTTTGAGACTGGACATCCAATTAAAGTTTCTGCTGCATCAAACAATGTTATAGATGCTTGTTGTGTGTCTCCAGTTACAATCAGCTTCAACATGTACCTATATTTTTAATTCATTATTATCAAATGAACAATGTTTTTGTTCAAATAAATACATGTATTCTTGATTTGCATAGTTTACCTTGGTTCATATGTTATTGGAGGTTCACACTTTTCGTCCTTGATTTTTGGGTTAATTTGTAGCGTGCTGATGAATGATAGTGACAATTGAGGTTCACCTGCAACATGTTTGAAAAGTGTTATGTTCCTCGTTTTATAATCGTTTTGAAATTCTGTGTGAAACCACTTAAATTTGAAGATACGTTACCTTGATATTCTGTCACTTTGACATTATCTACCGCAATGATTGGTTGTTCTTCAGCTTCGGCCTCTAAATTTTTGCCTTCATTGGTTGCCAAGTCACCCCAAAGCGTTATGGTTGTGAAAGTTGACCTGCATTACATAATCAACATTAGTTATTTTCCCCTTTTTTTATAGCATTAGATGGCCTTAGTTTTAGCGGAAATACTCATTTTCCATCACGATGATTTCTCGCCTCTTATGCACAGTCCCATCTTTGCTTCTCCTGATGCTTAAGAGTGGTTTTGCACTAACTACTACTCCTACAATGCCTGTACAAAAGCCGAAACAGCAGCAAAAGAAATAGAATCTGACATATCTTTGTCACAGTTGGAGAAAAATTAACAGTAAGTTCATTGTGCCAAAATAGCCAAGTGTGAGTATGCGGAAGAGGGCATGAAGTTTTCCATATCCCGCCTCTTAGTTAGTCTAGGAAGCCCAATTCCCAATTGCTTGGGTTCAAGAATCAAAGGATGGGCTATACTCTCTATTAACTTCTTGGCTGTGCTGTCTCTTGATCAGTGCGATCATGAGTACTGAATTTCTTTTGAGTGGCAAAGGCTTTAAGCTCATCCAATTGAGGGGTAGAAAGATGTTTGGTAGCAGGAATTTCTTGAGCAGTAGCAGCCTTTGTTACAAAGCTTAACGTTTATGAGTGTTAATTTCAGAGGCAAATGGGATCAGAAGTAACCGCAAGAAAACCATAGGTGAGGATGGAAATTCCAAAGACAAGTGCTTCCTGAATTATGAAGGCGTTGAATTAAAACTTGAGAAGGACGCAAGCGAAGTGACTTATTTACAACTGTACAGAATTGCAATTGAGGATGAAATAATTCTGTTCAAAGACATCATTTTATTTTGGTACAACGGGGTGTTTTAAGATGTTTCGATGCAATGCACTTATACGTATAACTACGTCATGGATGACTTATATGCGGGCATGCAACCCTATATCACCAAACCTGATTAATGCAGTGAGAGAAAAACATGATAAGTATGTAAGCATGCTCTGTTCGACTCAATTGGGAAGTGATGACATTCATTTAATTAACTAAGTGGTTAAAGGAGCACTGAGGCAAATTCTGAGAGAAATATGTTCAACAAACTATATGAGCAAATCCATAATATTCTCCCTAACTCACTGGAAGCTACTGGTGGGGACTTGACGTATTAGAAGAAGATGTAGGGGCTGTTTGATGTGGTTTGGTAAACTAATTTACATTCGAGTAGTTTCAGAGGATAACAGTGAACATATTATCTACATATGAATCTCTTGCTTCAGAAATAGGTATGCTTTGTTTGCATACATCAACTATGTTAATGACATGATATTTCGGGCTCTCTGTACAGCAAGAAGATTCTTTCTAAGGATAGGTGCATTGTTGCCATAGCCACCTGAAGAAAAAAGGGACTAAGTAATGATGAACTAAATTATGGTCTCCACAAATCACAATCACAAAGGCAGACTCTTTTTCCGTTATAGCTTAAATTACTCATTACAGTGGGAATAGCAATACCCTAGGATTGAAACAGCAGTCAACTGAACCAGAGAATTCCAAACAGAAACTATAAGGTATTAGTTCATGACAGTACACCCTCTGTCTTTTGTTGTCTCCCCTCTCAAGTACCTACCCCTCACGGTGCCAATTTGATTGAAGATATGATTATACTGCATGAAGATCAATTGTTGCTTATAAGTGTTTTGTTAACAACTTTCCCCTTGTTTTGGACATTTTGAGTATAAGGTAATGCCCTAAGGGCTCAGTATTACACCTGCTAGTTTCCAAACCTTAATGAACTTAGCGGTCAATCCTTATATAAGGCAATATGTATTAGTTTTCTTGGATTGGCTGTAGGTGACTTACAAATTGTTATTAATGGATTGCTTTAAGCTGTACAACGGGACTAAGGAATGGTGCGTGACTTAGTTATACTTTAAGTTGGTGATGCCAAACCGAGTGTTCAACACAATTTTTTTACCAGCCCCTGTGAGTTGTACTAATTTTGAAGTACGAAGAGTATTCAAGAACTGCAAGGCTTTAGGTGGAAACATGGTTGCTCCCCTATGTACTGGATGAAGGACAGTTGGATTGGTATTCTGTACCTGAAGGCAAGAGATGATTGAGATAAATGTGATAGTGTGGTGCATGCTAATAGCATTTGCGGAATCGATGGGAATCCAATTTGCGATTGCTTAGGGGGATCTGCTCGAAAGTTGCAAAGGCTGTGGGAATTTCTGGACGCTATTGGTGGGGAATTGACGAATTAGAAGAAGATGTAGGGGCTGTCTGATGTGGTTTGGTAACCTAATTTACATTCGAGAAGTTTTAGAGGATAACAGTGAACATATTATCTACAAAGGCAGACCATTTTTCTGTTACAGCTCAAATTACTCATTACAGTGGGAATAGCAATACCCTAGGATTGACACAGCAGTCAACTGAATCAGAGATTTCCAAACATAAACTATAAGGTATTAGTTCATGACAGTTTGAGGGATATTTTAATATCTAGATAACTTGACTATTGATGTTATTATGCTATAAACTGTGTGCTTAGTTCTTTTCATTAATGTTTTTTGTAACACCTGCTCCACCCCATCCTTACGGTCATTTTTAGCAACCTGGAACGAAATAATTCTCATCCAACCCCAAGTTCAAACATACACTGACTCTTAGAAGCAGAAAAGTTTCAATGAGTCGTAGGGTCACTGTTAGAAGTAGAAAGAGAATACAGGAAGAAAAATGCAGAAATGACAAACATTATATTTATAAAGAACGCCCAAATTATCTAGAATATCTACGTCCCAGGACAGAGAAAATAAATAATGTAGCATGAGAAGAGTATATCCTGTAGTGACATAACAGTTCTCCTAATTGACTACTTATCATCATAATGAACATTCCACTTAAAAGTTTTAACACTTCACGGCTGAAAAGTGATTTTCAAATGTTATGCATTTTGTGAAGGCTTTTTAATTTACTGATACGACGTTCTCAATTTTACTGTTTCAGAGGCAAACATGGAGTGTTTTGAGTAACCATGATATGAAATAAAAAACATGACTCTCCTACCTCATAATCATACGATACTATCCAAAGACACATCGTAAGCAAAGTCATGCCACAAAGCCACACGAATTAGCCATTCTGAACTTAACTCAAGATCGGGGCTCCTAATCTAATCCTTATTTGCTAACTTAAACGGTAGCAAAAGTTCCTCTTCCATAGATCTATAGCTACTTCCTTTTAAAAGGTGGTAGACTTACAATAGGAACGGGCATTAAGTGGATTGCTGGATAATGTCAATGGTTTGAAGTACTATATGCATGTCTACCTCAAAGTTGGCGACTTGACAGTGGCTCAATAGGTGTGATGCAAACGCTTTACTTGCTAATACGTTCTTAATTTCAGAGATGAAATCACATAAGTGAAGTCGAGAAGAAGTCCATTATATGAAATGAAGGCAGCACCAAACTGAGATATAACTAAATCAAATCAAAGTCATAACACAATTTAGTCCAACTAATTACCTGGGTACGAAGATAGAACCGGCGAATGTAAAACTCCACAAAGGCCTAAGCAGATTGGAGCATAGCCCTAGCACCTGCAAACAAAGAAAAATAACCAAATTTACAATCTGAGACTTGTTAATACACGAAATTGGCAATATTTCCTTGTATAAAACAGACCTGAAGATTGCCGTCGGGCCACAATTCGATGAGCTCCCTAAACCAATCACAAAATTTGTCAAAAGAAAATCAGACAGAGATGGAAACGATTCGGAAAAATCTAAATTATAAAAGAAAATACCCAACCTGGATGTGCTTGCAGTAAGAACCGAAAATTATAGCCAAAGAAAGCCAGCGACACACTGGAAGGAGGCGGAGAGAACTAAGGCCTTGGGAAGAAAAACTTTTTTGAGGATTAGCGATGTGGAATTGCAAACGCATGCATGTAGACATTTGTACAAAGAAATGAATGAAGAAAGATGAGAGATATTGAAGAACCGAGAAGGAAAAGGAAGAGTCCACATATGCATGAACCGAAGAAGAAAAGGGAAGAGTCTTTGAAACCATTTCTCGCTGTGTTGTTTGGTGCCAGGATTTCAACTAACTTTTTTTTGGGTATATCTGGTTTTATTGGCTTTCGTTTTTTTGGTAATTGTTTTTCTTTTTCTAACTGATGATTCTGAAGGTTGAACTCTTTTTTTGTTGTAGTTATTTTTTTCGTTCCCATTATTTTTTTAATTAGCTTTGTTTTTATCTTGGACTTCAAGGGTTTTCTTAAACTATGATATAAGTAACAAAGGGAAAAAATGAAAATGATTAAAACATTAGTAATAATTAGTAATTAATAATGATATTTATGAAAGGGCATGGTTGTTATTAGAGTGATTAACGAAGGGCAAAAACTGGAAATGATTTAAAAATTAGTAATTAATAATGATATTTATGACATGGCATGATTGTTATTAGAGTGATTAACGAAGGGCAAAAAAGGACTAAAAAGATTTTCAACATTCGTACTTTTATAGGTAGTATAGATATATATATATATATATATATATATATATATATATATATATATATATATATATATATTGTGGGTGTGTTGTGGAGGTAATGGGGGTGAGAGTGTTACAGGAGTACATATTGTATATATGTGTGCATGTGTGCTTGAGTGAATGAATGTGTGCGAGTATAGAGTGTCTAGGGAGTGAGTGAATGTGTGGGAGTGAGCTTAGTTCTAGGAAGGAGCTGGGCACATAGGAAAAATAAATAAATAAGGAAGAAGAATAGAAGTGAGGATGGGGTATTGGGTTAAGGTTAAGTACGACGCAAATATTCGATAGTGTACAGTAATTATTAGTACGTAAAACTTTACAATATAGTACGTTAGGCTATATAGGATATGTGACAAAATTTTATAATTTTCTGAAATCATATGTATTTGTTATATTTTCTGCAAGTTCAGACTTATAAAATTCTTTTGAGCCTTTAAACTCATGAAAATGTTTTGAAAAAATTAGAGTAATATTTTTACAGTATAAAGAAGTCATAGATTAAGTTTAGTGATTTTTAGAGTTGATATGCTATAATTTCCGTATCGCATTAGTTATAACAAAACGAATAATTTAAAAATAGTTTTAGTGCCTTTTAAATTTTGATTTCAATTTTTATAATTTTATACATATTTTAAGGTTCTTACAAAAATTATGGGACTTTATCCGAAAATATTCAAAATTTCAGAAAATTCATATTTTGACTTTTTATAATGCTTTAAACTATAAAAGCGTTTTATCGTAATTTATTGTGAATTTTGGAATATCATTACGCATTAACGAGCGTACAGGATTCTCGGTTGGTTAGCCATGTGCGGGACCGCTTTGAGTTGCACAATTTTGGAGTTAGAAGTGACCACGTGATGAGTAGTTGATATTAGGGTTTATAGTATAATAGACATAGATTATGTTCTAATAAACGAAATATGTCAATTTTAGGTTAATTCCAAGATTTTTGGATAGAGATTGATTAGTTTCGCATAACTTGGACCGAGGTAAGGATTTTCTTTCCGAACCCTCCATCATTACTCTGATTTCAAATGTTTGTAATAGCAGTTTAACATACTACATTGATTGTTGATTCTTGTGATTGATAAAAAAAAATATTTTTTTTTTAAACTGCTCATGAAACCCTAATTTAAGCCTTATAGCGATCGTTTCGAATCATGTTTCATTCTCATATATGTCTATTGATTCGATCATCGTAAAACATTTTGAGTTGTACTTATCTCTTCTCATACTAATATGTTTATTGATTGCTCATCGTAAAACATTTTCAATTGTATTTACTCCTTCTAAATGTTGACACGAGTTAGTAATCCTGGGAGTTATAAGGATGATGCGTATTGTTGGTGTTATAAGGATGATCAGTTGATTGGGTTAAACTAGTACCTAAATGGACTAGTCAGTGTACATATGCATATGTAAAGCGTATCGAGCACTGCCGAGATGACTTTGCTAAAGCGTACTACTCATGTTCAATGTTATCTATCTATGTTTTATTGCACTTGAAATGTTTTGAAATGATTATTGATTTAAGGGATTGAGTTGATACTCATCTCTATGTTTATATTGAAATGATGTGGTTTTCTTTGACAACCCTTTTAAAATCATCATTTGATTGTATATAGAAAATTATTTAAATCGTTTTGTTTCTCCGTTTTAAAAGTTGTTATTTGGCTTAAATGTAAAATCGTTCGAATTATTTTTGATTGTTTTTTTTTAAATCATTGATCGACCTTACTGGGCTCTTGAAAGCTCACTCTCCTTGGACTTCCTTTCGGCATGTGATAAGCAGCAATTAAATTGCCCGAAATAGGATTAGAGCTGAGCGAGCGAAAGAAAAGGAATTAAATTTTGGTATTGATCGTTAGAACCCCTGCATTGGTGAATGTTAGTGTTTAAAATTTTAAAACTTAGATATTGATGTTTCACCTATGATATTTTACTAAGATTATGATTAATGGTTTAGTTGCTCTAACAGTTTGTTGCATTATTTATTGAGGTAGAGGATATTATTGTCTTAGTGAACTGATCGAGCGAGTGTTAACCTTCGTTTGGAAGTTACGTAGAAAAAGCATAGTTCGTCGATATCATAAGTAAGCAAAATTTCGAGGACGAAATTTTTATAAATAGGGGAGAATGTAACACCCCGAATTATAATATTTTCTAGTGGTTTAATTTATTTTTAAGCAAAGACTTTTATACGGGAGATTTTGCGTCGATTTTCATGAATGGAGTTTGATTGGTAACCTTTAGCGACAAATTTTTAGAAATCATAAGTTACAGCGACGATTAGCGTTAATGATATTTTTAGAAGCCTTTAGCGGCAATTCCTCGTACTTTATCGTTAGCATTGAAATTATATTAACAATTTTTAGTGATGATGTTTTTTTTATATATATATTTAGCATCGACGTGTGTTTTTAGCGACGAATTATTTTTCTTAACATCGGTATACTTTTAGAGACAAATAGTGAAGCGGGTTAGCGTAACAGCCGTTAATAATTTTCCTATCACATAGTTTATCGTAAATATTTTTATTTTAGACCATTTCGCAATAATAAAAAGTTTGGGTAAAATTTTAGCGATTAATGAAAGTGTAAGGGGTTTTTGGTTATGTACCAAACTAGAGTTATTATATATATATATATATATATAGAGAGAGAGAGAGAGAGAGAGAGCAGCCGTCAAAGCACCCATTTAGCCATCTGAAACGTGATCTCGAGAGAGTGAGAGAGAGGTTCAGGGAAGAGAAAGAGAAGAGATCGAAGATATATCTTTTTCCGGCGAAGTTTTATGGTAAGTTTTCTTTTTCAGCCTTTTCTCTCTTCTTCGATAATAGATTTCAGTAAAAGGAGAGGCATGAGAGATCCGTGAGGACTTTTGGGTTTATGGCTGGTTGTAGATAAATTGTGGGGATAATGGGTATATCACAGATATGGGGAGAAAGTGTGTAACCTGTGTAAGTGAGGAAGGAGAACCCCACTTCCGTGAGGCAGTGGCTTCAAGGGAGGTCATTACCTTGCTTTTCTATGTGGAAAGGGAGCTGTGAGGGGCTGCATGTGTGGGTGACAGCCTTGGGCTATCATGGTTGAGAAACTGAGAGAAGGAGATGGCAGCCATCGCTACCGTGAGAGAAAGAGGTCGCTGGGCAGCCATGGGCTGCCGTAGTTTAAATTTACAGTGTGTATGGAATAGGTTCAAGGCTACCATAGCGATGTTTTTTTTTTTTTATGTGAATTCAGTGGTGTTTGGGGTACTTGTGTGATATGTATATGTAAGGTGTATTCACATGTGATATGTATATGTAAGGTGTACATGTTTTAAAAAAAATAGATTAATTATTTTATAGTATAAAGAAGTCCCATATCAAATTTGATGATTTTTGGAGTTGATTTGCTATGGTTTCCGTATCGCATTGGTTTTAGCAAAATGAATAATTTAAAAATAGTTTTAATGCCTTTTAATTTCTGATTTAAATTTCTGTAATTTTTATATATTTTTTAAAGATGTTACAAAATTTATGGGACTTTATTTTCACATAGAAACAGTTATGGCTATTTATGGGTTTTTATTGCATTTAAAGAAATTGTTTTAATTAAAAAATATTCAAAATTTCAGAAAATTTATATTTTGACTTTATAACGTTTTGAGTTATAAAAGTGTTTATTTGAAATTTATTATGACTTTGGGATATCGTTACGCATTAAGGAGTGTTCATGGTTTTCAGAATTAGGGTGGCCGTGTGCGAGACTTGATTTGAGTTGAACGATTTCGGAGTTAGAAGTAAGTACGTTTTGAGTAGTTGATATTAGGGTTATAGTGTAAGAACGTAGATTGATTTCTTACAAATGGATTGTCAATCTAGGTTTATTTAGAGATTATTGATCGAGGTTTGGTAGCATTGCTTAGTTTGGATCGAAGTAAGGAATTCTATCCAAACCTTATGTCATTACTCTGATTTCAAATGTTTATAATAAAAGTTTTACAGACTACATTGATTGTTGATTTTTATGATAATAAAATGTTTTTAAACTGCCCATGAAACCCTAATTTGAGCCTTATAACGATCGTTTGGAATTCTGATTCATTCTCATTTGTTATTGACTCAATCATCGTAAAATATTTTCAATTGTATTTATTTTTTAAAATGTTGACATGAGTTAGTAATCCTAGGAGTTATAAGGATGGTGCGTATTGTTGGAGTTATAAGGATGGTCTGTTGGTTGGGTTAAACTAGTACCTAAATGGACTAGTCAGTATACATATACATATGTAAAGCGTATCGAGCACGGTCGGGGTGACTTTGCTATAGTATACTGCTCATGTTCAATGTTTCATATTTCTGTTTTATTGTACCTAAAGTGTTTTGAAATGATTATTGATTTAAGGAATTGAGTTGATACTCATCCCTATGTTTATATTGAAATCCTGTGGTCTTATTTGAAAACCCTTTTAAAATTATCATTTGATTGTATATAGAGAATCATATGAATCGCTATGTTTGTCCATTTTAAAAGTTGTTATTTGGCTTAAATGTAAAATCGTCTAAACCATTTTTTATTGTTTTTAAATCCTTGATTGACCTTACTAGGCTCTCAAAAGCTCACTCTCCTTTGACTTCCTTTCTGCAGGTAGTGACCAACGTTAGATTACTTGAAACTGGAATAGAAGCCAGCGAGCTAGCGAATTTAAGTTACTGTATTGTCCATTAGAACCCCCAAATTTTCTTAGACTTAGATTTGGTATTTCAATTATGACAGTTGATTGAGAGTATGGTTTGATTGACGGTTAGTTGCTCTAACAATTTGTTGTGTTATTTGGTTAAGTTTTGAGGATAATATTGTTTAGTGTAAGTGATTAATCGAGTGTTAACGTTCTGGAAATTTCGGGATGTTACAAATTCAATGGAACGACATGTTCATTTGAAGATGTATATACATGCATTAGCTCGTTATGTTGGTTCAACATTTTTCTCGCACCTTGATCGGAGCCGCTGCTCGATGGTTCTTCATCGTTGACGATTCAAGAGTGCAAACACAGCATGATGTGGTGAGAGAATTTTCCAATCAGGACCAGAATAATGTTAATTTGGATACTACTCGAAGAGACTTGGAGACTACCAAACATGAGCCTAAGGAGTCAGTCTCAACCTTTATAATGCGATGGAGGAATATGGCTACTCATATGGTAACCGCCCGTGGGAAGAAGAACAAGTTAACATGATAAGGAACAACTTGCTACTGGTGTACCATGACTATTTTTTTACGCACCATCACTTTTCCTTCAAAACACTAAAGAGATCACTGGTAAAATTGAAGATTTTATCAATAAGGGAACCATACCCCGAAAAAATAAGTCGAGAAGATACCCAGTCGATGGGAGAAATGCCAATGCTCTATGAGTTAGTCTGAGTAACATAAAAAATACGAGGGGTCAACAGGTAGTGTCATAGGAAGTCATTCTAAAGCCACGATGACGGTTCACCCGTTTAAACATCCCGCTGACAAAATTCACTACAGTGAGAAACAAAAGGTTGAATTTGCTATCTATAGACTGGGAGGTGAGGCCAATCAGTGGTGGAAAATGGTATAAAGGAGTTTGAGTCGTCAATAGTTGGATGAGATGACTTGGGAACAATTTAGGGAATTGTTCTTCAACCGATAATTCTCAAAGAGTTATCGTGACCAGATGTTGAGGGAATTTTCCACGGTGACGCAATGAGATCAAGAATCGATAGATGAATTTGAAATGAGGTTTTCGTGCCTCACCAGATTTGGAGTAAGGATGTTGCCAATAGAAGAAGATAGATGTTGGAAGTTTGAGTGGGGCCTTAGGCATAAATTGAGAGATATGGTGATCTCTGCTCGGTTGACGAGCTATAGGGAATGTGTAGACTTGGCACGCACTTTGGAACAATCCAAGTCCGACAAAAGAATGAGGTACACGTAAAGTCGGGGTGGACAGAAGAGAAGTAAGCAGGAATTCTTGTAAGAAAGATCTAGAGGGGTGAACAAATGTCGACAGTTATTAGCGCCAGCACGGCGAGGTGCCCAAGGCTCGAGGATGAGGTAGAGGCACGTGTTTAAGCCCACTTCGGCTCAGGGATTTAAACCTGGGTAGGGTTTTGGGATTCGACCAGGGCAGAGTATCAGATTCAGATGAGCGCAGGGTGCAGGCGCTCGATCAGCTCAGAGAACTAGAGTTGGACAATCACAGAATTTTGAAGTCTAACCTACACAGAGTACTGGTCAGGGTGGCATGTTGACTTTTCTGGCCACCTCATGTATCATGTGCGGGAGGTGTCATGGCAATAGGCCATGCTATAGGGTTACCGGAGGATGTTTTAGGTGCGATAGTGTGGAGCATCAGGTTCGAGACTGTCCAGTTGTTAAAAATAATCAGTCAACTTTCTGTTCCACACCTACAGTTAGTGCAGCAACAAGCAAAGGTCTTCGTCGGGAAAGAGGACAAGGTCAACAAGGGTAGACTCGCCAGTCTCAAGTCCAGCATGAGCAGAGGCCTGGGACACCAGCTAGATGTTGTGCCCAGGGTGTTGATGCATTCGATGTTGTGGTATCAGGTACACTACAGGTTAACCCATTAGATGCTCGGATAATGTTTGATTTCGAAATGACATATTCTTTGGTAACCCTTACTTTTGCATAACGGGTGAGAACCCATACTTTATGAAACTGATCTTGGGATACGCATTCCGTTAAGAGAGTCTTTGACTGTCCTACGATTCTCAGTGATTTTACTGTCCAGGTTAGGGATAGAGATCTTTAGTGGATCTCATCCCATTTGCTATTTGAGGCTATGTATCATACTAGGCGGGGATTGGTTATCCTGTAATTACGCATCCATAGAATGTCAGGGAAATCCTATTAGTGTTTGGAAATTTGTAAGCTATGAGCAGTAGTTAAATAAGTGATTTAATTTATGAGTGAGAATGGTGCTGTTGAGGAATGACTAGTGTTAAATCTGAAAGTTTATTTGAGAGTACAATAAGGAATGTGGGATCCTACCTTGTCATCTCGTTTATCCTTTTGTACATTGAATTCAATTGCGACTTAATTGAATGCTAATCCGCTCCGAGACGTCGGAGAAGATGTCATTCATACTGAGTCATCTTATTCCTTTCTAGGATATGTATTTGTCTCTCTCGAATCTATTTGGACTTGATGGAATAGTATCTGGCCCACTGGGCATGGTAAAGCTACGAATTCCATTAAGGACCAATAACTCTTACTGATTGTAATTGTTTCAAGTCATTGGGTTGACTTTGCTTCGTCAGACCTACACCATTGTTTATGTACTCATCATATTTCAGAATGCCATAAAGGTGTATCGTGAATTTCAAGAGCCAATAGGTATGGTCTTGTTAAAGATTTTCGCGTGTTGATCGCCTAGTTGTGACTATTGTTATCATTTGACCCCTAAATGTTTGATTGAGATCATTGTTGTTGTGTTTAACGTCAAATCCTTTGTTGTATAATCATAACTATTTCTTTGTGATTGGTGTTTGTTTAATCTATTCCAAAATGGTAATATGTTATGATTGCTGCTTCAAGCTAATCTGATTATCAGAATGTTGTTGTGTTTTAGTCTCAAATGATCTGAAAATTGGCAATATGTTATGTACGTGTATCTCTACCTGATTTAGGATTTTGTATAGTTTTACCTGTCCTGATATGAGATTATATCGACTCCTAAGCCTCAAATAATTGGTGAGCGAGAGTAGACTCTGAGAACGCGGATTAGATTTAGACAATCTATTTGATGGTTTGGTGTAAGATTGAGATTTTGGTTGAGCATGCAATAGTAGACCCCATGTTACTTAACCTTTGGAACTGAAAGAGTTTAAACGTTTAACCGAAACAGAAGATAGAAAGGATAAGACTAAAGATTTTTGGTAAATAATGTGATCATGAATCATAAGTGACGTGGTAACTTAGAGCCCTAAACTCTAGTGGAATAGTGTAACACACAGGTATGCAAAATCGTAGGTATGCAACATATAGCTATGTTAAGATAACCCATCTCTCAATGAAAAATTTGGAAATAGTTTGGGCTCGTAGATTTGCAATATCAAAGTGTGCAACGAAACCGCAGTGGTTACAGTTTTCTGTCGTTCTGTGAGGTATAAGTGCTTATAGGATTGGTTATCCCACCCATATCAGCCTGGTAGACTTCAAGCCACATATGATCATCGTTTGGTAGTTTAGTACACCTAAAGCTTAAAGTCAAGCTTGTCATCATTAAGTAGACTGTGCAAACGATATAGCCTCTGGTTTAGTATCAGTACGATGCAGGGGAAGCTATAGTATTAGAGTTTGATTTTATTCATTTTATATGCGTTGAATTCAGAGTGGTATAGATTTAATTCAGTAAGTTTCGTATAACTGTTCGTGAAGTACCAGAACGGTTAGAGTGCAATTGATTGCCTGACAAGGTTCGAATTTAGCATTACGACTAGAATTTAATTGTTATGTTCGAGTATTCATGGGAATGAATTTGGGTGCGGTGGTTAGAGGTAGCTCAGCTACTGTGTGGTAGTTATCAGAGTTACGCAACGGAAGCATAGTGTCTGGATATTATAAGTGATAGGAGATCCACGAGCAAATTTTGAGGATGGAATTTTTATAAGGTGGGGAGAAAAAGTAATATCTTGAACTTTGGGAGCCTTTAAAATAACCATATGTGCTCCAAAAAATAATTGGCCTATAATTTTGAGCAAGCTCGGGTAGTGGTAGAGAATGAGAGCTTAAAACCATTTCGGGGCAAAAATGTAATTTTGAAAACTTTTGGAGTCATTTTGTAATAAAATTTTCTTGTCATGAAAAATAATGAAATGAATGATAGCATATGTTTTCAGTGATGTCTAATTAAATTAATAAATATTAGAATAATTTTTGGGGCTTAAATATAATTACACAAAATTTGGGGGCCAATTTATAATTTTGGAAAGTTGGGCATTATGTGTCAAGTTTGTAGAGAAAATTCTCTCAAGAGGTGCCACCTCCTACCTAATTATATGTTGACTAATCCAATTAAAAATAAATTGATGGATTGGATTAGTTTGAAACAAAAGAAAAGGAAAAGAAATTGTTGGGGAGGAAAGTGGAATTTGAGAAAAAGGTGAAACCAGAACAGTAGCCGTGAAAGAGAAACATAGCAGAAAGGAAAAAAAACAGCGCGATGTTTTTTTTCCATCCCGTGGGGGAGATTGAAGAGTACGGCTGGGGTACTCCCGCTTTGGCTTATTTGTACAATCTTATCAGCGCAATGCCTCGGGGGCAATCTATGAGCTTCATGACTACTGCGACATATGGGAGGTATGTCTGTGTACTTTTAGTTGCTTCCTTATTATTCTCATGCACGATGTTTAGACATCTTGCTAACATGTGGTGTATGTTCATAAGTTTGGGCCTTTGAGGTCCTGAGATCGCGTGCTCCGCAACTGGGTGAGGGGCACACTTCAAAGTCTGAGCCAGCCATGTACCGATAGAATTTCCAAGATAAGTGAGTGGGGGCCTCCATAGGGCATCCCAGAACAGTTTCAATGGGCTGATGCAGAGCCCAATAAGTAATTCATTGGATTGTGATTTTTCTTTAGTGCATGTTTATGCTTACTTACAATTTTTCATTTTACTACAGGTGTCTCTGTCCAAGTGGGAGACGGCCGAGTCCTTTCCCTAGGAGTTGGCCCTCAATCGATGCCAGTGTTGCTGATGGGGCCCTCGAAGGAGGAATTCTACATGGGAAAGCCAATGCTATTTCAAAATCACATAGATGTCGAGGTTCGCGTCCCGGCTGCCCCTCCCCTTGAGATGTACCAGACGGGGACCCTAGATTGAGGACTGAGGTAGAGATTTATCAGGGGGATCAGTGTATCCTCCTTGATATGGATGAAAAATCCTCGTACCTACAAGATGTTCGTGAGAAAGAACCTAGCCCCCCCTACAGACTACGAAGTCGCTGAGGAAAGTACATAAGGTTAGGGCGGCCCGGGACCAGAAGGGAAATGGGAAGAAAGAGGCAGAGTTTGCTGACGATAACTCATTCCCTCCCTAGATGGTGGTCGGTATTCCTGAAGGGCAAGGAGTAAGTGCCGATTCCTCGGCCAAAGAAAGACACCGAGTTTTTTAGGCTCAAGGAGCTAGAGAAAGTCCAAACAGTAAGCTGTAGACCCAACTTGAGCTTATATTGCTATTTTCCTTGATTTTGATCTCATGCATTTTCACTATAAGTTCCATGCTCATTGCCAAAGGACACCTATCGCATGATCCATGTCTTAAAGACATGTTATCCACCTAACGGGACTTGCTAGAGGTGTACAGACCGTCGGCTGATATGACTGAGGCACCTACCTCCACTCCCTTAGTGCCACCTTTAAGAGTTGGGTCGAGCAGACAACAGAGCTCTGTGGAGCCCATGACCCATGCTGCTACTGCTACTCAGACTCATACAGAACGGGCTCTGGTACCTCAAAAGGGAAGCCAGGTGAAAACCAGGTCGACGAGTCAGACGTTCTTGAGAAGGTAAACGACACTGTCCAAGGGCAAAGAAGTTGCTACTGGGAGTAAGAGGAAAGCCCCAGTCCTTCCACCGATTCCCAAATTGCCTCAATCCTTCACAAGACCTACAAGAAGTCCCAATCAGACGAGTTCGTAGTGGTAGAGTCATCCTCCGATCCCCAAGGCGAGGAGGAGGAACCGTCATCCCCTGATCCCCAAGGCGAGGATGAGGAATATAAAGAGGAAGAGGAAGACGGTGAGGAACCCTCAAGGATCGACAATGAGGAGGAGGCCAGCCCAAGGAAGACCCAGAGGAAACCATAAGAAGACTAGCTTCGAGCAGGCTCTAGAGTCCACTATGGAGTTTTATTCAGACTTGGATGTAATTACACTACTATTTTTGTGTGTTTTGAGTTAAAAACTTTATTAGTGAATTCTATGTTAATGTTTTATTGTAAATGTATGCTCACACACTTGCATACATGGAAAGGAAAATGGGCTAAGAATTGGATTGAGAATTGAGGTCAAAAATTGAGTTGTTTAAATAGGTACAGGGTTTGGCCTAAAGATAGGCAAACCCTGTCAAAGTTTCTCAAACACTGACTAACCGGTTGGTTAGTCAGTAGCAAAATCAAAATTTTAAGCATAATCAGACGATTGATCAGAGACCAAATCTAATTTCATGGTAAATCTAGACGGTTGATCAGAAGAAAAATCAAATTTAATGGTAAAATTGGACGGTTGATCAAAGAGATAAATTGCCAAAATATTCAAATTAAATATGAAAACTAGCCAGTTTGTAAAAAACTGTCCGATTCTTCTAATAAAATTTTTTATTTTTAAGATTTTTTAATATCATCTCTATAGAACTTAGGGATCTCCCATTATATATGCAGGACTCATCCTTTCAGAGCAACATTCAACTCTTTTTCTCTTAGAAAACTCCCAATGGCGTCCGAAGATAACTACAGTCTTCCAGCTTCAATTTTAAGCCTTTGCTGATTCTTTTGACAAGATCAAACTCATTCATCTAGATAGGAAATTCAATCTGAGATCGGTGATGAGCCTACAGAATGTGGTAGTTCATGAATACATTCTCCGGACGGCATGTATATTCTTGGATTCCGATGATAATGTCTTCCACTTCGGCCTGGACGAACTATGCCCAACTCGTGAAGAATTCTATGCTCCGGTAGACATTTATGTTAACCTACCCATTGTTGCTCTGGTCATCCAAGATGGTTATGTCAAAGCCCTCATGGTTTGCTAAAGGTTAGGGAAGAGCGTGCTAGGTATTTTATTCGAGGTGAAGGTATTTTGCTTTCACCCATAATAGAATATTTCTTTGCTAAACTAGATAAGCGTGATTTGCGCTATGCCTACGGTCGGGTAGCTGCTCTGGCATTGTGTCTGGTGACCAAATATTTTATTGTTGCTAGCCTTGGTGTTGTTGATGTGGGCTGACTGAGTTATTAGTCCAGGTTTCCACGAATGGAGAAACCCTGATTTCGGTGGTGGTGGAGACCCTTTATGGCATTATCGACATGCATGATGACCCAAGCCTTGTATTTAGGGGTAGCCCCTTGCGCTTTTATACGTAGCTCTTAGATCACATGCCACTGATAGCTGCTTCTACTGAGGGGGGTTCTCTTCACTCTCGGCCTTTGCTTTTTGACAGTCGTTCACGCATAGATGATTAGACCCGCTTTTTCTGTGTGCAGTAGTCCAAAGAAAGTGGCTGGTTGGTAGGGAGTACATGGTTCCACTATGCAGACTTCTGGATATTGTTGTGTATGTTTTCTGGGACTGCCATACTCTTTCTTTTACTTCGCATGTCATGCACTGAGACAGTTTGGTTGGAACCAAGGTGTCCAGAATTTTTGCAGTAACTTTGCTACTGTGGGAATGACCTCGGTCCTTCATTGATCAAGGCAATTTGTAAAGGTTGGGGCTCTCCTCCCTATTTTGATCGCTTCATCAGAAGTGACACCTTTGTCGATTCTATGGATCCGACTGCACAGTTGCTATCTGAAGAGTACATCAACTGGCTTTGGCCTCATATTCAGGAAAAAGTTCAGGCTTTAGAGAGTTGACTGAGGGAAGAGCTGAACTAGGATTTTTCGAGTGCCTGTGAGATAAGGTCCTTGCAGCGAGCTAAAGAAGAAGCTCGTGCTGCTATTAGCTTAGGGGACCCGATTCTGATAGGTCTTCTTAGAGTATGATTCAGAGTTTCCGTCGTCCTTAAGCTAAAGGAGAAGTGTGGGTTACATGGATCAGGTGGTCGTGGATCGGTTCCAAGCGTTTGAAGAGAAGTTGGATCTAGACGAGAATCCGATATGTTCTATACACATTGATGAGCCACGGTCACACACTTCCTCACTACCTAAGAAGAAACAACAACAGAGGCCGTTGTCTGCCAAAGCTACTCAAGACCGGGAATACGACATGGATGCTTATATCTAGGGTCGGTTTGATCACAGGCGTGGCAACTGTAAAGAGATTGAGAAAGCAGACCAAGGTTTAGCTTTCGAGGTTGAAGTTCTGGAGGACAAAATCCCCACATCTCAGAGCTTGACTTAAAACAAAGCATGGAGACGTTCAATTCAGTCATAATTTTGGATGAGGAAGATCATCTGGTGTCAAAGAAGAAGAAATAAATGTTGATAGATTACCCTTAGGTTGCTGATAGGACTTAGAATTTTTCTTTTGCCCTAACTTTGCCCAGGCCACCCTTCGCAAGGTTTTCAACCTAGCGGGCCTTTTATTTTTTTTTCTAGTTTATTTTTTTCTTTGCCCTAACTTTTGCTCAGGCCGCCCTTTTCAGGGTATTCGTCCTAGGGGGATTTTTTATTTTCCTCATGAATGTAGTTGATATCTTAGTCAGTGAAATAAAAGACTTTTATTAAAATTTTATCGTACCCGAGGTAACTTTACGGGCTGCCTACGTACCTCCAGCTATGTGTTACATTGACACATGTGTGCTGGATAATGTTCTTAAGGAGGATCAGGTCGTTCGTAGTTCATTTACAATTTTCACTCGAGCGTAATATTTCTTTAGTAGGTCTAGATTAACTAACTATGACAAATCAATTCCATCTAAATCGAAAGACAATGATGCACCCCTAGTCATGATTTGCTTGATCATATAAGGACCTAACTGGTTGGGTTAAAATTTTCCCCACGGCTTCCAGATTTTTTCGATGGTTTCCTTTAGTACCAAATCTTCTTCTTTTAAAATACGTAGCTTCTGGTTATCCTAAATGTGGTATAATACTTTCAACCTTTTCTCATCTACTATTGCTAGTTTTTCGAATATGTGTCTTACCCAATCTTCCTTGGCTATCTGGGTTTTTTATAATACCCTCAGAATTCACTTCAAATTTTGTTGGGATTACGGCCTCCCTGTCGTAAACTAGCGAATATGGGGTAACTCTGGTTGAGGTTCTCATTGATGTCCTATAGCCCTAAAGAGCATAGGAAAGCTTATCTGGCTGACCTCTAGCAGAATTTGTCATCCTATTGAGCATGATCTCGATATTTTTATTTGCGACTTCTACAGCCCCATTGGTTTGTGGACGGTATGGTGACAAGCAATGTCGGATGATACCATATTCTTTCGCTAAGTCTATGACTTCTCCTTGAAAATGTAACCCATTGTTTGATACCAATTCTCGAGGCACTTTATACCGGCATATGATATACATAGAAATGAACTAAGTTACTTTCCTGGCATTGAATATGGCATATGAAGTGGCTTCCACCCACTTCGTAAAAATTCTATGGCTACCAGAATAAACTCATGTGCATTAGAAGCCTTAGGACTTATCTTCCCTATCATTTCTATTCTCCAAATTGAGAAAAGCCATGAGGATGTTCTATTCTACAACTCTCGAGGAGGGAGATGCTGCAGGTCGGCATACACTTGACACTTGTGACACCTCCTTACATACTCGACACAATACTCTTCCACTGTACTATAGTAATATCTTTGTTGAAGAATTTTCTTTGCTAGCATCTGGCCGTTCATGTATGGTCCACACTCTCCTACGTGTATATCTTCCATGATTTGACTGCTTTCTCTCCCGGTCACACATAGTAGGTGTTCTCCATTGTAATGTCTCTTATTTAACCATCAATTGCACACAATGAACTATGTTGCCCACCTTCTCAAAGATACACGGTCATTCGCAGAAGCTTCGTCATGGTATTTACCATCCCAGATAAGCTTCATCGTAAACGAATCTATTTTTGTCCCTCGAGTACGTCTACCATCAACACATGTGTGGCTAAGGCATCAGCCAAATTGTTTTTAAGCGAGGGTAGGTGATGGAATTCCACGTCCTCGAACTGGTCTACAGTTTTCTTTAAATGGGCATGGTATGCTTTGTAGATGTTCATCCCTGATTCTCCACGTCCCTTGAATCTAATACATGATTAGTGCCGAATCCCTATTTACTGTAATCTCTCAAACTCCTACACATAAAGCCATCTCTAAACTGATGATACAAGCTTCATATTCACCAGTATTGTTATTGCCGTCAAAATTCAGATTGATGGCTATGGGTGAATGTCTCCGTCTCCTAGTATCCCTACTCTAAATCCTTTGCTATTCGCTACTCTGTCAAAATATGATTGCCATCGCATCTCCAATTCCAAACTCTTTCATCTGAAAACATTGCCTCTCATATACTGGTATCCTCTGTTGGACAATCGGCTAATAGGTCGACCACGACCTTCCCTTTGACTGACTTCTAAGTGACATACGTGATTTCAAATTTTGAAAGCAACAAAAGCCAATTGGCTGTGCGATTGGATAGGACTGGTTTCTCAAACAGGTATTTCATAAGATCCATCATGGCCAATAAGTTGACAAGGTAAGTGAAAACATAATGCCTTAATCTTTGTGTTACCCAAACCAGAGACACACACATCTTTTTCAAAGATGAGTAATTCACTTCTCCTTAGGTCAATTTCTTGCTGACATAGTAGATGGCTTTCTCGACTAAGGAATTTTCTAAATGTTTAACCAACATGGCTGCAATATCGGTTATAATTAGGTATAATAATAAGGGACTACCGGGTATCAGAGGGCTCAGGACTGGGGGTTGCTGAGGTATTGTTTGATTTTGTCAAAAGCTTCTTGGCATAAAGGGTTCCATTCTTTGGTTAAGTCTTTCTTCAACAAGTTGAACATAAGCTCACAAATCATGGTCAGTTGGGAGATGAACCGGCTGATACATTGCATTTTAGCCAAAAATTCTCATATTTCTTTTTTCGCTCCTAGGTGGGGGCATATCAACTATGGCTTTGATTTTGGCTGGGACAACCTCTAATTTGCTCACCATGAATCCTAACAATTTTGTGGCGGTAACCCTGAATACACATTTCTGGGTGTTAAGTCTCAAATTATATTGTCTTAACCTCTCAAAATACTTCATCGGGACTGTGCAATGATCTTAATGATCATATTATCAACATACACTTCTACCTCATTGTCAATCATATCATGGAAAAGGGTGGAATCGGCTTGCTAGTATGTAGCCCCGGCATTCTCTAATGCAAAAGGCATCATTTTGTAACAAAAGGTGCCCCAAGGGGTTGTGAAAGTTATTTTCTTTTGATCCTCAGGAGCCATCTTTATCTTGTTATACCCTGTAAAGTAATCTACGAAATACACCGACTTATTCTTTGTGGTGCTGTCTATAGTGATACATATGATGGGCAAGGGAAATTCATCTTTGGGGGAAGCTCGGTTAAAGTCCTGATAGTCTACACACATTCTAACTTGACATGTTAGTTTGAGGACTCGTAAGATGTTGGCAAACCAGATAGTGTATTTGATTACTCATATGAATCTAATGTGGAACAAATTCTTAACCTCCTTAACTTTAAGGGACCATTCCGGCCTTAAATTATGGAGTTTCTGCTTGAGAGGTTCGGCTTTGGGTGGGGTAGGTAGGTGATGTTCCATAATCGACGGGTCTATACTGGGAATGTCACTATATGACCAAGCAAATACATTTATGAATTCCCTAAGGAGTGCAGTGATTTCTTATATATATGTATATCATACACACACACACACACACATTTAGGCTAGCCTCTATTTTGATTTTCTTTACATTTTTTGGCGTGCCTGTGTTGACTTTGACTGTTTCTTTGGTCACTAGCTTGACATGACTAGATTCCTAATTTTCCATCTCTTTCATCATTTCTTTTAAATATTTTTTCTCTTCTAGGTCCATTAGTTGTGACTCATCATTACTGATTAATTCTGTATAACATGTATCAGCAACCAATGAGCAACCAAAATCAATCATCATATTATCAATCAATTAGTCTGGGAAAACATAGTAGGTGAGCGGATTCAAATTCTCTAGGGTGACATAAACATCCAAGTCTTTCGATTCAGGAACACCTTCAGTTGTAAAACTTCTTTTGGTAATCTCTCCTACAGTCAGCGGTCCGTACGTGATCATCCAATTTCATGCATCACCCTGTGCTGGATGGTTACGCTTGCTGGAGTGGTTGCGCTTGCTGGATTCTTAATTTGGTCATCTACTTCACAGATAAGCACCTGGATATCCAAATCGTTGAAGCATGCAGTCATTACCTCATGTTCCATCAAATACATCCAATCATAAATATCTTATGTACCTAGCTCGGTCTGGATTGGTAGTTCCTCATCTTTAACCCATTCACAATCATAGAAGATTTCCCATCCCTTGAACAGCTTCCCTGTTTTCACACTAAAGATAGGCTCCGAAAATCCATAGTAAGGTCCATTATCTCCTTCCTTAACAAAATTCATTCATGGCGGGGACGTTGGTTATGCCTTTGACATTCGTGTGTTGTAAGCTCTCTTTGTCTTTCTTGGTATGGATGACTTTTCTGATAGCTTCCTTCTTATATCTTTTTTAGTCGATTTATACCCCAACCGAAATTGGTCTTTCTTATTCTCAAAAGCTTGAAAACTAGGAACTCCTTGACATTTCCGGCCTAAACCCTTTCTGGGCAAGTAATGAAACTTTCTCAACATAGGGAGCACTGTCATGTTACTGTAAGGGTAAAAGGGATGAAGTTTTTAACGAGACAAACTTTCTCATACTCGAGGCACTCTACAGGGCTAGCTATTTTGAATCCACTAAGCAGAACATCTAACAAGTCATGAAGAATCTCAACACCGTCTTTACCCTTTTCCACCTATTCGATCTAAGTTAACTGTGAACCACCCATGATTGTGAAGACAACTTTATGCAAAACAAATTTGACTTTCTGGTGCAATGTGGAGAGGATTACACCTACCAAGTGTATCCGTAGCCTTCCAAGTAGAAGATTGAACACGACAGGTATATCCAAAACTTGAAACTCAACTTCAAAACTGGCGGTGCCAACAGTCATAGGGAGCTTAACTATTCCAATCACCTCTCTGTGGGTATTGTCATAGGCTCGGATGGCTTGGTTGGAAGAGGTAAACTATGAGAGGTCAATGCCGAGGTCTTGAACAGTATGTAAGGGGCATACATTGAAGGCAGAACTATTGTCTATGAGGATTAACGGAACCCTCTCACCAAGTGCTCGCATGGTAATATGGAGTAAGTCATTATGCCCTCCCGCTAAGCCTAATGTCCGAAAAGAACCATTACCGCCTCATAGGGTTAATTTCATTGATGATAGCCGACCAATTATGGATCTGACCACCTTTATAGTTCAAGTTAGTCAGCAAGCTCAATCAGTTTGAATGCATGATTCTTTGCAGCAATTTTGATGTTATCACATGGAAGAGTTAATGGAAGGCGAGGCCATCACTGCCGAGGAAAAGTATGATGAAGAAACATGCTTTATGTTCAGGCCCAATACCGAAGTGTCACACTTAACCAAATCAAGTCGAGTTTACTGAACCGTACCCCAAGCAGTCACATTAAACCCATTTTTCTCTCAAGACCCTCGAGATGATGAAGTGTTGAGACAGCTGAAGAAAACCCAAGCGAACATCTCCATTTGGGGTCTATTATCCACCTCGTACTCTCATCGACAAGCCCTTAGCAAACTACTTAGAAAAACCCAAATACCTATCGAAACCTAGCCTGAAGAGTTATCCCAAGTGCTAGGGGTCATACATAACAAAAATTTACTCACCTTTTCGAATCATATTTGCCCAAATTAGAACCCATCTAGACTTCACCTTTGTCAATGAGGTCCTAGATGGCATGTCGGAGAGTTATGCACCTCTCTGTAAGGTGGCTTTCCTTAGATAATAAGTACATAAGGCAAGAACATTGTATCCCTCTGGTATTACTGCTGGAGTGGGGGTAGGCGATAGCTTGGATATCATACTCTCCACAACAAGTGTTCAAGTACATTGGGAAGGGGTGCACTTAACGGTGTGAATATCCTCCTAGGCTCTGAAGCGACTTCCCATGACACTAGTTGGGGTGCTTGCACTTTGTTGATGTTATTAGCGGTGGCTAGCTTCGGCTGTGCATTAGAATTCCTTGGATCGACTCCATATACTACGGGCTTCGACTCACGAGAGATGGTTCCCTTATTGATAACATCTTTGATCTGTATGAGGGATCTCATTAGGGCCTTAAACGAGGTGTGGTAATGACCGAAAATGTAGTCACGATATATGGGGGCAACTTGTTTCTGAAGATACTTAATTCCTCCTCCTTTGTAGGGCGGTTCACCATCTGAGCGGCCTTATTCCTGCATCTCATAATAAATTATTCTCCCGTCTCCTAGTATTGCTTCACAAATTCTCTCGCAACATCTTCCCATGTTTGGACTTGGGCTTCGTCCAAAGTGAAGGACCAACGGGAGGTGGCTCCCGTGAGAGTATAGTTAAAAAGCTGTATCAACTAGTTTTGATTCACTCCATAGGGAGCTGCACGCATGTACATCTTGACATGTATGTGGTCCCACCGAACTTGTCCATCTCTGGCATCTTGAACTTAAGGGACAATCTATTATTGAGGTTCATTGTCAGGGCACTAAGGTCTAAAGAATCATCGGCTCTCCTCATTTGGGCAATTTGGGATTCAAGTGCAGCTAGTTTGTCCTTCCATTCGGGAACTATAAGTTTTACTTCCTCATCCTTGGACTCATGTTTCCAATCAAACTCGGGACCATTCTTCTTGTCCTCTTTTTTCTCTGTTCTACATTCATCCTCTTGTTCTTTCCTACCTTTCCTCTTAAGATGGTCGATTTCTTTAGTTGTGCTAGACTGCTGATATTCTAGGGCTGTAAAACCGTTCTGAAAGTCTTTCTATAACTCGCCAGTAATACGGACCAAGTCTGTCATCTATGTGAACTCTTCAGCGACTGGGTTTCGTGAGAGCTTTCCTAATGAGTCTAGGTACCAACCACGCTTAGCCTTAACAGTATAGAGTAATTTTTTGAAAATTTAATCATACATACCACATAGATCGAGTTGGCTGGCTTATACCTTATTGGGGGCTAGGGAAAGTTTTTTTAGTCATCAAGGTGTTTTTTGAATTTTCAAAAGTTGGGGGATAGGACTAACTAACCTCCAATTTTATAGAGTGGAGAACCGGCCAGTTGTTCAGTGGAATAAGGGTTTATTTCTAGAAATTTCTGGCAAAGGTAGGTTTTTACTAACCGTCCAGTCACTCCTAGTGGTAAACTGGCCGATTGGTCAGTGGGTTTGGGGTTTATTTCTGGGAACTTTCTACGAGAAGATAGGTTCTGACTAACCGTCTGATCATCCTGATGGATAAACTGGCCAGTTGGTTAGCGGGTTTGGGATTTATTTCTTAGAATTTTTTGGGAGAAGATAGGTTTCGACTAACCATCCGGTCATCCTAGTGAATAAATTGGCCAGGTGGTCTGTGGGTTGGATTAGGGTATAAACCAGCCAGTCTCAATTTTTTTTTTAACAATGCACTTACTAAGTAACCGTCCTGTTAGGAGCTCACTTAACCGGCCAGTTAGTTAGTCTCCCCTCCTTTGCGAGGTTAGCAGTCAGTTTACAGAATATTGGTTGGTTTCCCTGCCAACATACCATAGGCCAATACATGTATTTTCCCAAAAAAGAGTAGAACACTAAATGGTCCGGGTGTGTGATTTCTCTCTCGGGGTTGGCGTAAGGTCACTCCATCAGCTCGACTGTACTATATACCTCCCGCCCGTAACTTAGGTAGTTAATAGTGGGAAATTACCAGTATGTATACAAGCCATTTAATATACCAAGAAAACCAGGAGGTCCCTTTAGTACGAGGCTGTGGAGTTGAGGTTATAGTCAAAAGATCGCCTTGAAACCAGAAGGTCCAAGGGCTTCAACCATTGCCCTCGAGTGGGTGGGTTAGGATAAGACATGCGTGTGTGTGAGGCAGGAAATAAGAGCACAAATACCACAATTATATCACATTGTAAATATCTTAAAATACAAAGAGAATACAACAAGGCCAAAAGATCAAGAAAAGTTTTCAAGTCTAATCCTTTCATTTTTGTCCCTAGTAAAGTTGTCAATGTAGCAAATGGCTCGGGAAAATTCCTACATATTTGATGGAGTCACCATCTTATTTAGTTGAAAATAAGGGAAAACCCCCAAAAATGACTCTAATTGTCCGAAAGACAACCTATCGAAAACATGGAAACGGGTTTGGGGACTAAGTTATGCAGCGGTAAAGTGTTAGGCACCTGCCACACCCTTTTGGTCTCTACTTTTATTGATTTTTTGCCTTAAAAATATGTAAAATGTAATAAAACTAACCCTAAGTTTATTTTTATATTTTTGGCTTATACTCGACATCAAGGGTCGAATCGCCTACATATCCGGTCGGAGTAACCAGAATAAAAACCAAGATAGTTCGACTCTGGCCTTGGTGGAAGTAATCTATGTTTCAGTCTTAGACTTAGACTAAGAAATATAAAAGACTCTTCTTGATTTTTATAATGGAAATGCGATTATGGGAATTGGAGAATGCTATGTGATTATCTATGCTAGAAAGCTATTAAAATTATCTCGCGAAGTTGCTTGTTTGGAAGACTCGGGAACGCTCTCCGAATAATCCACGATGCAAAAGATTAGGAAAAGACTTTTAGAGTAAATATCAAGGGTTGAAATTCTTGAGAGAGATAACGTGTCACTTCATAAAGAAATGGTACACAAGTTCTTAAGAGAATAAGCTTATGACCGAAGACCCCTAAAAACGAAGGCCAAGAGACCTATTTATATAGCTCTGAGGCGCAAAACTGAAAGATTGGGAATGCCAATATGCAAGCTGAAGATAAGTCAGAATACTGGATAAAAGTTATAGAATGACAAAAGCGAACTAACCGGCCGGTAAGTAAACAATCGGGCGGTTCATTCCATAATATAAAAAAAATCAAATTTTGAGGCATTATCTGACTCTAATTTTGGTAATTATCTCTAGTTTTGCAGATGAGATGTACCAAATTAAGGATTTATCACTTTTAACCATATAAATTATTAGTTTAAGGAAAAATTATACACGACACCCATAAGGTTTACCCTAGATTACACATGGCTCCGCCTAAGTATTTTTATTACACTAAGCTACACATTTCTATTTTACTGTTAACAGAGTTAACAAAATTAACGAAAGGACAATCATACCCCCGATAAACAAGTCAATCTACCCCCCCCCCCCACACGTCGGTATCACGCTCTGCCACACCTATTGTCGGTGAAGCCACGGGCCAACAATCGTAGCCACCATGACCCACCATCGCCTTCATCACCACTACCCACAACCGTCGACTACCACCTCTCAACAAAGACAACAGATCGCTAATCTAAAACTACCCAAACCAGCAATCGCACAACCACCCAATATACACCCACAACCACCAACGGCACCACCAGTTGTTTTCACCTCCCACCACCACCACTGAACGTGGATCTAAATCCACCACTTCCTAAAATAGGTGATGTTACACTGATTAGAGATCATCGAGATACTTGGCCGAGGCGCGCGATCAATGAATGCAAAGAAGGGCTTAGGTTTGTTTTCAGTAATTGTTTGCCTGTAATCATTAATCAAGGTACATGGTTGTGGGTTTAGTATGTTGTCACGGGGGTTGTAGCGATGGGTTCAAATGTGGCGACAACGACGGATTGTGTTTGATCATTCGTTGGCTGTTGGCTGTTGGCAGGCAGTATGGTTGCCGTTGGTGTATATGGTAGCTGATGATGACCGATTGCCATTGGTGGGTTGCGATCTGTCACTGGTGGGTCGTGATCGGTCGCCAGAGTGTGTTGCTAGCGGTGGCATATGGGTTTTGCGATTGGTAGCAATTAGTGGTCGTGGTTGTGCTGGCGTGGTCGTGGGTGGGCCGATTTAGATATGGGTCGTGGTGGTGGGTCATGGCTAGCAGTGTGGTGGCTATTGATGGGTCTGTTGGGCTCACCGTTGGTGAGTTGCGATCAGTCGTCAGAGGGTGTTACCGGGTGGTGGGGTTGCCGCCGAAGCATTGGGTTGTAAGAAAGAACATGAAGATGGCATTTTAGTAAAATATCATAATAATTGAAAGGTGCCCTAACATTTCTTGACGATACCCTAACGGAAATGGGTGTTATGTAACACAATAACAAACTATAAGGAGCGGGGAGCAATAAAGATACTTAGACGGACTCGTGTGTAATTTAGGGCAAACCTCAGGGGTATCGTGTATAATTTACCCTTAGTTTAATTCTTGCATCAGGGATAATTCACAGAGAAGTTCCCTGAATCATCTAAACAAATTAAATATAACAATAAAATAAAATCTAGACACTTGGACCGGACTTGATACAATTGGACTAGACTGTTAGACAAGACTGGACATGACCAAAATAATTAATTCATATTACTAGGCCTAAGCTTAATAATAAACTCTAATTAATTATAAAAGCCCACTATTTATTTAATAATTAATAACTACAAAAACGGGGTCTCTACAATAACCTTATATTATCGAGCTACGGGATTTACGGTGAATAAGGTAAACAGTTTGTTTAGTGGGAGTATGAAATCTTTCATCAAGATTTGAGCTTTATGGTAATCAAGATTGATATTCCCCAACTATCTAGGCAAAGAATCATTAATCTACTTTGATAAGTGATAAACGTTTTGATGTAGTAATGACATTGCTAAACTTTATGTCGTACCTACCTAGTGGTTGTCCTCATTTGAAATTAGGACCAAGGTATTATGAGTCTAAGTGCTTGGGGTTGAGTTTTCGAGGCACTACTTCTTAAATTTGCGAGCAAGATTCTAAAGAAGGGCACTTAAGCATTATCTGCAGACACTTTTGTCTTGATCCTTATTACCTTGGTCGTAATTCAGAATAGGAATAACTAGTATGTATTTTATTTGGGAAGTGCGATTACAATTCCTGGCAGACGCTAGAGTGTTTTAATCATGAAATTATTTTGCACTTATCTTATAAAGTCAGCTTAGTGCGACTTCTCACTTGGTGGAAGGCAAGTTGGCAGAAGAGAGCACCTAGGACGTTACAAAAGTTGATCATAAGGCAGTTATATATTGATTTATCCTTGTGGTGATACTTAGAGCGTCTTGGTGTTATGGCTCTCTTGAGTGAGTCCATAACTAAGTGTGGTCATTGCATGATTGTTCTCACGAAGGATTAAACACTAACCTGGTTAGGCCATGAATATCCTTTTGCTAAGATTCCACAATTATGAGATGATCCTAATAGATATTTCCATAAGTCTAATTCTTTCATGTGTTCTTATCATCTCCATGGTCGAAAAGATGGAATTTCAAAGTTGGTGATATGTAAGGGTTGTTGATCATCTATTGGATATTCTAACAGGATATATGCATACAACATGTTATTCAATTTTAGCTGCATATATGGATGTTAGTACAAGAACTAGAATATATTACCATGATTTGTAGTACATGGTATATGAGTATGTCAATAGGCTAAGATTGGCTCATTCACACGAGCAATCGCCTCTAGCGCTTGGTCAGCGAATACAGATGAGACAGTTTAAGTTGTGGCACTTCTGACTGGGAGCAAAACTTGGATAATATGTCACCTTGGTTAGAGCCACGATGAGGTCTCGTAAACTTTTCGGGGACGGAGTGTGGATATACCTATATTCCATATAAGCCTGTGATAGAAGCCAGGTGTGAGATATCAGTTGAGCATTTATTAGTTAAAGGGAATCATGAGAACTCATGTTAGGCCCTTGATAGCGTCTGAACCAAGATCGATACGGTGTTTAAGTAAGAGTTTTGACATGCGCTCTATGTGAGGCAATCCGCCGTTGTATGAGTTTCATACCACGTGTGTTAATTGACTGAGTTAGGAGGTGAGTGAGTGGACCCTTACTTCCTTATCATGTGAGTCCTGGAGGTTACTTTTAACCTCAACTAGTGCCCTTATGACCTTTGACTATGTCATAAAGACACATATTAGCGCTAGCTACTTTGGTGTGTTACCTATGACCATGATTGATTCAGTCTAAAAGAGCACTGATGTGAAAGCAGATAGTCTGTATATGAGTGATTGTAGGGTCAAGGGAAGATCTTTCTAATACACATCCAAAACTTATATTCACCGGCCGGACAGTTATATCACATTGTTGGCTAGACATAATTGTGAATATACAGTAGCAGCAATTGGGAGTTGAGCATAGCTTTTAGAGCGATTTGAGATGCTTGGACCGATGTGATCAAAGGATCTATGAATTATGAGTCATTATTTATATTTTTCTTTCAATTGATGTCTTTATGCTGACCTTAACAGGTTTCTAGTATAAAGTTCTCAACTTGAGGTGAGCTCAACGGTCGCACCGTCCATTAGTCCATATGAATATGATCAGTAGCAAAGAAGTGTGGAAAGAATGTGTGCAGCAATATTGTTCTTGGCATGTGCGAGTGGGAGATGTTGGTATTCGGTTCTAGCGTGGTACGCCCATGTCGAGTCCAACCCATGACCCAGAAGGCCAAAGGACTTGGAGGTGGTTAATTGTGTAACCCCAAGAATACCATAAGCCTAAAGATTTATTAACAATAATATATCTTTGTGAGATAACATAAGGGAGATGGCTCTTGGTTGGATGGATGATGAAAAAATCCAAACCTTCTTCATTCTTCTCCAAACCTAGCTAGATTGAGAGACAAAGACTTTGGACAGTGGAAACACGGATTAGGCTCGCGTTTAATCCACTGTGGAGTGTTTAATTGTGATATTCGTTGGCAAGTGAAATAGCGACGAGATCCTTGGATTTGGCGTATATGTGATTTTTCACCCGTCTATTGTATACGTGTTCACGCACACGCATTTTCAGATACATCTTGAATTCCTTTAGATTTATATTAGGTCAAAAGGGAGGTTGGATGTATATATAGTACAAATAAACTAAGCATAAATGGTTTGTTATTCCAAATTGACCTGGGGCCATTTGGTGCATGGCTATCTGAATGTGAGCTCCGTCGTACAACAAAAAAAAATTTGATTTTGTTATCCCAACCATTCATAAAGAAGATTTTTTTAAATATCATTTGGTACTTTTTGCACATAAAACCCTATATTGTGGGGGTGGGTGCAAATTTCACCTTAACGTTTCATTTTGACTCAATTCACCCTACTTTTTTTTTATTTGTGCACAATTTACCAATTGACTAAGTGAAGTTCAATATTCTGGACGCCCGCCAATTTTTGGAGGCTAAAATTGTAAGTTCTACCATTTTTTTTATCCAAATGCAGTCACATAAGTTTCCTAGTCCACTTGGCAGCCATATCATACACGCCCACTACCACATTAGCTTCTCTCATCTCCATCTCCCTTTCCCTCTCCATCTACATCTCCCTCTCCCTCCCCCTCCCTCCCTCCCTCCCTCCTTCCCTCCCCCCTCTCTCTCTATGTGTGTGTGTGTTCTTTCTCTGCTTTAGCATCAAGCGCCACCACTGCCTCTAGCATCAAAGCGCCACCGCCTCTAGCAACGATCATAAAAATTGAGGGCAATTGTTACCCACCATCAAGCCCACCACCACTTCATAGCTGCATCTACATCCCAAAACACTATATCCACTATAACCCAATTGACTCTCCCTCGTTTATTTACATGTGGCAATCGACCACCATCAACCTCTCCACCACTACTGCCATTATCACACCAACAACAAAACCTCCAACCTCACATTTGTCACCTATTTAGATCAACAAGCTCAGACTGGACCACCATAGATCAAACATGATCTAGATCCAATATGGGGTTTTTAGGGGTTTAAATGCAAAATATAGGGGTTGTGGTTGATGTGGGTACGGCTGTGATTATGGCCGGTGGTGGGAATGATGGATTGGTGACAGTGATGGTGATATTAGGGATTTGGTTGCAATGGTGGCCAATGGTGGTTGGGGTTCTTGCATGGTTGTGGTATAGGGGTTGACCGTTGACAGTTGTGGGATTTGGTTGTGGTGGTGGTGGATGGTTGGGTTTTGTGCTTGGTGGCGGCACTATGGGCTATGGTGTATGGTGGTGTTGGCGGTGACGTCGATGTGGGTACGTTGGTGGCATGTGCAGTCATGTATGGATACGAGTGTTGGTGGTAGCAGCGGGTTGGCTACAGTGGTGGTTCTCTTTGGGTGCCTGAACACACACACACACAGAAAGAGAGAAAGGGGGGGGGGGTGAGGGGGTGGTTGGCTGCAGACATTGGTGGTTTTCTCGTTGGGCGGCCAAGGTTGGGGTTGAGGAATCTGGGGGGGGGGGGAGGTGTTGAGATAAAGTGAGTTGACTTGGCAAACAAAAAAAAAGAGTTGAAGTGGCAATTTTACCTCTAAAGAATGACAGGCGCTATAAAATTGGACTTCAACCCGTCAATTGGTGAATAGAGCGTCAATTGAGAAACCATGGGATGAATTGCACCAAATTTAAAATAATAAGGTGAAATCACACCCGCCCCCTAAGTATGGGGTTAGATGTGCAAAAAGTCCTACCATTTGAGGCAAAATTTAAGTGACATTAAACAGTGTTGTTATAATTTGTTATTGTAGATGTCTCCAAAAATGCAATTACCTTTGTTAAGCAACAATTTATTTTTCAATAAGCGAGATCCCTTTGCAGCAAAACATTGTTCAAAAAAAGGGGGGGGGGGGGGGGCAAATTGTAGGTGGTCCTTTAGGCCATCTTTTTTGTAGCGAAAAATGTCATTGATTCATCATAATTTGAAAACCTCCCCTTCAACAAGTTCAACGTTACCCAATTTTTAATATCTACACTCCAACAAGAACGAATTGTGTTATACAATGAAGACTAATTTCTTACAAATAGTTTGTAACATACAAATGAGATTGTACCTTTGCATATGCCAGTAATTATTTGATCTTCACCAGATGCATTAGGTCATCGATATGATACCCTGTGGGTCTAACCGATAATTCCATGTAGATGGTAACCGAGTCTTTGCTAGTGTTGCAAAATACTGTAATAATGTAGGATCCATTTTACGCTCACCGGTACACAAGCATGGCGATCTTGATGATAACAACCTAAAACCTTCTTAATTATGTCAAGTTTGGATGGCTTTAAGATGATGATAAAAAAAACTAAGACTGGTAGGTTGTCTTTGTGTAATATTGTCCATCATTATAACAAGTGCTCTTTGCATGGATGACAAGGATCTTGGCTCTTGGAACCTTGCATTCTATTTCCGTGAACCACTTTGTGAAAATTCAGCCCCAAAATCAACCAAACAATCTTAGGCTAAAATAATTTCAATGATCTTAGAACTTTTGTTTGTTCCTTTTTAGTAAGGAATTGAGTTGTTAAACTTTGAAGCGTTGAGGTTTGTCCTTGATATTTTGTACGTGGATAGCATCAAGATTTTGTCCGGTGATTATTAGGCCATGATCCAAAAGTGGACGACCATTGTAGTAGATTCTAGAGCTCTTCGAGGAATTTATTTGAAGGTATAGGCATACGATAGTTCAAGTCGAATTTTAAATCTCTCTTGTCAAGTATCTCTAAACCTTCTCATTATGTTTTTTATTTGAGTGTATTATGAGATTGCTTCAATAATTTTTTGTGGTATATATCTCCTGGTCGTCTGTTGATAAAAATTCATGATTAGTTTTTAGGGGTAATGACATTTGACCCCCCTCAACTATCTTGGGTTTTTGGGTTGGCCCCTAGGGAACGAATCGACATAATTGACCCCTCAATGTTTAGATATAAGTAATTGGTCAACTGATCTGTAAAAAGTAAAAAGATATTCATGCCCCTACGTTCGATCAATATTTATATCACTCTTCTTTACTGATTGGCTTCTATAAACACACAATTGTAGCACCACCATCAATAACACTGTCACTGCCGCCACTTAGCCCACCTCAGAACCATCGACTCCACCCGCCACCATAACAACCACCATCGCTAGCAAGCCCATCCAAAAACCACCGAGCCCACTTGCAACCAACCATGGCCAGCGAGCCCATCTGCCACCATAAAAACCACGACCACCACCAAGTAGCACTCTAATAACCTCGAGCCTACCCTAATAACCACCTACATAGTCATCTCTCTACCTGCAAACCCACCCCAACCATCAAAACCCACTTGCCAAACATATATAATTTCAAATCCCCCACCAAAACCTTAACACCATTGGCACAATTACCACCACCAAATTCCCAATGCCCATAATCAACTTCCCCCAACCATATATGGCGAACCGCCTACGGAAAAGACCATAATGTGTAACTCGATCGCAATCCCATTTTCTAAGGTTGATTAAATAATTAACAAAAAAAATAAGAAAACCATATTCGAATCACTTACTTATGTCATAATGTACGATAAAAGTTAGGAATCAATTTATCTAATAGAGTCCATCCACTAAGGTATTGAGTAGCAGTGTAGACTATCCAATTAAAGCTTCTAATCTCACGAAACCGGAGACTCGCATTTAGGGACTAATTTAGATGACATGAATGTGTTAGGCACTCCCTAATAGTCTGCTACTTTGAATGGTCCTTATCTAAAACACAAAATAAAACAGGAACAAGAACAAAACCTAAACCAATCCTAAGTTTTCTTTTGGATACGAAATCGGGGGTCGAATGGCCTATGTACCCAACCGAACAAGATGGAATCAAAACCATCATAATTTTAGACCTAACCTAAGGGAAGCAACTTAAATCTTGGTCTGTGGTTTCTTAGAAACCTAATTCAATTCAATTCAATTTCTTCTAGCTAACTAATTTTGGAACTCTTCTATTCAAAATAGAAGTGTAATCCTTATAGAATTCTATTCCTATTAAAATTCTAATTCTGACAAACTTCTTCTAATGGCAGTCCTAGAGACTATTTTTTTATTTTCATCATAGATCAAAACTTGGTCGTATGGAAGGGATTTAACCTATGACTCTTCTAACTAATCTATGAAAAACAAACTACAAGGGTAAAAACGTATACATCTTGTTTGTATCGCTTGGATAGCTTGACCGACGACTCTAGATTCTCACGATGTGATGAAGTGACCATACTTATGAACTCGAAATAAACATAAAAAATCTAAGCCTTTTCATCTATTTCTCTCTTTTTTCTCTCTTGCTAGTTTATTTCCTCTATAATTTCTATAGCTAGGTGGAATTTAACCTTAACTGATTTTCCTTTTTGTGGCAGCCAAGGGCCATTGTATTAAGGTCTGGGGCAGTAGAAACGCAAAAGGACCATTTGGTCATGTTTATCACCTCTAAGAGATAAAACTAAAATAGGCTAAAACGTCCAAATCGACCTACGGGCTGATTCACATTAGGAACCGGCCTGAACACTTAATAGAACCATCATGTTTAGTTGAAAGCTGGTCGGTTCTCTTCCCTTACCCATAATTATACCAACTCTAGGGGGAAAAGACCACATATTACAATAAACTAGAAGTGCAAAACATGATTTCGGGGTCAGACATCCAATGTAAACCAAACCAAGCACTAGACCTCTTATCCTATCTAGACCCTGACTTGGGTTAAGCCCAAACTAACTGGACTGGATCACCTAAACTGGGTCAAAGAATAAACTTCAGCCTAAAATATAATAAAAAGTCTATTATAGAACAACCATAAAATAAGACATATAGAAATGAGGTGCCTATATACTACTCCTCTGATTAGACACCCAAAAACCCCAATAAATACTCCTTATGCTACCAACCTCCCCCCCCCCCCCCAATCATGCCTACTGTACATACACACAACCACACCACCTCACATTCAAAAATTGATTTGAGTGTTCTAAAAGTTAGCAAAAGGGAGGGGGATATCACGGTCAGTGTGCTGATCAACATGCTGCTGAAGGCAGGGATGGGTGGGTATGGGGGGTGGGAGGGAAGGGACTCTCAATTACAACAGCAGTGTTAGTTAGGGTTTGCCAGTATTTTTATATATATAAACATAGAAAATTTGAGTGGGAGATGAATTGGCATTTTAGTGAGTCATTAGGTGTAATATTGAAGTTTCACACCCAAATTTATTCGTGTTTATGTAGTTGAGAAGGGTCAATTGTTGCAATCAGTACATGAGAAGGTTAACCTGAATATTCAAGATAGTTGAGAGAGGTTAAATATGATTACCCTTAGATTTAAATTTTTGTACTTAGATAAAAAAATCCTATTCGCCCGTCTATAAGGTTTACTAATTGTTCTAAATTAGCTCTTAGTGTTATGACTAACACTAAGAGAGGTTTAATAATCATGGCTTTTATTGTGGAAATTTAAGGTAGTTCTACTACTAGGCCTTCATTGATTAATGAGACCAACTATAACATGTGAAAAGTTAACATGAAAATCTTTCTAATTCCACAAGACTAAGAGATGCGGGACGATGTAAAGAATGGTCCATTAATTTTTACAAAGGTGGTCGCAAGTTAGAAAATGCCTGAACCTAAACCAAAATATAAATCAATCACGATTAAAAAAAAGATAATATGTACAAGTACTTCGCACAGGACAGGAAATACATGTCACATACAAAAGAACTTTTTAATTCAGCGTTCCACGATATTGTTGTTTTAAATGTTTCTCAATAAAGATATTACGCAAATGAACACTCTTCTTACTAACATTTTTAACCCATGAAAACAGTTAGAAAATGAATTCTGTAATGGGGATCTTGTGGAAAAAGATATAAGGTCTTTGCACAACACCGACGACGACAAAACGCTGGCATGGTGTCACCCTCAGGAACTCTAAAATAAGCATTACTATACTGTAGTTTCTGTACTAGGACCTTGTTTGTGTTGCTGGGCAAACTCACAATCAATCGTGCGCCTGAGACACAACCGATAAACAGTGCGAGATCTTTTTTGCCTCTCGGGCCTAAGGATTTCTCTAAAAATGTAAACTAATTGAAGACAAAATATTGAACAAATCCAAAACTGGTGCGCCCACTGAAACAATGAAGACAATCCTTACAATGCAACGAACATAAGTATGACAACGTACAAGATTTTTCACCGATACAAGATAGGTCATCCAAGAAACTCGCCAGAAATAAAAGAAATCGGCTAGAACATGATAGACTATATTTTTCCTAAGTCTAGTTTTGTTTTTTAAATTGACGCCCCCTTTCTTCGTTGTTCTTCCCTTCTTTTATACTTGCTCGTTCATAACTATCTCCTTTTGTAACTGCTTATCCTTATCTTCATTGAGAATAACTTCTCAGACTTTATGATCGGTCGTTTCTGCTGACATATGTGCTCTACATGCAGTCATTTTAACTGATCTTTCTACGCAGTCTTCTCAGTAATGTTGATAGTGGTCTATTCCGCGAACTGTTGATCAACCGCTGTTACCGATTTTCTAGCCCTGTCTCCACGTTAGCCATTACTGTCGATTTTGTTGCACCTATTAGCAATTTTGTCGATTGGTAGTCATGCCAATGCTTTGATCAACCATAATCCTACTGATTTGTCTCTTGATCTTTCCTCCTTAAAGTATTCTAAAACTATGAGAGATATTTCATCAAATAGCGTTCCAAACGAGCTGATACTTCGTCCGATTTGAATGAGCTAGCTATTTTTCTTTGGATGTGGCTATCTCGGCATGTCCTTTGTGTATCGAGCCTTTCTCTAACCAAAGAATATATGAATTTGCCTATTAGCTTAGCTCATGATTGGGAATATGCGCTTGCGCCTTTGTTGTTGGGTAGTTTGTACAGGCGACGTCTACCATGGTAGGTAAGAAAATGCATTGGAGCATTGGCGGTCCTTTCTGGTTGGTCCAATTGTGGTTGCAAGCCTATTTCCAAAGTTTTCTCCTTTTATTCATGTTCAGCCTGATACTTCATTCCTAACTTAAGGACATCGCCTTTCCCTGGGCAAAATAAAGCTTCATTCCTTCATATCTTGTTTTCGCTTCTTCTATGATTTCACCCATCTTAAGCGTTCACATCCGTTCCTTTTTAGAGATTTTGGACCCGCTTGATTTAGAACTCTTCTGACCCATATAAATGAAGGGATATCCATAGAGTCTAAAGATTTTGTCCGTAAGGTATGGGCTGGACGATTTCTTTATGTGGGCTGTCAAATCACGAGCTCATCATCGAGAGTTTAGTTACGAATTACAGCCCCTTTCTTTATCGATAATGGATTTTTGGAGGCCAGAGAAAGAATGAAGAGAATAACTCAAAACGATATTAGGGTGATAGATAGGGCTGTAGACCGATCGATGGACAGCTTTACTATGTCCAATTTTTCCATTTATACTACTGGATCAGTTTGCCCTTTTGACTCGTGGTACCAAAATTGTCTTTCCAAATTGTGCGATGGCATCAAGTATGTTGACTGCATGGTTCGTCTTGCTCCAGACAACCCACATCGACCAAGTACTTTACTTCGATTTTTAATACCATTTTTTATTGTTGGTATCAATTTGCTTATTGTACTTTGGTTTTATTGATATAAGAGGAAGGAGTAATCCTACTGCTCCATAAAAGAGAAGTCAGTCCCCTTTTGAAGAAACCTTCCGCAAGTGCGGGGTAAGAAAGCGAAAGAACTTGTTATTAAGTCTTAACTCGAGGAGTCTGACACCGTCGAAGTGACAGATGATTCTTCCGAAGATTTATTGGCAGAAAAAGACACTGAAGAAATGGAAGAAGATGATGTACCCCTCATTCAAATGAGAAAGGAAATTCGGGAGGATAAAAAGCGAACAGAGCAAGTCTCTGGCGACCCTGTCCCAAATCCTCAATTAAGCGAACCGATATTGGTCATCCATTTGAACATAATTCTTCATGTCCAGACTACTTCATCTCTCATTATCGTTCCCACATCCTCGAATGTTCCAAACCTAAGTAAGAACTTTGCAGTTCTTTAATTTTATATTTTTCCAATGACAATCGCTCAAAAGGCTTTGATCATTAATCTGTTTTATCCAGTTGATGAAAGTGCTAGATCAGCCAAAAGGTTAGCTACTGAGGCAAGAGTCTCTACCATTCCGAATGGAGTACCTAAAAAAACCAAGGAGATTTTTATCGCGCTGGCTGATCAGCACGAGGACCCTCTAACTGCTCAGGTTGGCACAGGTTCGACTAAGCCCAAAGCCACCCGAAAGAAAAGTATAGCACGCAAGACTCGCTTTAGTGCAAGGACAATGTTGTTAAAGGTAAATTTCTTCTTTTATTGATTTTTGTATCCATTTCCCTATTCTATTTCTTACCCCCTTATTAGGATTTGGATGGTATTATCATTGATTTAACTCAAGAAAGCACCCAAGGAGGGCACCCCTTCAAGTGACAAGGTTTCTTCTGGTAAACCTGCTGATGAACCACCAGAAACTACCAGTGGCGAGGGTCCTTCAGTTGTTACCACTCACCAATCAACGTCTTCGCCTCAGCAGGTTAGTGGATTTCAAACGCTTTTATTTTTTGTTATTACTGACGGCTCATACCTTGTTTTGGTTTATACAGCAAAGTGGTGAGTCATGGGACATTCAAGGTGAAGAATGTTCTAGTGGTCGCCATTCCAATTAGCCGGGCAACATTTTATCACATGTTTCTCCCACTTCTAAAACTCGCCTCGCAACTAAAATTCTTTCTCCTGTTGTGACAAGTTCGATTAAAGACTTAGCACCAACTCCTGCATCAATTGTTCAAACAACTGTTATTCCTCTAATGCCTGAGCCACTGCATGTTCCAACCATTTCAAGTTCCCCGTCGATTGCTCAGACGATAAGAGAAGCTACAGGAACTCTGACTGCCAAACGATCAAAACCCTATGTACCCATTTCCGAGGATATCAATAAGAAGTTTCAACAACTTCAAACGGCAATTAGTGCTTTCTCTTGGCTCTCAATGACGAAATCGACTTCAGCCTCAAACGTTGATGTGACTGCAGTTCTTGATATTTTCATGAGTTTGCTTAGTCACCGTCTTTCCGATGTATTAGCCAATTAAGATGCGTTGTCAAAGATTAATGACTTAATTGGCACCTTGGCCGATAATACATTTGCAATGAACATTGTTCAGGCGAAATTGATTGATACTTTGAAGCTACAGGTTTCGCTTATATCCTTTTCTTGGAAACAAGGTATGGGTATTAAGTCAAGTGTCCAATTAGTGGATAAGGATATTGATGCTCTGAATGCAAAGATTCAAGAAAAGCATCAAGCCAGCCTGCAAATCTCTAAGGATATAGAAGAAATTGTGGCCGACAAGAAAGAATTAGAGATGAGAATGGATGCTCTAGAACATAAGGAAAAAGGTATGCTCAAACAACAAAGCGCGATATACCAGGAGGCAGTCGATCTAGCTAAAGCCACAGAAGAGCCCCTGAAAAAGCAGGCGAGGGTTCGTTCACAACATGCTTTTGCAGACCAAATTATCTATAAAGCAAAAATACAGTGGAAGGACATACAAACTGCTTTTGGTGTTTGATCTCTTTTGTTTTGTAGATAACCTTTCCTTTAATTGAATTATCTCTTTTAGACCGCCATTTTTAGTATCATAGCAGTTCTATTTTATTTCACGCAGTCTCGGTCAATTGGCTCGGTTCCTTCGTACATAGAAGGAATATATTTTTTCAGGTATCAGCCGTTGATAGGCTTGGCATGTAGTTGCCCTTCCAGACACTTTAACCCCCCCCCCCCCCTTTCAAAACCTTGTGCACTTGAAAAGGTCCGTCCCAATTTGGGAACCATTTCCAAATTTTGAGTCTTTTAATCCTATCGGAAGGATGGTTTTCTAGACCAAATCTTTCTCTTGAAATAATTTTGGCAAAACTCTTCTGTTGTGTGATCTACTTACTTTTAATTTCTGAGCATGTAACTTATATAGAGAAACCAATCGATGGTCATCTAGATCTTCTAACTTGATTGCCATGGTTTCATTGAATTCCACCACGGGAATATTATTTTGCATGGCTACTCGGAAAAATCTTACCGTTATCTCCATGGGTAATACATGATAATGCCCAAACGTTAAACCATATGGAGTTACTCATGTGCTAGACTTTGGAGAAGTTCGAAATGCCCAAAGAACTTCAGACTATAATCGGTACCAATCGCTAGGGGTCTCCAATGGCTCTTTCCATGATGTGCTTAATTGACTTGTTTGTTGCTTCGGCTTGACCATTTGCTTGCGCATAATATGGAGTAGAGTTTATTATTTAAAATTTATATTCTTTAGCAAACTCACATATTTTCCCCCCAGTGAAGATAGTGCCTCTATCAGCCATAATCATTTGAGGTAATCTGAACTGATGGATTATATTCTCTTTGATGAATGTAATGACGCTTTCTTGAGTAATTATTTTCATCGGTTTGGCTTCTGTCCACTTTGTGAAATAATCAGTTGCTACGATTATGAATCCATGTCTCTTAGATGAAAAATGATGTATTTGGCCTATTAAATCCATGGCCCATCCTCGGAAAGGCCACGGCTTCACTATCGATTACAACTCTATGCATGGTGCGATGAACAATGCCATATTTTTGGCAAGTCTGATATCCCTTTGCATATTGATACAATTCTCCATTATGGTAGGCCAATAATGACCATGTCATCTATTTAGTCATCTCATTTTTATGCCTGCCTGATGAGCATTAGAATTACCTTCATGCACCTTAGCCATTACTTGCATAGCTTCTTGTTACCCTAGACACCTTAACGCGAGTCCTTCTGGCGTTCGTTTGAACAAATCACCATCTAGGATGAAGTTTTTGACTACTTGTAATTTTATTTTTGTGTCTACCTTTAATTGAGGGTTTTGTAAAAATTGGATAACGGGTGTTCTCCAATCGTATTGAGTTATATCGACTGGATTAATCATTTCTAATTGTCCATATCTATCACCAATCAATGACAAATGTTTTGACACTTTCACCCATTGCTCATTAACTCCATCAGAGACTCTTATCCCCGAAGCCAATTGAGCCATGACATTGGCCCTCCCGTTATCTAACCTGGGGACGTGGGTTACAGTCACATCATCGAATTTTTGTAGCAAGTATGAAACAATACTGAAATACATCTCCAAACCAGGAGCACTACATTTGAATTCTCCATTTACTTGTTTTACCACCAACTGAGAGTCTCCGAATATTTGTACCGTTGTTACATGCATGTCCAATAGTATTTCTATATCGATAATCAAGACTTCATATTTTTCTTGGTTATTTGAACAATCTTTTTCAATTTGAAAGGCAAATTGATGGATATTCCCGATAGGTGAGATTTATATTATTCCTGCACCAGCTCCTGGATTAGTTTTTGATCCATTAAACATCATTTTCCAAGGAACGATACCAACATAGATTACCTCATTTTCAATGTCATCACTTGGATGATTTGCGAAGAAATTGGCCAAGGCTTGCCCTTTCACGGCTTTCTGAGGAATACAAGCTAAGCTATACTCTATCAGTGCAAAGACCCATTTCCCCTTTTTTTTCCCGTAAAACTGGTCTTGATAGCATGTATTTTATCAAATCAGTTTGTGCTATCGCTAACACATCAAAGGACAGCATATATAGTCGAAGCTTAATCGTAGTAGAGTACAAAGTTAAACATAGCTTTTCTATAATGGAGTACTTTTATTCAGTTATATTTAAACCTCGGCCAAAGTAATAAATAGCCTGTTCAAAGCCTTGATTATTTTCCTGAGCTAGCAAACTGCCAAGCGATGACTCCGCGGCTGATACATATAACTTCAACGGTTTTCGATTCTCGGTGGTATCAAGACTGGGGGTTTGGCTAGATAATCCTTTATCGACTGAAAAAATTTCTGATGTTCTGCTTTCCAACGATATTCGGCATCTCCTTTCAACCCCAACAAAGCTGAGAATGCTTTTGTTTTCCATGCTAAGCTAGCAATGAATCGACATAAGAAATTAACCTGGCCTAAAAAACGCTGGAGTTCTTTCTTATTCGATTCCCTTTTAGCGAACCAAAAATCCTAGAAAATTCCCCGCAGAAACTCCAAAAGCACATTTCAAAGGGTTCATTTTTAAATTGTGCTTTCTCATTCTCATAAAGGCGTTTTTTAAATGTCGTATATGTTCTTGATGATCATCCGATTTAATAACCACATCATCAATATATACTTCTAAACATTTGCCAATCATATCGTGAAAAATCAAATTCATTGCCCTCTGATACGTGGCCCCAGCATTCTTTAGGCCAAAGGGCATTACTATCCACTCAAATGTTACAATTGCACCAGGACTCTAAAGGCCGTTTTATGAACATCTTTGTCTTTGATAAAAAAACTGATTATATCCAACATTTCCATCCATAAATGACATGATTGTATGTTTAGATATGGAATCAACTAACATGTCTACAATAGGCATAGCATATTGGTCTTTAGGAGTAGCAGAGTTTAAGTTTCTAAGATCGATGCACACTCTTAATTTACATTTTTTCTTTAATACAAAGAACAATATTAGACATCCATTCAACGTACCTGGCTGGCCGAATGAACTTTGCCTTGATCAATCATTCGATCTCCTCATTTACTAACAGTGTCACTTCAATTGAGATCTTCCTAGGAGCTTGTATAAACGGCTTGAATCCCTATTTGATTGGCAACCTGTGTTCCACCGACTTTCTATCTAAACCAGGCATTTCTTCATAGTTCCATGCGAAGCAGTCTCTATAGACTTTGACCAACTCGATAACCTGTTTTCTAACTCTATCTGGTAACTGAGCACTAACGTAAATAGGCCGTGGATCGGCCTCTATTCCCAAGTTCACTTCCATCAACGGATTTTGCGCTTCTGTTTTCAAATCATCTAATTTGGCCGGTGCCAATTTGAGATCCTGTAACCGGACTCCATCTTATCGATCTTCTTCATCGTCTTCTACACATTTTGCCCAATCGATAGAAGACAATCTTGCCAATCGCTTCTCCATGGCATAAATCATTAATTTTTAGAGTCTTTTTACCACATCTAGTCCTATTTTAGCTTTATCTAAATCTTTCGCCGTTGTTGGCTCTATCTCCCAGTTTTTTACATTCTTTTCGTCTTTTTGGCTATCGACAATAGAATCATCTTCTAGCTTCCTTGTGCATAACATCCTCTCTGTATGTGCTTATCCATCCAATTGCTTTCATACTTGCTTGGTAAATACCTTCTGCTGCCCTGTCCAACCATAGAATCAATACCTCGACCACATACCAGTATCCCATCCTCATTAACACTAATGGCTCTATTCCCTATTGGTAGAACTTCGCCTCGAAGCAATTCAAATCTACTAAAAATGGCTTATCATCCGCCCAAACCAACTTGGCTACTTTCTTCCCATCCTTTTCTTCTCTCCAAAATATTAGAATTTGGTAGATGGAGGATGGAATGTAACTGTTGACATGTATCCAATCCCATCCAAGCAAAGCACTAAAACTTGAGGAAGAATCCATCACAAAAAATGGAGACATCTTCGTCTTTTTTTTTTACTGTGAGTTTTATCGGGACTACACCCTTTGGTTTTGAAACGCCTCCGGCAAAGTTACAAACCATGACTTCGGATGGGATTAAATCCATTTCATCTTTACATAGCCTTTTTAAAATTCTAATAAGTAAACGTTTACTTTAGCACCATTGTCGACCAGGGCTCTAGCTACGAGTTGGCCATCCATTAGCGTGAAAATGAACAACGGTTTGAAATGCTTTGTCCTTTGCGGGTCTGGTCTGGTTAGGTTAATATGACTCAATTCCCATGATCGATTATGATGCCTTTACTAGAATGATTATGTCTTACCTCGCCAAGTGTATCATTCATATCCTCGAGTGCAAAATTATTCGATGTTGGTGTTTTATCGTCTTCCATATCTTCCACATTCTGAAATGATTGCTCTTCTTTTGTTTCAAAAGTAAGAGGAAGAATGAACACCATGTTACAATCGATATTTACCTCATGTTCACCAAAGAACAACTTTCTTTTTGCTTCAGCCTTTTTGTCCTCCAAAATCACTCCGTTTTCCTTTTTGTTCTCTTTCTTATTTGGGACATCCATCTTTATTTCTTTGCCAACAGATAGCTTTTCAAGTTGTTGAAATCTCCCATTTGCAATCATTTTATGGAGAATTGCCTCTTCCGTTTGTTTTTGTTGTGTAATTCCAACTGTATCTTGACATTCAAACTCTCTTGTCCAAGTCCATTTTCTCCTCTCGAGTTGAGCTTGTTTGAGCTCTAACTCTTTCCGCATTATGGCTGCAAATTTTCTTTGCACCCTCTTTTTTTATGTTCTGCTCAAGTCTTGATAAGTCTCTAGGAATGAAACTTTTTTCTTAACCGACTTTGTGCCAATGATTATCGAGTGGCACTTTGGGTTTCAACATTCTCGGCTCTCCCCGATACTCTTTCATCATCCTGAATTCACCCCTTTGTCCAACCGTTATGGGATTTTTTCCTTTGTAATTTTTGGACACATGTTGGATCAAATGGTCCAAATTTTGGTCTCACCATTTTTGAGCCATAGTGGCCTGGCCCTACATCGTTATGATAAATCACCTGATTAGCCATATTTGGCTGTCTAAAGCTCATTCCCGACTGATTATGACTATTCGGTCCCTCTTGATTTATCTTTTGATACCCTTCTTGTATCATCTTCTTACAAGTCTTGTTTTTTATTGCTCGTTCCTTCTGCCACATTGTTTTTTACCATTCTTTAGAAGAACCATAACTTGGCATACTGGTTCTCCGATCGGCCCAATCTTGGATATGGATGTGCCCAACTTTAGCAGCAAGCTCCCTTTATTGGAACTAGTCTCTTCATCAGCCCATATAAACTTTTCTTTCTTCTTACTACTACAGCCAAAACCTTCATTCATATCAGAATCAACACTTACCTTTTCTTTTGCTTTTCCCGAATTAGTGTTTCTCTCCAAAGGTTTCCTTGCCTTGAAATTGTCTCCCTCTGAACTTTCCTAATCACTTGAACATTCGATCGGGTTAAAATCGATCGATACCATGTTTATGTCGAGCGTATGTCTGGGAAGGGATCGTTGTCTACCTCCATCACTTCTTTATCCTTGTTGACAAACTTGAGAAGTTTAACTTCAATTTGATCCTGCACAGCATTACAAAAAATAACGCAATTGTTAGTATTATGATTTATGGTATTATGCCCTTTATAGAATTTAGCTTTCTTATCTTTTGGGGCCCTGAGAGTACCCTGGAGCTGGATAAATTTTATCTTCAAAAGGTGATCAAAAATCTGGTCCGCTTGATATATATCGACCGAATATTTCCTCATCGCGGGTGAGGGATTCAGGTTATTAGGCTGTTTTCAAGGTAGACTGATAGGACTTTGAACTTTAACTAAGGGTTCACAAGTGATCGGCTTCTTTCCGACCATTTTCACAGCATCTATTTCCAAATTGGCAGGATCTTGAAACTAAGTTCCCATCGACGAATATTTTCTGACTTGCTCTACCCTTAATAGCATCTCATATCGGGCTACTCTAGAAGATAGTTCAAAAATGTTTCTGAACTTCATCCCCTCAAACTTCTTTCTAATCTCAAGATCTAAACCACTGAGAGCCAGATTTTCCAATTTCGATTCTAGCATTTGAAAATGACATTTGTTCTTAGAAGCCTTAAATCTTTCCAAAAACTGTTATGCTCTCTCCCCTACAAACTGTTTCAATCTAGTCAAATCGGCTAGAAAAATTTCTAGTTCTATTTTGAATAATTGAGCATGGAATAAGTGTTCCATGTTTCTCCAATAAAATACTGAATTTGGCAGTAGATTTGCAAACCATGAAAAAGCTACCCCAGTCAGTGAGTATTGAAACCATTTTAGTTTGACCCATTCCTGCTGATCTAAATCTCCACACTGGAAGGTAAATCTTGCAATATGTTCAATGGTCGATTAGTTCCCTTCACCGTGGAATAGACTGAAACTCTGGGACTTTCAATCTTTTAGGTATTACCATCTGATCAATCTCATCAAGGTATGGTTTTCAATATAAAGGCCTATCGATAGGCCTATATCCTTGACCCATTCCAACTTGATGGAATTCGTGTTGGGGTTGGGGCCCGAACCTACATGTCCTCAAACACTGGGTTTTCAAATCGAGGGTTCTCTCTGTATTTTTTCTATGAGGATGAGCATGTATACCCTCGACTTCCAGACCACCATGGTATTGACCATTTCCGTTTCTCAGAACTTTGATGTTGTTGGGCCACTTGGTAGGGCTTTTAGACCCATTTACACCTATTCCTCTTTTACTCGACCCTGGTTCTTCTTCGTCGACAGGTACAATAATGTACCAACCAGACTCGTATGGCTGATTTGAAGCATTTTCAATCCTTATGGGGGAAGTATCCGCTTCCTCTGGGTCAATTTGGTTACTGATATGGGCTTTCCCATTTTGCATATTCAAATTTACTAATCTAACAATAGAAGAGGTCTATTTTTAGATTTCTCCTGATATACCTTTAATCATCTCTCTTTCGGAAGCATCTCTTTCCTCCGACAGTCATCTCACTTCGTCTACTATCTTAAAACTAGACTGATTTTGATCATTAATCATTTTATTCAAAGCGATGTTTTGGTCTTGCATGATGGTTATCAACTGAGACATCAGATTTGTAGATTCTCGTGTTGATGAACTAACCTGGTTCATCATTTGTATAGAGTTGGGCCATTATGGCTAGTGGCTGGCATTTCAGCATCAGGACTTACACCTTTATTGGAGCTTCCTCCGTTGGCATTTCCTGAGTTTTGAACGTTGGTGTTCACACTATCACTCCTAGTCATGCCATGGGTGGCCTGAATATTTCTTACTTCTTCCAAATTCCCACCATTGTTGACAGTTGGAGTTTCCGTACCATTATTGGCACCGTGCAGCCTTACAGCATTACTACGTGTGCTTGTCATAGTTTTTTTTTTAGCTACCAGTGTCCTACCGGGCGTGCCAATGTTTGCACTGCTGGGCAAACTCATTATTGATCGTGTGCCTGAGACACAACCGATAAACACTGCGGGATCTTTTTTTCCTCTCGGGCCTGAGGATTTCGCTAAAAATAAAAATTAATTGAAGACAAAATATTGAACATATTTAAAATTGATGCGCCCACTGAAAAATGAAGACAATCCTTACCGAACATAAGTACGACAACGTACAAGATTTTCTACCGATACATGACAGATCATCCAAGAAACCAGATAGAAATAAAAGAAATCAGCCAGAACATGATAGACTCTCTTTTTCCTAAGTCTAGTTTTGTTTTTGAAATTGACGACCCCTTTCTTCGTTGTTCTTCTCTTCCTATATACTTGCTCGTTCATAACTGTCTCCTTTTATAACTGCTTATCCCTATCTTCATTGAGAATAACTTCTCAGACTTCATGATCGGTCGTTTCTGCTAACATATGTGCTCTACATGCAATCGTTTTAACCAATCTTTCTCCACAGTCTTCTCAGTAATGCTGACATCTGTCTATTCCAGAACTGTTTATCAACCGTTACTACCGATTTTTTAGCCCCGTCTCCATGTTAGCCATTATTGCCGATTTTGTTGCACATGTTAGCGATTTTTTCCTTTTTGCACAACTCATTCAAATTTTTTGCTTCCGGCGTGTTTTCTCCGATTCATTTATCTTTTTCATTCCACTAGCGTTTCATCATTAACCATAACAGACGTGCCTATTTCCATTTCCCACTCAAGGCACTTTTCACGGTCCTCATCATGCCACGTGTCTAGCATTAACTGTCATAAAATGCTTATGCCGCCAACATTCCAACCAAATTAGGCTTTCCACACAGCACAAAGAGGTCATATCTACTGTAATATCATTGTCCTTTATCCATAACTTAAGCCCAAAAAAATAAAATAAGATTATACTCACACCTTGACATGCCACTACTACACTTGGTCACCATCAACCAACATCTACCACCACTGCCAGCCATTAATATCACATGTCTCTTCCTGGGTACCGTTAGTCACCATCTACCACTATCGGCAACTACAACATACCACCGCCACGGCGAAAAATAGAATGTTTACTTCTTATCAAGACAATCATTTTTTCCATCCTTCGTCAATTTGTGGAATAGGTTGTTAAAAAAATACTCTTGCAGATTAGTTGGCAGTGGGTATATGGTTAATTTTTGGGTGACTGCACTACTAACAGTTCCTACTTTATGCACCTCATGATCATGTGTTAATATGCATTTTTTCACACCTTGTTAGATGACTTGGCACAAAATGGATAATTGACCTTCCTATTGGAGGTGAAGATTCAACTATCAATCAAAGAATGACTTTCTAAACTTAATAGGCTATTTTCACTTCCTAATATCCTACTTTACCTCTTTGATTGTTCTAGCTCATTTTGGACAATGGGCCTTGTCTCAGCAAAAGTAATAGTAGTAGAGTAGTAGCTTTTCCTTTTCAATAAAGAGTAATATTATTTTATCGTTGAGAGTTTACGAGGTAACTTCAATCAGTTACTTACTTTTGTCAAAATGCAGACTAGTATGTAAAGTATATAAATCGTGTACTACATTCCCCCCACCATTAGGATTCCATCACATTATGCAACGATTTTTGGTGACTTTGTAGTTGGGTATTGTCATAACAACAATACGGCCTTTCAATATATAAGTAGGTTTAAGTTGTGTATAGTCCCCTCTTTCTTTTCTATTTCCTTTCTCTTTTTTTATTAAAACCAAATTTGTGTTCAACCACATTATTTCGCTTTCTACCTTCAACCAACTGCACCACCATCAACCACTGAACAAAACCTTTAACCGACTCCCTCTACCATTACAACCTATCACACATCACATAATTAGGGTGTTGTATACATATATGTGAAATGAATCAAACTAGAAATGGAATGGGTAGTTGTCGTGGGTGGTTGTGACGGAGTTAGGGTTTTATTAGTGTAAATTTGAGTGAAGGAAGCATGTGGTTGACATTAGGTGGTGGTGGTGATGGGGTCAATGGTTGTGCCATGGTGGTTGGTGGTGGAGGATATTGAGGCGGTGTCGTTGTAAATCTTGATTTTTGCTCGCCTGGTTGTAAGGTAGGATTAGTAGTGGTTTGTGTTTAGGACAAGGTGTCGACAGTGGTTGTGACAACAATAAGTGTGTGTGTGTGTGTGTGTGTGTGTGTGAGAGAGAGAGAGAGAGAGAGACAGAGAGAGACAGAGACGTGTAAGACAAAATTGAGTCTTTTCTTATAATTACTTCATGTACTCAAAGATTTAATAACCTCGTTGAAGTTTTTGAAGGTATTTTATACGTCTACCATTCTATTGTCTGGTACGTACTATCTCACGTCATATATCGTTGTACTAGAAATTCTTAAAATGGCTAATGTTTAAGAGAAATGGAAACGTATGGGAATCTTTGGTGAGATATATATATATATATATAATGAAAAAGATGCATGGACATTAAATTCAATAAATCATTGAAGAAATTGCCTATCACTTATATTTTTTGTGATGCCCCGTTCCCCGATTATTATTACTTTAGCGACAGTTTCTAGGAGTGATGTTCTTTTGAGTTTTAGCGACGAACTCTTGATTAGCATTAGTACATTTCCTTTGATGACTTATAGCGACAAATTTTGTAAAATCATAAGTTATAAATTAAGGATGACAAATATAAGTGATTTTGATTGAGGTATTAGTGACGAGTAGCGTTAATGATATTCTAGAAGTCTTTGGCTACAATTGCGTACTTTATCGTTAGTATTGAAATTATATTAACAATATTTTATGAATTCTTGGCGACAAAATTCCTTCTAATTAGCGTTGATATTTTTACGTGGCCAATTTTAGCTACGATTCATTTTTAGTATCGGCGTATTTACGTAGCAACTTCTAGCGACGATTATTGAAGCGAGGTAGCGTAATAAACCTATTAATAATTTTCTTAACACCTATTGTCGATATTTATTGCACCATTTCGCTGCAATAAAAGTTTTGGGTAACATCTTGAGCGACAAAAGAAGGTATAGGGGATTTTCTGTGATTGTCCGACTAGGGTTTGTAATATATACATACTTTAAGTGAACAGCCGCCAAGCTCCCGTCCCATTCCTGTTACACGACAGAGAGATATGGAGAGACAGAATGAGGGGGCTTTAAGAGGAAGATCTTTCCGGTGATCGGGCTGTTTTCCGGTAAGTTTCTAGCCCTTTTCTTGCTTAAGTTATTCATTGATTTATGGACTAGAGGGACGCATCAGCCGAGTGTTTTGTGTGTATATTTTAGTGATGCCGTAAGAGTGATGAGGGAACTCTTTAGATGGTTTCTTTTGGGATTGCCATGGCTACCGTGAAGAGAGTTAAGTGTGTGTAAGAATGTACATGGCATAGATCTGTGTGGGTACAAAACGTGTGAGGAAGCCATGTTTTACAGGGTAATGGAAAGTTTTAAATTGATACATGTGATGATTATAGATACGTACATACCCAGGTAACCACGATATACATAAATGGGTCTTGGCTATATTTTTGCGAAGAGCTGTAAATGGGGTAATCTTAGGTGAGGTAGTTTTGGTGGGTTTATGGCCGTGAGAGAGGGATGCAGCCTGGTCGTGAGTTGTGGGTTAGTGTTACCTGTTTGCGTGTGTAATATACATGCATGTGGTAGTGGGTGTGAGGAAAATTGCAGTGACTGTGTGATGAAGTGTGAGGGAAGGGGAAGCCGTGAGGCAGTGGGAAGTGTATGCATGAGTATGTGACAGTGTGGGCTCATGGGTATGTATGAGAGAAGGAGGTAGGAGATGAAGGTGCAGCTGAAGGTTTTGGGTGTGGGTTGCGTGAGCTGTGTTGTGTATTATATATGTGTGTGTGTGCGTGGGTGTAGAAATGGGTATAAGAGGTAAGATAGAGAGGGAGAGTGTGGTTGTATATATATGTGTGTGCAGGTGTTGTGTGAGTATATGTATATACTGGGGTATGAGTGTGTGATTATGAAATGGAAAAGGAAGAAGGGCAGCAGGTGAGTGGTGCATATGGCCTGTGTGTGTATGTGAGTCTTTATGTGGGGGAATGTGTGTGTATTTGCAGGAAGAGTTCGTGAGGGTCAGGCAAGCAAGGCAAGCAGTGCACTGCCTTCACGTGTGTGTGTGTGTTTAGGTAGTGTAAGTATATATATATCAAGTGTGTGTATATGTGTGTGTTAAAGGAGTGATGTGGGTGTAGCAGCTGTGTATTGTGTGAAGAAGTGGGTGTGTTATAGAGTGTTATATAGAAAGGAGAAGAAGAAGGGAAATGGGTTGCTGGGCTCAGGGAAATTTGGATAGTACACGGGTGTACCACGAGATAGCGAAGTTCGTTGCGTGCATAGACTAGCGCACGGTTATCGTTAGCACGTGAAACTTTACAGTATGATACGTTAGACCATATTAGAATTCTTGGTAAAATTTCATAATTTTCTGAGTTCGTGGGAATTGTTAGTATTTTCTGTAATTTCAGAGTTGAAAAATTCTTTTGGAGTCTTTAAACCCTGAAAATATTCTGGGAAAAATTATAGTAATGTCTTTATGGTATAAGTAAGACTCAGTAAAAGTTTGATGATTTTTGGGATTGAATTGCTATGGTTTCCATATCGCATTATTTTTAGCAAAACGAATATTTGAAAAATAGTTTTAAATTTCTGATTTAAATTTATATGATTTTTATACATATTTTAAAGTTGTTACAAAAATTATGGGACTTTATTTTCAGCTAGAAGCAATTTTGGCAATTTATGGGTTTTTATTGCATTTAAAGAAATTATTTTAATTCAAAAATTCAGAAAATTCATATCTTGACTTTTATTAATGATTTAAGCCATAAAAGTGTTTTAGTGTAAATTATTATAAATTTTAGAGTGTCATTACACATTAAGGAGTGTACGGGATTTTCGGGTAGGTTGGCCGCGTGCGAGGCGCGCTTTGAGTTGAACGATTTTCGAAGTTAGAAGTAAGCATGTGGCGGGTAATTGATATTAGGTTTATAGTAATGTAGAATAGATTGTATTCTAACAAATGGATTGCCAATCTAGGTTTATTCAGAAAATATTGATCGAGGTTTTGTAGCATTGCGTAGCTATCCAGGTAAGTACTCCTGCCATATTCCTCCGTATACCCTATTTTCCGTTTATGTATATGTATGAATGAATTGTTCAAATTATAAGTTTTAAAGCCTTTTACATGCTACTGTTTTTGTGTAAATTGTTGATGAGAAAATGCATAAAAAAATGCCATGGAATGTTTTCTATGAGTAGTGTGTTAAAGTTGGCTTATGTTGAATGAGACGGTATTTCTGGCTCGGTTGTTGCGCCCCATATCCACGGGAGAAAGTTGGATTGTTGGGTCCTGGTCAACAGGACGATACGTTGACGCACAGTACTGTTGCTCGTGGTGCGCCATTGCGTCCACATATGTATCCCGGATGAAGGAGGGATTGTGGGCCCTAGTCAGGGGAATGTACGCTGACCGCAACATACCTATGTTATGATGAATTGTGATAGTTGTTAATGAGCCTACTTGATGTTATACTTCGTTTATGAGAATCTTGGATGAATTGCTTTCAAAAAGTATATATATGTATAGTATCTCTTGTGAAAATGTTTACAAGTTTTAAATTGAAGAAAACCATGGCATGTTTCATACTTTTATGAATCTCAAAATCTATTTTAGGGATATGGTTTGTGTACTTACTGGGCCCCAAGCTCACCCCTTTTTATAAATGTTTTCAGGCGATCAACTAGATGAACATGAGTATTACGAGGGAAATGAGAATGAAGCTGCAGGAGATGCTCATTAGGAAGTTGTTTAAGCCCTTGAGAAATTGTAGAACTGCCAGTTGTTTATTTGAATTGTTCGTAGCTTAATTTTAGGAGGTTTCTTTAAAATAAATGCTATCGGTCTCTATGGAGGATTTCAGTATAGATGATTTGGGAAAGAGTTGTAAGGGTATCTTTAGAAATTCATGTTATGGTGTTAGTTAATGTATGATTTTAGAATTGTGTACAGGTTTTAGTGAGTAAGGCCTGGCAGAGCCCTCGATTGGAGTCTATTGGGTCTGCGGCCGGTCACGTGCCTAGCTCGCGGGCACTCCCGTGGGTTCGGGTCGTGACATTTTTGCCTCTACTTTGAATCCTAGGTTGAAGTTGCATGATATAACTGTTTCTTTCATAAATATGTTAACAAATGGGCAACGTGCTAGTTGCACCA